>CAJQUW010004273.1:0-159603 GCA_907163375.1 Prostheceraeus crozeri | reverse complement strand
TTTCCATGTAATGAGCCGCCAGAGGTGAATGTCGTTGTCACTTGTACTTGCTGCGCCAGCTCTCACAATGAAACCCCTAAGCAATGTGAACACGATCGCAAAACCGCTAAAGCTAAATGCTGCAGTTGTTGTAAATGTAGAAAGGCAAGAAAAGAAAAAGATGAGAAGGAGGAAAAAGAGTCAGTCGTCATCGGCTGAACGTTTGAAGTCAATCTATTATGATGTAAAACATCCGGCAGGATTTGCATCTATCAAGAAATTATCAAAAGCGAGTGGTCTTCCACAATCACAAGTGAAACGATGGTTAAAGGGTCAGGCTACCTATACACTCCACAAACAAGCGAAAAAGAAGTACCGCACCCGCCATTATATTGTTCATGACATCGATGAACAGTGGCAAGCAGATTTATGCGATGTCGCCTCCATTTCAAAACATAACTCGGGCAATAATTTTATTTTAACCGTCATTGATATTTTCTCGCGTTATGCGTGGGCTCAACCTTTAAAAACTAAAGAAGGGAAAGGAGTAGCAAAAGCATTCCAAACAATTTTTCGAGAAGGTCGCATTCCAAAAAGAATTCAGAGTGATCAAGGAAAAGAGTTTGAAAATCAGCATGTGACAAGATTATTTGAGAGGCATGACATTGAGTTGTTTAGTGTAAAGAGTGCTTATAAAGCTGCACTCGTTGAACGTTTTATTCGCACATTAAAAAATCGCTTGTGGCGACATTTTACTGCCAACTTGACACAAAATTGGACAAAGGTTCTACAAGATACACTCCATGCCTACAATCACTCTATCCATCGTTCTATTGGACTCACACCAGTAGATGTAAATGCTGACAATGTAGATAAAGTGCGCGAATCATTCCAACGTAAACGCACTCATGTGAAAAGTGATGTGAAAATTGGTGATAAAGTTCGTATCTCAAAAGTGAAGAGTGGTTTTGCTAAAGGTTGTCTCCCGAATTGGACAGAGGAGGTATTTACAGTATCAAGGATTAATCAAAAAGACTCTCCGACCACCTACAAGTTGAAAGATTACGATAATGAAGAAATTGAGGGTAGCTTTTACCACGATGAGATTGAGGTAGTCACTGAAAGTGAAACATATTTGGTAGAGAAAATCATTCGATGTAAAAAACGGCAAGGTGAAGAATGCTGTCTTGTTAAATGGACTGGTTATCCTTCAAGTATGAACTCTTGGATGCGTCGTGCTGACATCTTTCATCTAAGTGATCGACAGTGATTCATGCAAAGTTGTAACTAACAATGTTTAGGGTTTGAGCTATGAATCCAACTGCCTCATTTTATTCACGACCCTCCTGTGTAAGTGGTGGAGGACAAATTTACACCGGCGCTCGCCGCCAACGTGGAGGTGGCATACTTGGTGCACTGAAATTTGTTGTAGAACCTCTCATATCCAATGTCGGTAGATCTTTAAAACGAAATGTTTTAAGTAATGCCGTTGGCTTTGCTGGTGATGTTGCTAGTGATCTTTCCAGAGGTAGAAGTTTTAAGAGCAGTTTGTTGAATCGTGGGAAGGAACGCGGTTTAAAAACATTGAAGCAGACCTTTGCTGGTGTTACTCAAGGAAAGAAATCACCTAAACGAATGAATAAAGGAAGGAGGAAACATCGCGGAGCTGTTAACGTGCGATCTTCAGTCAAAAGGCATTCACGCAAACGTCGCAGAGGCTCTAATCATTCATCAGGCGCTAAACGACGACGCTGCCATAACTTCTAATTATGGAGTGTAAAACTTCCGGGTTTTGTTTGTTTGATCAACAAGCCATACAGACAGATATTCTTAGTTCAAGTATTGTAGATTATCATCCTCGAACAGCTGAGAATGCTGGCCCCATTGAATTTGTTATTCCTGGTGGTAGTGATGACTACATAGATTTGAGTTATGCGATGGTTGATTTGAGGTTTAGAATTCAGCAAGCAGATGGAACTGCTATTGACGATGCACATAAAGTTGGACTGAACAATTTACCATTGACTACATTACTTCGCGATGTTTCTCTAACGATTGGAGAGCAGCAGGTGGAAGGTGGTCAAAGCGATTATCCCTATAAATCATATTTCAATCATGTATCACAGTTTCATCCAGCAGCACAAAAAAGTCATATGGAAGCCATGGGATGGTACAGAGATGAAGCAGGAAAATTTGATGTTGAAACAAACAGTGGCTTTGTAAAGCGATCTGCTATGATTAAAGATAGTAGAGTATGTCAGCTATATGGTCCGCTGAATTTAGACTTCTTTAGACAGTCAAAGTTTTTACTCTGTAATACCAGCATGCGACTCAAGCTGACATTGAATAAGCCTGAATTTGCGCTGAATGCATTTGCTAAAGTTGACAATTTTAGAATTCATGTGGAAGATATTGCACTTTACATTCGTCGAGTAGTACCGAATCCAAGTGTCATTAGAGGGCATGCTGAAGGTCTTAACCGCCAAAATGCCATTTACCCCGTTCAGCATACAAAGCTTCTCACCTTTACAATTCCGAAAGATCAAAAGAGTTTCATGAAAGATGGCCTCTTTCCATCGGAAGCACCGAAGCTCCTCATGGTGGCAATGGTTGAAAATGATGCATTTAATGGTAATATAAAGATGAATCCTTTCAATTTTAAACAAAATCAGTTAAGTGAAATTGCTTTACGTGTAAATGGTGTGAGTCATCCTGGTCTACCCTACAAACCAGATTTTGCTTCGGATCAATTTATGCGCAGTTATGTTGATTTTATGGATGTCTTTGGCTTTTACAATACGGATGACACCAACGCACTGACTATGAAAGAGTTTAAGAGTGGATATACTATTTATGCACTTGATTTGACTGCTGACAGCGATATTAGTGCACCCTATCGTCAATCGAACGTGCCTCATAATATTCTTTTGGATTTGACGTTCAAAAGAACACTACCTGAGACGATCAATGTATTAATTTATGCAGTCTTCGATTCAAATATTGAAATTACAAAGTATCGTGACGTGATTCTTCAGTATAATCGTTAATGAGTTGGTTGACTGCTGACGATATTAAAACTAAAGTGCAGCGTAATGCGGACGAAGTGACGTTGAAAGCTTTCGATAATGTCTATTCACTCGATACCTTACCACCTGCAGTAAATCACTATCCCATCTTTATTGTGCTAAACACTCATTCGCAGAATTTAGGCGGTGAGCATTGGAAAGCGATCTTTATTGGAGAAGACCGACGTGGTGAACTATTTGACTCTCTTGCTCAACCTCCAAATATAACAACACAGCAGTGGTTGAGAAAACATACGCGTCAATATCAGCGAAATGAACGCATACTACAACATCCACTTTCATCAACGTGTGGTGCTTTTGTACTGTACTTCATCTTAAAACGTTTACATGTATCTCGATTTGTATCTGTTATTCAAAACTTTTCATGTAATCCATCCTCTAATGAAAAAATGATTTGTAAGTTCTATCATGATTTGAAATAAAAACATCATGTTGGAAAAATTGTTTTTTATTTTACAATCCGCTGGGTACGTACATACTCGATGAGATAGTCTAGGATCACATTTGCTTGTACGTGAGATTTTAGTCCAGTAATGATCACTATCAGTATTATGAAAGATTGCCACATGCACAGGTAACCAACAACTAATGAGAGCTGCAGGAAAAAGTTCGGGTTCATAACAGAAATTGTAACTGCTGGTACGAATCTTCAAAAATGATACACTTTCACTCAATTGAGTAGAGATCACCATATTGTCCACAGTCAGATTCGACATCACACACCTCTCCCTCTTCCATATCCGACGTAGTAGTCTCTGTAGCTCTAAGCGCATTGACTGCGCCGATGAATGAGAAAGGGCGCCGAGAATCTGTACAGTCCCATTTGGGAAGAGTTGAAGATTCCGTGAATTGTTCATCTTCACCACTAACATTTGAGGACGGCCCGGGTAATACTTGCTGTTTGGAAGGTGTTGGTGTAATGTTGTGAGATCGATTTTGGTGTAGAGTCTGAAGCGACGGAGAATGTTGACGATGGTGTAGCGATGGCGCTTCATGATGAAAGAATGAGTAAATTGAGCGATGTACCTTCCTTTTATACTTTTCCCAACTACCTTGATGAAATGTGAAGTTAGTATGAAGTTGGGAATGATAGAGTTGAATTCGCCGTTTGTTGACGCGCAGCCAGATGCGATTTCCAATACGTGAATGTCTTTTCATATAGAAGTATTTCAAATCCTTCATGATATGATGTAGAGATTGAAAATGACGATAAGATAAAGCAAACTGTCTTCTCACATTTCCAGTTGAATCTTTGAAATAGACGTTTCGATCATGATCCGTTTCAATACGTTGTAGGGAATCTAATTTCCAACTCATGGTGCGTGGTAGTCATGTCTGATTAAGATTTGCATAGTAGGGCGATGAACTCACGACGAATAAATGTCATGATGGAGCGATGTATGTATCTTCTATACTTCTCCCAATTGTATTTGCGAAATGAGAAACAGTTTGCGGAATGAGAATGGCAGATTTGAATTTCATTTCTGTAATGTTGAAGCCAAACTTGATCACCCAAGGAGATGAATCTTAATGTTTCAAAATATTCCAAATCCCTCATGATATCATTGAGGTTGACAAATTGTCGCCATGTTAATGTAATACCTCTTGATGTATGACCATGAGAATTTTTGAAATGTACATTTCCATCACGATCAACTCTGATATATTGTAGAGAGTCCAAAATCCAAGTCTTCATGATGTTATGCAAAGTCGCAGATCAGCAATATAAAAATGTCGTTTTATCATATTTTGCTTAGCAATGCGGCCGCAAATAGATTTGCTAGTAATCGAGCCGCACTCTTTTCTACTCCCATTGATCATACACAACAGCTAAATGGAAATTGGGAAGTGGGTGTCACTCAACTTGTTTATAGCAACTGTGTCTATACTTTTGATCATGAGGTGATGACTATTAATATGAGACGCACAGCTGCTTACCAATGTGAAAAGGGGTGCCGAGTATACATTCCACAGCGGCCAAAGAAAGATATTTTATCATGTAAAACATTTATATATGATTTCTTGAATAAAGCGTGTAAACATATTGTCCAATCTACTCCGCACAATAATGATCATAATTATGTACATCATGTAGTTGAGAAAGATTGGATTGTTGGTTTAAGTCCAAGTTTAAGAAATGATTTAGGTTACCTCGCTAGCGCCTTAACAAGCTATGATAATTTTAATGTTAATTACCACATAAGTGGTCATAAACAGTTAATATATCAAGAGGAAACTTATTATGTAGATCTTATTCCAAGAAATGAGAAGACGTTGGTGAAGAAGATTGTGATTAAGCCAAGAAAGACAAACATGACTCCTGAAACATTATTGAAGAAATTTAATTATCTCCTTCGAGTTGATGGTAAACAAGTGGCAACATTGACTTATATCAAATCATCTAATCATATTGCAATAAGTAAATTAAATGATGATGATCTAGTATTAGTTTGTTCAAAAGATTTTCATCAGTTCTTACGACATCATTCTGCAGCTGTTCATGGAAAATTTGATATGCAACATTTACCATGTGAAAGGTCAAATCAATTTGATACAGAATGGACCGTATCTTTATACAGAAAGTGTGTAGAGCCTTTCGGTGGTATCTTACATGAAACAAGAGTGTTGATGCCTCGCATTATTACTTCGGTTAAATTGGTTGTAGATTATTTAAATGAAGTGATTAATGAGCAACATATTTCATTTTCTGAAAAAGAAGGTGTTTTGTCTCTCACTGTAAGTGGAAAAGGTATTGAACTAATTATGGATAAAACTCTAATGGACATTTTGGGTTTTGATCAAAATATCTTTAAAAGTGGTACTGTAACCAAAGCTAGCGCAGACATGTCGCTATCGCGTCGTATTAACTATTTTCAGATATATTCCAATATTGGTGAAGATGTACGTGTGGGAGATGTTGAAGCTCCATTGCTAGCAATGATACCATACCAGCCAAAAAGCTGCAGTATTTTATCTGAGCATACTTTCAAGAAAGTGCATTATACAAAGCTGAAATCAAACTACATCCCACAAATTGATATTGCCATTTATGACGATGCTGGTGCGTTGATTCCTTTTCATAAAGATGCTGTGACAAGTATCACACTCCATTTCCGAATGAAGACTTAATGCAAAAGTATGCTAATATATTTTTCCAATGTGAATAATATGGAAAGTGAAAATAAGGACTCGTTTCTAATCTACTTACCCAGTAATGCTTCTATGAATAAATTTCCCAAGAATAAACCATCAGACTATCGAGTAGAATTAAATCGCCCACTACATTTAGAAGGTGAATGGGAGGTTGGCGTTTCTAGTATTTGCTATGATAGCAATATTCAGAATGTGAATGATTTGGAAGAAATGATATTGACTCCTCGCACCCATGATGGAATAACGATGAATAATGCATTCCAGTTCCCATACAATTTAACATCAGATGGAAAGTGGAACTATGAATGGATTCAGATAAAATCAGATTATTATGAACCATTTGGGAATGAGAAAATTATTCAGGCATTCAATACTGGTAATACTTCCATCATGAAGAATAAAAATCAGAAAGCCTATGAGTTTACTATCTATCATTGGAGTGGGAGACAGTTCCTTCGCTTTCATTCTTTTACTAAAGGTCTTACACTGAGGTTGGATAATGAATTCTATCCACATCTCGGTTTTGGTCATGGACTACATCTAACGTCAATTGCTACTGCAAATGTTAAAAAAGTTTATTCAAATCGAATCAACAAATTTCATTATAGATTTAAAATATTTGATGAAGATGTTGTAGAATGCGAAGAACGCATCATTTAGAAAAAGCGTGGTGTTCAACCTTTATCACTTATTGAGTTAGTAAAACGATGGAATGAGACTGTGGGTAAGAAGTATGGAGAGAAAATTATGGCGAACAAAAATAAGTTGGTTATTCAGAAATATAATGACAAACTTACAGTTTATTTCTCTCCAACCTTGCGTCATTTTGTAAGACATTATACACCTATTATTGGAAGCGGTGTGGTGTATGCTTCTCATGAATATCACACTAAAGCTGATTCAGTTAATGATGAATGGTGGGTGGACATCTATGGTGATCGCATCAAGAAAATTTACCAGTCTTATCAAGAATATAGAGTTGCTATCAATATAATGCCGCGTCTATATCATACAGTTGAAAGCTTCATTCATGTAGTAAATCCTTATATACAACAGAAGTTGAAGCATGTGATGAAAAGTAAATATGATGTAAAGACACACCACATTTCGCTTTCAATTGAAAATCAACGCGTTGTTCTGAAACTGGGCGATGACATTCAATGTCAATTGAGTAAAAAATTGAAAAAACTCTTTGGTTTTTCAATGCTACAAACAGTGTTTACTGCTGCGCATACGATTGGTATAGAAACACCAATGACACTTGATAAACATGAACAGCACCTTTACATTCAAAGTGATTTGATTCTACCTATTTCTGTTGGTGAGAAAAAAGAATACATTTTACGCGATTTCATTCATGATAAAGACGCTTCATATGGAATAGTCGAGAAGATGTTTGAATCTATTTTCGATCATCCCGTCGTCAAACAAACTATACCCTCTATTGCTTTCAAAATTACCAATGGTTTACAAGAGTGCATCCATGTGAAAGATACTAAATCCCTCGTAACTTTAGTGTTTCGGAAAACAAAGTGAAGTCATTGTGATATGTTTATTGAAATAAAAATATGTATATGAAAAAGTCTTTTCACAGATATAGAGGGAATGAGCTGACTGTAGGCATATATTCACAAGGAAGAAACGATCTCATGCGATACATAAAACAACCATGTATATCTACAAAAAGCAACATCAAAATACTGAGTTAAAGTTGATTATGTCAATACATCTCCTGAATGTGGTAGCGTGAGTTTTATTCTTTTGGGTGGAGGTATGTTTGTGTCAGGATGTCCATGTGGAAGAGATGTGTTATGACCTATCCAACACCTCTTATCTTCCCATGCTGAAAGTGCTCGTTTCTTGAACGTGTACGTTTTCACAGTATGAACTTGAGATTTTAAGATTGTCATATTGACAAACGTTATAGTTTTATTTTTATAGGCCTTCTTATAGGACCGATGTTTCATTTTGTGAACAATGGATTTTGATATACCTTTAGCACGCTTAATACTATCTGCACATTCTTTTAATTTCATGGAATACATTTTAGGACGGAGGAGAATCATTTCATCTATTTCCTTTCCTGCTGTTTCATCCTTAAAACAACCAAGTTTGGCTTTATTCTGTATAGAATAGAGTGGATGAGTGGGATTGTAGTTAGATGTGTCGAATTATTTTTCTAATGACTTACCTACTTCATTAAAATTTAAATCTTTTTGAGTGGTAATTCCTAAAAAGAAACTATCTGTATCACCATCCAACAAACGAACCTCTTTTACGAGAGGGCATGGTTTTAATATTTTGTAGAAGAGTTGATACATTTCAAGCTTGGAATAATCGGCTTGCCCAATATAGATGGGTTTGTACAACTCAACTTCAGATTTTATCATTTTAACACCTACAAGATCCTCATCGATGATGTCTCTATCAATGAAAAGAGGTGATGAGGTCAATTTGTGATATGTTTGTTCATCAACGACTAGTTTGTAGTTCATACGTTTTCTAACATCCTCCATGGTCTTTCCGAAAAGACTGTTATTCTTATATTTATAAAAATCCTTTTCAAAATTATTTTGGGCGAGTGCACGTTTTTGACTGTTACTATCTATGTAAGGTTTGAGGAAGGCTTTCTGTCTGTGCTGATTGATACCGGCTGCAGCGTTACTTTGCTAGGTGAGCACAGGGCTAAGGGGAAACGTCGCGAGCAGTCTAGTCTGTGTTTAGAGCTGATGAATAAGGACAAGTTGCATACTTGTGGTGCTGTCATGCTCAGGTCTGTTGTGACGGATGATGACCTTGAGTTAGGCCCGGTGAAAGCACATGTTGTTAAACGATTGCCGCTTGATGTCGATGTTGTGCTAGGTTTAGACATTCTATCTCACAAGAGACTCGAACTCAGCTATTGTGAGGGAGAAGTTACGGTTAAGGTCTCCCCAAACATCACCCATGTTACAGCTGCCGTCAGTATCGAAGCTGACTGGGCCCCGCAAAGCCTAAGCGTTAGTGATAGCGACTTTACCGCCAGCTTCGTTGAAGGTCGATGGGTAGCTAGCTGGAAGTGGACCGAGGGTGGTAATACCGATAATTTGCATGAAACTCCTATTGACTATGTGAAACCCTGCGATCGGAATGGCTTCGATGCCGAAATGAATTCTTGGGTTAGCGAGGGGATACTAGTAAAGTATGACGCCACTCAGCATGGTGAGTTTTTTGCCTACCATGCTGTGCTCCAAGATAAAGGAGATGAAAAAAAGATTCGCCCGGTTTTAGATTATCGAATGCTGAACCAGGTCGTTAAAAGTTTTCCAGGGGGCTCAGTACCTCTATGTTCAGATAGGCTTCGGGAATGGCGGCAACGAGGGTCTAATTGCTCCCTCTTAGACTTATGTAAAGCTTATTTACAAATACACGTGCATGAGTCACTGTGGGTGCATCAGGCCGTTAGATGGAAAAAAGAAATATACTTGCTCACTAGGCTGGGGTTCGGTCTCTCCGTCTCTCCTAAGATTATGACAGCAGTAGTTGATAAAGTGATATCACTTGAAAAGGAATTGAAGGAATCTGTCTCCAGCTTTGTGGATGACTTATTCATTGACGAAAGTAAAGTAAGCGTCTCTCATGTCAAAAATTACCTGTCAAAGTGGGGATTACTGACCAAGGAACCCGTTAGCTTAGGGAATCCTGCAGGAGTTCGTGTACTGGGCATCCGAGTTAACGATGACTTGTCATGGCAAAGAGATAAAACTATTCCCACCATACCTTCAGGACAGTGTTCTCGGCGTCAAATTAATGGCATCATAGGAGAGCTGTTAGGCCACTTTCCAGTTGCTGGGTGGTTGCGCGTTTAATGTAGTTTCCTCCAACGCTTGACTTCGTTAGCGCAGCTTAAGTGGGATGATAGTGTCACGACGCCAGTTATGGATCTCATTAATCAGATGATGCGGCAGACAGCGACTAATGGTGATCCAGTGAGGGGAAGTTGGCCGGTCCCTGAAAATAGTCCTATTGTTGTTTGGGCTGATGCTAGCAACCTAGCTCTAGGTGTTGTCTTGACAGTTAACGATAAGATAATAGAGGACGCTTCGTGGTTGAGACCACATAACGACACTGGACATATCAATATTAGTGAGTTAGACGCAGCTATCAAAGGGCTTAATATGGCCCTACGCTGGGGTAAGAGAGACATAATTATTAAGACTGATTCATCCACTGTGTATAAATGGTTGACGGCAGTTATCAATAAAACGCACAATGTCAAGACTCGTGCTCTATCAGAAAGACTTATCAAACGTCGACTTGATACTCTAAGAGAGATTATAGAAACCGAAAAAATCAAAGTCGAACCGCACTTAGTGAAATCTGCTGAAAATATTTCGGACAGCCTCACTCGTGTCCCCCAAAAATGGATGCAAGTTATGAGAGATCAAGCAGACACAGCAAATGTTCTATCCGCAGCAGTAGCGGAGGGCGCAGATAATCAAAACCGCAACCTCATGGAAATTAAAAAGATCCACGAAAGGTGCCACTTTAGTGTAGATCGAACCTTGAATCTAGCCAAACAGAAGCTAGGAAATTAGGTTTCTAGGAGGCTAGTAAAGAAAGTCGTCCGTAGTTGTGACAGGTGTGCTAGGATAGATTCGGCGGTGAATTTTAGTTGGGATAAGGGCGCCTTCAGCACTAGTCCGGTTATATGGCAGAACATAGCAGTTGATATAACTCACTATAATGAGATTCCTTAATTGACTATAATCGACCTTTCATCTCGGTACATTTTTTGCAGACGGCTGCGAAATGAGTCTTCATCTGAAGTGTCGATGCAGTTGTCTCAAATTATAGCGGAGTTCGGTCCTCCTAGTTCGGTGTTATCCGATAACGGTACCGTGTTTAGAAGTAGAGATATCTATGAGCTATTCGATAATTGGGAGATTAAACATGTTTTCTCTAGTGCTTATCGCCCGCAAGGCAACGCAATTATAGAACGAGTCCACCGTACTGTTAAGAGATGTGCCAAGCGAGCGAACCGAGATATCGAAGAAGCAACGTTCTGGGTAAATAATAGTAGAGACGGTGAGCGGCAAAGCCCCTACGAGTTAATGTTTGCAGCCACCTCTAAGAAGCCAGGAGTGACTACTGAGCGTAAACACATCCAGCGGGTAGGCCCTGAGCAGGTTGACTCGGAAGAAAGTTCAAAGTATGAGGATTTAGATAGAAATCCCTTCAGTATTGGCGACAGAGTTTAACTGAAGAGTGTTTCGGGGAGGTGCGATAGTACTTGGTCGGGTCCCCATCGGATAACTAGCATCTGTTCTAGCGTAAGTGTTATTCTGAATGAAGATGGCGTTGCACGCCACGTTTCACACCTAAGGCTAGTCCCCGGGTGAGGAGTGTACGTTAGATACGCTTCCTACATACTCAAACAGTGATGAAAGCGGTTTCAGCGGTGAGGATGATGAGGATGATGAGGCCAGTATTTTACGTCGTAGCATTCGCGAGAGGAAGCCGCCGGATAGATTCGGTGACTTAGTGATGTGGTGTGCGTGTGAGGTCTGTCGACCTGGGGGGCGTGTGGGAGTTTGAGCTGTTGTGCGTTGCCGTTCCGTTCGCATATTGGATGTCTGTGTGTGATTATCTAATCGCGACTTTCCCTCTTCCCGTGCTAACTGCATGTGACGTCACTATTGACCATTAGCTGTGAATAAAGCTGAAACTCATATAACATCAAATATGACATAAGCATGTTCTATTGAGAAAAGAGCACCTTCTTATTGACACGAATTGCTGTTTTTCCTTGCGTCAATACACATATCTTCAGTCACTTCACCAGATTCAGGTGCGAGTGGGAAATCAGCAGTTTTAATTTTAATACTATTTGGATAAATCAAATCCACTTCAAAATAATATCCCCAATCACCTTCATCTGGAATCTTCAGTATGTTTGAAGGGTTGGAGTAATACTCAAGCTCATCTTGATTTAACCAACTAAACTCGGAATGAGGTAGTGGTTTAGACAGTGAACTGCCATATAAATTATTTTGGTCATAGTACTTTAGGTGGATATGATCATCACCTACTGTTTCAGATTTTATATGATGTTTATTTACAAATGTAAGACCACCGCGTATTCCGCGCTCAAATATATTATACATCTCCGGGTCTTGTAAGAGATGAATGGTCTCACCAGTCATTTTAAAGGCTGATTTAAAGGACATGGCTGGTAGACTGACAAAGTGGACAGGATCTAATTTGTCTTCTTCTAATGCCACTCGTCGAAATTCCTGAAAAACATCAGCCAGCAAAATGACATCTAATTCTAAGTAAGCGATCATATAATCGCCAAACGTTTTACAATCAAATTTTAACCATGCCTCTTGAGCATGTTCATAATCTTCTACTGGACAATCTTGACCCGTCAAATCGTTTTGGAATTTGTTAATGGAAGGAAGGGTTGTTTCATTTAGTTTAGACATTGAGCTAAAATACGCATAGGGAAAGACTCCTTTGCGAGTGATTATTTCATCCGTTAAGTTTGGATAGTGTTTCTTCAAAGTTTGACTATGGGGAAGAAACTTGAGATTACGAACGAGAGAAGCTAGTGACGCTGACATGAATTGAAATGAATCTAAAAATTTTATTTCGAAGAAGACTGTCTTATTTTCTTTAGTTTTATCAACTGGTACTTTTGCTGTCATTGCCATGAATTTTTCTCTCGTTTGCGCTATTACATTAAACTGCCACGATTTCATCTGGCTCAACCCTCCTTTTATGAGCATATGACTGTCATAGCCCTTAAAGTTATGAAAAATGACGGGTAGTACACGACGTCTCAACCTAAGTGAAAAGTTACATTTGGAGCAGAGTGCGTTTCTAAATTTACCAGTGATGTGATCATGATCACGCACTTTCTTAATTTTATCGTCATCAAACGTTATATGACATTTAGGACAGGATGTGCAACTTTCAAATTTTTGTTTGTCTTCATCTGACATATGTAGTGACTTACGCTGCAATTGGGAATCATATGATTGTTGAAATTTAGCAGCTTTATCGAGAAATTCTAGAAATTTTGAAATGCAATCTTCACCTTGCCAAGTATGCATTTTGTTTTGTCTATTCCTAAAGTGGTCATGCCATACTTCATAGCAGGATATGGCTGCTGGCTTGTGGATGATATCAACAATGTAGCATTCATTCTATGTCTGCGTAAATGACACGCAGGGGACTTAATTCGTCACCATTATCCCTATGTGAAAATATTTTATCTTTGGGCATGCGTTCCATTTGTAATTTACCTCGCTTGCACCATTCATAGTGAGTTTCAAATTTATCTTTACTCCAAAAGGAGCGGATGCAGCGGTCGCATACAAAATGTTCACCTCTTTTAGAGTGCCCCAAGTGAGTGTACAAGCGAGAGATTTTGGGAATACCACAGTAGTGCCATTCCTCGCTATCATCTTGTTTTACTAATAAGAGGTTGACTACACGTTCATAACAAGTTGAACGTGAATTATAGCGGGCACCCTTCAACCCCTTCTCCCACACGTGAACGACAATTTTAATCTTATTATGTTTTTCGAACGTTTCTACATCTTTGATTTTCATGTTGTTACTATCACAACCTTCAAAGTCTAGTTCATCCTCCCACTCTCTATAGCTATAGGTAGTATTTCGATTCGCGTTGATATCATTATAGTGAAGGATGGATAGGACTGCATATTTGAAACACTGTGATTTACAATCGACATTGATGACAGCTTTCTTATTATACAACGTTTTTGGTAGTTTAAATGTGCCTCGAGCTGCATGACTTTCTAATAGGGAAATTTTGAATATGGCTGAGTCCACACCATCAAAAATGAGAGCGCTGTCGCGTTGATTGAATTTATCTACATTTGATTTTAAACATTGAATGTGAAAATTTAGCCAAGACTCGCAGTCTACAACTTCAGTTGCGGAAGAGGAAGGAACATGAAACTGTACTCTCTCCGTCACTTGACCCGTTTGAAAATCTATCTTAATATATTTTAGTTTAAGGTAGATGAGCGCCTTCATTCTAAAATTGTCTAAATTGTTGAAGAGCGCTTCGATAATGTCAGAATTGTGAAGGAGCCACTCAGGAAAATCTACTATTTGAGTATTGGACTCCATGCAGTAGTCGCGTACTAAATTATTATGTGAAACATTAATGAGGGAGATGGTAGAGGTATCGTTGGTGTAGTGATCATTTGCATGCGTGTGTTGAAGTCTGTGCGAAAATCGCTGAAAGTGACTATCAAAAGAAAGAGGGCACAAATCGCAAGGAAAGGAGATGTCATCGTCAGAATCAACTTCACCTCCGGAGATTGACGCCGCTTTGCGTTGACACACACGTTGTTTGATGTGTCGAAGGAGACTGTGCTTCCTTGTAAACATATGTCCGCAGTCGGCACATTCCCACTCGTTGCCTTGTCGCGAGAGTCCTGAGCTAGAACTCACAGCACCTGAAAGAGAAATCATTCTATCATCTCTGTTCAAGTCTCAGTGTATTGTTACAACCTACTTTGACTCAACACTCTAAACTTTCCTCGAGAAGGGAGGGCGTTGGTGATGAAGTTGATGCCTGAAATTGAGGAAGATGCTATTAGCCACACGTTTGAGGGAGATGAGTGAAGAAATTTTCAACTTACCATTTCAACGAAATCGAGTTTAAGCTTGATACTTCAACAAGATAGAGACTTCACGAGAGAGCAGTTCACTTCTACGCCTCAGATATAGAATTCGCCAGAGAACACTTCACTTATATGTCACAAAGACAGAGTGAAATGACACGAATGTCACTTTACATATATACTTTCATATTCATCATTCATTGGCTGTTTATTCTGATTGGTTGCTTGTTGATACTTAAGAATTATAAAACATTTCAAAGTTATTATTCACAGTCAACATGACAAGCCCTCCGACAACACCAAACACAAAATTCTCTTCTCCATGCTCAACACCAAAGGCGCTCGTTGCACCAAACGCTCCAACGAAGGGGAAGGTAGAGAAGGTGTACCGACTGGACAATATCAGAAAGTTGTCATTACCAGCGGACGACGAAGAGAGTGTATGTGAGAAGGAGTGTCCCGACTTAACAGGCGTGAGGTGGAAGTATCTCCAGTACGATACTGACGATGTGATGGAGATCACCAGCACCAAATTCCTCCACCAATTATGGGAGTGGTACACCCCTAACTCCCAGCCACGAACTATGGCGGAGTGGGAGTATATCGACAAAGTGAGGCTCGCAGTGGAAGAACGATTAAAGCAAGTGAACTGTTTTTGTTATCTATGTGAAGCCAGACTCTGGGACGATATTGACGATGGAGACCTTTTGAAATACATGCCATAATAAATTTTGTATTTCGTATTATCTTTGCTTTCATACTGACTTACTTGAACGGGGCTTCAGTGGATGATTTAACCATGTATACTTTTTCATTTGGAAATAGTAGCACGCTTAGTCTAACTTGTAAATCTTAAAACATTTCATATGGGCGATGATGGTAGATGAAATAGTGTTAAATAAAATTAAGATGGCTTACACTTCTAATACAGGGATAGCAATCGACTGCGATCCATGTGTAAAGAGCTTGTTAGACTACGGATGGGCTTAAGTGGATGATTTAACCATGTATACTTTTTCATTTGGAAATAGTAGCACGCTTAGTCTAACTTGTAAATCTTAAAACATTTCATATGGACGATGATGATAGATGAAATAGTGTCAAATAATATTAAGATGGCTTACACTTCTGATGCAGGGATAGCAATCGACTGCGATCCATGTGTAAAGAGCTTGTTAGACTACGGATGGGCTTAAGTGGATGATTTAACCATGTATACTTTTTCATTTGGAAATAGTAGCACGCTTAGTCTAACTTGTAAATCTTAAAACATTTCATATGGACGATGATGGTAGATGAAATAGTGTCAAATAAAATTAAGATAGCTTACACTTCTGATACAGGGATAGCAATCGACTGCGATCCATGTGTAAAGAGCTTGTTAGACTACGGAAGAGAGAAGTGTGTTATGTTGCGTGTGGCGCGTGAGTGTCCTCCCATTTCATTCCATTCATCAATTCGTCTCATTGATAGAGACAGGTAGAACTCATGGTTCTCATAACGT
This sequence comes from Prostheceraeus crozeri, assembly GCA_907163375.1. NCBI lineage: Eukaryota > Metazoa > Platyhelminthes > Polycladida > Euryleptidae > Prostheceraeus > Prostheceraeus crozeri. The sequence goes on along the minus strand of CAJQUW010004273.1, from coordinate 143,236 downwards.
ATGCAATGGAAAGTTTTAGGCAACCTTCGACAGTTGGCTAAATGTCGCCCTGACGCGAATGCATACTACGTTGAGACAGAGGCAATCACTTGCAAACATGACGCAGAGAGGTTAAACAAGATTGACCATTGGCGAATGTCCCTTGCGGTATACATAGCTACGGGTTTCACCGCCGCCCTTTACAGGAACGCCCGTCGAAAGGAAGTATTACACCGAACTTCATTCGCAACGTTCAAGTTGACTGATAGCAGATTCAACCTAATGATAGTATTCGCCAGTCCGAAGACTGCCCAGGGCAAACCGCGTGGAGGTTCTATCATGTCTTGCCCCATGGTGGCCCTTAAGAGAGCCGATGGTTCGTTCTCGGGAGTAACGTCATCTTACACCCTACCAATTCTGCTGAGAGAGTCTTTGACTCTCTCTTTGGTAGCAGTGTCGACTTCCACGCTAATTGGCACTTGGCTAAAAAGGGGAATGTAGCGCCATTCCGTTGGATTGACAACAGTTGCTGTCATCGGATTGCCAATCCGAGCAAGATTATTAAAAACTCTGTCTTGCTCCTCTAGCCTGACAAATTCCTCAAATAAATTTCGCGGCCTTAACTGCGGTCCGCGAGGAGAGCTGACTTGACTGTTCGGCGTCTGCATGATTGAAATGAAATGAAATGAGAGGCAGTGGTTTATATACCCCTCTAACGCGACGCAACGTTCAAGTTGACTGATAGCAGATTCAACTTAATGATAGTATTCGCCAGTCCGAAGACTGCCCAGGGCAAACCGCGTGGAGGTTCTATCATGTCTTGCCCCTAGGTGGCCCTTAAGAGAGCCGATGGTTCGTTCTCGGGAGTGTCGTGATGGGGTGGTGAAGGCGGGCAAAGATCTGCAATGAAAATGATATGTATTAGAATAGGATATACTATCTTATTTACTTTTCACTTACCAAGTTAGCCATCCTTTGGCAGTCTCGCGCGCTTTCTGACAGAGAATTTGTGCAGATGACCGCGCATTCTCAGGCTGGCATGTAGGCATTTTTTCGTTGGATGGCCGTTATAACAAATTATAGACACGTCCAGACTTCGGTTGACGAGTATTTCACCGTCCAAATGATTATCCCGAATAGGGATGTGAAACTCAAACAACCTATCCTCATTCACACGATTCCACTCATCCCTCATGCGCTCCAAATTCTCATACGCCTGCCTCTCATCACCCCGCCGAGCCACAGTCCTCTCCAACTCAACATTCCTCGCTCTCAACACACTCATCTCCTTCATCATCTCCTCAAACTTCGCTTCTGCATCTCTCATTCTTCTCTCCGCAGCACTCGCCCTCTTCTCACAGTCATCATTCTTCTTTTCCAACTCTCGCGTCTTATTCTTCAAATCAGTCACACTACGCCTCATTCGAATATTCTCATCCGCTACCTCCTTCGACTTCAGTTCCTTCTTTTTCAACTCATCCAACTCCTTCACTTTCTTCAAACTCTCATACTTATTCACCAACAAATCATGCGCCATCTGCTGCGATACATGCCTCTTCTCTTCATCCTTCAACCACCTCGCCGACTGCTTACGTATCCCACCACTCTTCACCTTTGGGGAAGATGAGCTCTGCGGGGGGTCGGTGATGACAATGTTTGACACCTCCGACGACGAAGAGCTCAACTTCCTCACACGCTCCCTATCTAAATCCACATCATCCTCATCATCACTCTCAAGCACTCTCTTTCGCCCAATCTCAGCCTCCAACGACGCAACTGCTCTCGCCAACTCATCATTCTCAACAACATTCTCAACAACATTCTCAACCTTACCCTCTCGCTCTATCGCCAACATTCGCTCCCTCTCTTCCACAATCAACTGCGTGAATCGCAAGTCATTCACCAAACCTCCACTACAGTCAGCATGCACTCTGTAGAAACGCGCCTCATCCTCATCACCCTTCAACACTCTACACTTCACACACGCAACCCTATTCAGGATAATCATGTGGTCGGTGCCCGCCTTCTTGACATGCGCCTTCGCGTCCGCACTGCGATTGATTCGACCACAGGTACACATTTTAATATGAAATTTGCGGTTCTTATCGTTAGCCATGCCTGAGATTTCTTGTTAACTGTAAGATAATGAAATTTGTATAAGTTTGGAATCATGTAGTACAGTCATATTCCTAAAGCATTACACTTAGTGAGGAATGATAGATTTGAGTATAGTGAGTGGCACTCGATCCCGTCGACAGCCCGAAGGCCTTGTACTGATCACTAGGGAAGTGAGAGATCTTCCCCGATACCCGCTCTTTACAGCTGAAGACATCATTGTCACTGCCCCGAAGTGGTAACAGCAACGCCGAGTCAAACGTAGTGATCAGTAGCTGGGATCTAACCCCTCAAAGCTGCCTTAGACTTAGTTAAATTTCAAATCTGATAGCAGATTTGAACTCAGGATACTTGAAAACCTTAGTCTATATGTTAAAACTTTGAAAAAACTGAAAATTAAGAATTTTTAAAAAATTCCGCATTTTACTACTCATACTACTTTTAAAAAATTTTATCAGTAGTAAAGACACTATCAAACTCTATCATACAAACTTTGAAGTAAGAAGATAGCTTGCCTACTTCAAAAGATAGAGTCTTTTGAAACACCCGATATCGGGAGCTCAGAGCGACGACCGTCGCTTACCTCGTCTTTCGATGAAGTGATGAGACTTACGTTGTCGGGGGTTTATATATGCTCGGAAGAAGATTTAAAATAGCTCTATCTCCGAAAGTATTCATCGTAGCGACATGCGGTTTGTTGCAAACGATTTGTCTCATCATTCTCTATCATATGACACCTAAACCATTCTCATATGACCACGGGAAGTTGGTCCGTCAGCACATGTCCATGTAACATGCCACAAGTGAAAAAATTCCTAAGTGTGAGAGCTCCAGTGTGGTGAAAATTTTGAAAAATTTAAAACTTCCGAATTTCGACCTGGGACCTTTACCAAAACATTTTTCATCAAATTTCACTGACCCCCCCTCCCCCCCTCGTTCACAGAAATTTGATGAAAAATGTTTTGGCGAAGGTCCCAGGTCGAAATGCCACACTTTGGAAAATTTTCAAAATTTTGTCCATACAAAGTCACTCTGACACTTAGGATTTTTTCAGGTGAGCTCCGACCTAAAATCTTGTAACAGCTCTAACTTTTGAACGGCTGGTCCGCTTGACTCGCGACAATAATGTCGTCGAGCAGTTTTTTCTCCTCTTTCAAACGAGTAGCTGTAAGACAAAATCCGTCCACTAGAACCAAAGTTAGAAGATTGCTGTCGAGGGGGGGGTCAGTGAAATTTGATGAAACAAACTTTGGTGAGGGTCCCAGGTCGAAATGCCACACTTTGGAAAATTTTCAAAATTTTGTCCATACAAAGTCACTCTGACACTTAGGATTTTTTCAGGTGAGCTCCGACCTAAAATCTTGTAACAGCTCTAACTTTTGAACGGCTGGTCCGATTGACTCGCGACAAAAATGTCGTCAAGCAGTTTTTTCTCCTCTTTCAAACGAGTAGCTGTAAGACAAAATCCGTCCACTAGAACCAAAGTTAGAAGATCGCTGTCGAGGGGGGGGTCAGTGAAATTTGATGAAACAAACTTTCGTGAGGGTCCCAGGTCGAAATGACACACTTTGGAAAATTTTCAAAATTTTACCCATACAAAGCCACTCTGACACTTAGGATTTTTTCAGGTGAGCTACGACAGTCCACCCTCCCAACCTGGCCGGCACACCACGCCAACCTGGACAGCACATCACCGCGCGCTGCGACGACCGGCCAGAGGGGGGGACGTCAGACTCGAAGCAACACGACGCCACACCACGCCCGACTCGACGGACAGGAGGGGGGGGACGTCAGCGACTTTTCGATGGCGGCCATCTTGCGCTATCCAGAAGTGGAGTTTTACTTACTACTGACATTCGCTCTGACTTCATTAGAGAGCTTGATGATAGAGAATCAAGAAAGAACAATTTAGCGGTTTTCGGTTTGAAAGAGTCTGACTCTGCTACTGTGGCAGATCGTGATTTTGATATGAAAAGTATGTCTGATCTGTTTTCTAACATATGTCCACATGGTCAAAATGTGAAGGTCATGCGTTGCTTCAGGGTTGGCTCAAAACGGACGGGTCATAATGAAAGAGTGAGGCCATTGAAGATCATACTGCATAACTATGAGGACAAAGTGATTATTCTTAAGAACCGTCGTAATTTACGGAATTCTGTCTACAAGAATGTGCGTATCAAGCAGAATCTTACTCCCCCTCAATTGAAATATGAAAAGCTTCTCAAAGTTGAACTCAGAAGGCGCAAGGACGATGGTGAAGACGTGTACATAAGGGATGGCAAAATTCATGTAGCGAAAAATACGCATCCCTCAGTATGACACAACGTGGCCCTGTACCCAAGCTTATTGCTAGTTAATGCAAGATCAGTTGCCTCTATTGGCAAAATTGACGATTTGCGCCTATCTTGTGTGTGTTTACATCCAAATATTCTCATAGTTACTGAGACTTGGCTTAGAAATATACATGACGATGCAAGCTTCATCATAAATGGCAAGTCTTTTTCGAAGCGATCGTTCTGATAGAATTGGCGGCGGAGTAGCCATTTAGATTGATTCCGATTGTCACGTTAAAAATGTCCGCGCTGAATGTATTCAAAATTCAAGTGAAATTCTGCTTATTCATTATGTGCTTCGCAAGATTCAATATATTCTTATCGGTGTATATGTGCCTCCAAACTTGATTGTTTCTGTGAGAAATGTAATAACTGACTTTCTTATTGACCAGCTTGATCAGTGAACTTTAAAGTACCCTGACATTCATGTAATTGTTGCTGGTGACTTAAACAACTTAAATACAAATGAGTTGCAACGATCCCATGATTAAATCGATAAAGTGTTGTCTCCTTCACGTGGAGATTCCATCTTGGACGTTTCCTTGTAAGTCGATCATTATATGATGTTTATGATGATGCTATTGTGGGACCACCCATCAGTAACTCTCGACGTGGTTCACATTCTCAAATTCTTTTGCGTCCGTTGGCATCGTTTGACAATGCTCTTGATTCGCGTACTTCTCTTGTGTATGACTTCAGCGACACTTCAATCGCTAACTTTTATAGACGTTTGTCTGAGCATTCTTTTCTAAGTGTTTATCACGAAAAAGACATCAATAAAAAGTCGATTTGTTTTGGACTTTTATCAAATATTTATGGATAGCATTTCTGTAATTCCATGTAAAGTTGTCACAATGTCTTCTCGTGACAAGCAATGGATGACCCCCTACTTGAAAGATCTGATAAACAAAAGATGGTCGACTTATCGAAGTGATTACATGGAAGCCTATAATATCCTGAAAGTGAAATGAAAACACGAGATTTCAAAATGTAAAGAAAACTGGTCTACACGAGCAAGGTCATCATCTCGAAATATTTGGAATATCGTGACTGATATAAACGGTAAAAGTGTGAATTATCCGTTGCAGCCGATTATCAATGAATACCAAAGTGAAGAAGAGGCCGCTAATGCAATAAATGAACACTTTGTAAAAGTTTTCACTGCTAAACAGGATTTTGTGTGTCCCATAAATGACGATAATTGGTGTCCGCTTTCTGAGTCATATCATGTTTTCATGTTTTTAGAACAGCTTTATATTTCTAAAGCGACTGGTTCAGATGGCATCTCCAATCGAATATATAAGTTAGCAGCTCCTTTTATATCTGAGTCCCTGTGTCATATTATCAATACATGTGTAATGTATAGAAAAGTGCCAGACCATTTTAAGTTTTGCTCGGTTGCGCCGGTCCCTGAAGTTCCAAATGCCGGCATTGACCAACTGAGACCTATAACTTTGTTAAGCCTTCCTGCTAAACTTTTCGAACATCATGTCCTCCGTAATATTCGTCAAATGTTCTGTGATTCTTTTCCGCCATTTCAGTATGCCTACAAAAGTTTGTTTAACACTACATGTTGCCTTATTTCCAACCATGATGCTGTAACAAAATTTTTAGAATGTGATGAAGTATCGGCTTGCATCATGATTAATTACGATTTTTCAAAGGCGTTTGATACATTGAGTTACGAAACTTTGTAAACTTTAAGTAAACTAGTGCATCTACGTTTTCCCATTGGTTTTATTCGTTTGACTGATTCATATTTAATCATATCAAATATTGAAAGATCATTAAATATTTCTGCTGATGTCTAGTGGGGCTCCTCAAGGTTCAGTTCTGGGGCCTTTCTTATTTGCTGTCTATTGTCATGAGTTGAGAACTTTGTATGATACCACACAAATGACACAATATGCTGATGATATTTGTGAGATTTTTCCAATAAAGATGTGTTCGTTTCAAGAATCGATACAAGTTGTTAAATCTGAATATCGTCATCTGGAAAGCTGGGCTGATGTCAATCATTTTAAATTTAATTGTGATAAAACGAAGCTACTATATTTTGTAAGAAGGGCATTGTACTAGATTTTCCTTGTGACATCGAAATTTTGGATAAATTGAAAATTTTGGCAGTTTGGTGGAATTCGAATTTAAACTGGAATACACATCTTGTTGATGCTGAAACACGTTGCTCTAGACGTTTATACATGCTGAGAGTTTTGCGATCTGTTTTGAATCACGACGAGCTATGGATTGTCTTTATGTCAAATGTACAAAGTTTGCTTCTGTATGCTACTCAACGTTTCGGAGAACTGTCCTATTTTTGTAAGCGCATCATCCGCAAGATTTTTAAACGTACAAAGAAGATCTGTTCTAACATGCGTAAATGTTCCAACACTTTTGAAAACTTTTAAGAAGACGCTTGAAATGCTTTGAAGATTTTTATGCTAAATGTCATGACTCGGATCATCATCCTCTACACGATGTAACGACACATTTAAGAAACGATCGCATTCTTGTTGAGGCAAGTTGCACAAAACGCCGACAGAACTGTTTTGTTGTGTTGTCAACATTGATTGTCAATAATTTACGTGATTTGATGTAACCCGTAGCAAGACGAATTGCATCTCAGATGCATTGAGCGGGATGCATTATTTTGGGCATGCATTGGAGGGGGAATGCATCCAGAGATGCATCCCCACATCCAATGCATGCCCAAAATAATGCATCCGGATGCATTCCAAGATGCATCCCAAGATGTATTCTAGGATGAATCTATATGCTAGATGCATGCCCAAAATAATGCATCCGGATGCATTCCAGAAATCATCCAAAGATCGCCAGATGCAACAATCTGGATGACATCTTCAATTAATTCAACCTTACCTCTATTGGTGCCAGTTGCCGAAAAATTAAAAGATCGGTTATTCCAATCAGGAGGCTATATTAATAGGAAATGTTAGAGATTTTGTTGCAAAAGTTACCATGCAACTTTCGCGAGGAATTCAGTCTACTTATCACAATCTTGCTCACGTTTTGGCGACACGGTCGGAGATTTCACGGTACCCATTGCTGAAATGACGAAATTGAACATGACAATAAAATGCCGACAGTACGCAACGGAAAATGCATTCGGATATGCATGTATCTACTATACCAATTCAGATAATGGAAATTTCAGTACACCAGGTCAACTTTGCAGACCTGCATTTTCTATGCAATGGTTCTGATGTTATCATATTTGGCTTAAACAGAAATAATGCAGTAGCCGTCCCTCATGATCAGCTAATTTTTCGTATCAGGAATTGATAGAGTTCGAGGACACTTAGTATGTGACTGAATTCAAATCTATTATGTTCTTCAAAGGGAAACAAATTGTGTGTGAATATTTTTCTTCCACGTACACGTATTCAACAATTGCTGACATGAAGAATCAGAAAATATTATAATTTCATTAAGATTTATGCAAAATTAATCCAGTAGGCCTATAGCATTATTTCCATTGTTTGTAACATCTTATTATAGGCACAAAATAGATTCTCATCTAGACCTAAACAGATTCTAAGCCTAAACCCTCTCTTGGATTTCTATGTTATTTGCCTGTAATTAGTTTACAATGAAAAATTAAAATCAAAAGGAATAGACTGATTCGCACCGAGTGAACATTTATTTGAACTAACCACCGGTTTCATTGAAAATTTGTCGCGGATCTCATCAAAATACAAATTCAGGTATTTTAAAACATACATACACGCATTCCCTAAGGCAGTTTTGGCCTACCGTATGCCTAAGTACCCTACGATCAACACTTGTTTTTATCCTTGGTGAAGCGACTCTTGCATCATTTAGTTTTCAGTCCAGTGCGATAGTTTCAGAATCGATCTAGCACAATGAGAGGCCTAATAAAAATAATTTTTCATGGAAAATTTCTGAATTAAAATAGGTCTTGGGAATAAGAAAATCGGAAGCAATGGAAAATGCATGAGAAACTAGGCATGTGGCAATAAAGATATTTTGCATTAAAACATTTCATTCAGGACTATTATTATATATACACTGAAGGTCTGATTTTTCTATACTTTGGTTGTTCTGAGGCCAATGCGTTTGGCTAAAATCTAGACAACTTTAAAAAACACGTAGTTAATAGCGTCAAAGATTCGCAAACGGAGGAAAGAAATACAGAGTGAAAGTAAAAGCCCTATGGAAAATCCTGGAAGAAATCAGACTAAAGTCCATGTAGAGCAGGTACATTATGCAAATGGCAAAGCAGATGGTCAAAATGGCAGTAGAAGGGATAATGTGAACTATGCAATGTATATAAGTACGTATTAATTTTGTTTATAGAATTTTTAAAATATATATTTTTTTGTTTTCTGATCAATACTTCATAAATTATCCTTTTAGCGTTTGTAATTTAATTACGTATTGAAAGCACTGCACTTCAATTTATTCGTGAGTAAGACTGATGGTATAAAATCACAAAAGAATATTCCTTCATTGATACTGAATTCCACAAAACAACAATTAGGAATCCAAGCAAGTATTTTGTAATTCTTTTGTAGAATCAAAACATATTTCAAAAGGTTTCTTCATTTAATTTTGTATTAACTGCAATTAATGAATTGTAAATTCAATTGATTTTTTAATGGTTAAAGCATTTCTCTCTATTCAAAATGATGAAAGGCTCAGTTATTTAATGACATTAACCTTGGTCACAATAATGGATCGCATAATGGACGCATGAAAACTTACTTTTGAGAAGATGAATCCGTGTAGCTATCTTTGGAATTGATTACGACGGCTTACCCCCTCTTTGCTGAATTACCGCTTTTACCGCCATGTACCGCTTCTTCTTCATATAGAGCCAACTGGTCGTTGATGAATTGATTCAGAGATTATAGGCAGACTATTCAATCCTGAGATTCATTTTTACAAAAATTCCAATGCTTGGATGAGATTGAATCTGCAAAAAAAATAGTTATATTGCAGTATGCATGTGCACGTGTGTCATAAGACAGTGTTCATGTTAAGTTAAATTGGGGTCCGTCGCAACTTTTGGTTTTAGGCAAATGCAGACTTTTCTAGACGTATAGTGGTGAAGATCATTGATCACTGAAACATTGTTGAAATTACGTCTTTGTAAGATAGAAGCGCCCTCAAATAGATAAAAATTTAGAATAAGCCTATTAGATATTTTGATTCAGTAGACTATCTGCATATAGAAAATCACAATCGCAAAAGGAAATCTATAAATACACTTCTTGGTTGAAGAATAGGCCTATAGGAGGTATAAAATGCATGATTTACGAGACTGAAATGGATTCGTCTCAAAAAAATGTCTTTCATTTTGGAACTCGAATTATTCAGGCATCCCACGACTCTCGGAAATGAATCGAAGTGTCCCACAGACATTTTTTGAATCGATAAGAGCTGTCAGATCCGCATGAACTACCATACTTATCACGAATTTATACTTATACGATATTTAATGACTGTAAAACCAGAGGTATTGAGACTTTTTTTACGGACTTACCTCCTTCAGATTCAATTGAAGGAATAAAGCACTGTGCATTGAGCAAATAAACATATATCCGCGACTCCATGTACAGCAGTCTAATGAACACTGACGGAAGGAAACAAAATGTCTTCTAGTTCGTGATGTTTGAAAATTCAGGAGTGTATGCCATTGGTCGTTTCCTTGCGCTATTGATTTGAAGATCTGTCACATTAATCAATGCTGAGCGGGGATGCATCCGCATTTACAGAAACTCGGATGCATTCCATAAGCATTCGATTGCTTCCACAACTGTTAGTGCAGTTGCAGTTGAGGCTCATGTTTGAAGGGTGACTGCATTGGATGCATTGGAATGCTTTGGGATTCATCGAGATGCATCCTGGGATGCATCTAAGCGCAGTCAGATGCATCCAGATGTATCCAGATACATCCAACTGCATTTAATTTTGCTACGGGAACCTTTATTACTTTGTGATTTTCATTTTCATTTTGAAATAAATTAATCTCTCTCTCTTTCTCTCAAATAGCAACACTAAATTCAATATCATGAAAGGAAACGTTGAATTCATTATGTGAATCGTACTATCTGATGTAAAGATGTGAACAAAGGAAAAGCATGCTTTCATCATGATACTCATATGAATTACCTTTTCATTATTAACTCCCTGATTCCAATAATTAAGATGCACACCCGGTTGATTCGTGTACTCTTTGGCAAATTGAGCATTGGAAAATTGAGAGAAATATTAAGTAGCACGTCATTCTTTCCAAATTAGTCTAATTGATCCGACATTCATTGATCAGATCAGCCTGGATCGGATAGAATCTTGTAGACATTGACTTTTTCCTGTTCATGTTAGTTGATTTGTGATTAGTGCATTATTCTGCCACACCATTACTCTCTTGGCATTTTTATGATTGAAAATGATACCTTACTTTACTTACGCAGAAATGCTAATTTATTTCCATAGCCCATGCAACGTCACACAGGACACATTTGAGTCACTTGAAAAACCGGGCTACGGCTGGCAGCCCACTGCCAGAGAGTTGTACGTCCCGGTAGCTTTGAAGATATCTTAGCAGTCCCTGCCCGGTCCAACCACTTTTAATCCAAACCACACTCGACCACCTTCAATCCAATCCCTACACGACCACCTTCAACCGAAACCTCAACCGATCATCTTCAATCCATACCCGACCACTTCCATGGGATTAATGGAATTTCTGAAGGAAAAGCTCATGTTGAACATCCAAACCAACGCCTGGTTGGATACTTTATATCCCAAATAAATATTTCAGCAGACACGACAGAAAAAGTGGAGAATTTATGGACACAATATATTGGACTGAAAATATATGAAATATCATTTGAAATTGTCATTTCAATGCTGACTGAACGTATATGAGAAAATAAATATCATAACGACTCAGGATATTTGCTCGACAAGTTGTCAAAAGTTCGCTAAGTTGACAACTATCGCGTCGTTGACATTTGACATATATCTGCAATGTCAGTGATTGAATTGTAATTATTAAGTAAACAAACCTCAGCTATATATATCCTCTTTACTTCAATCCTCTTCTTCATCAAACTCTTGAAAATCAGCTTCGCCATCTAACGTTGCGTCTTGAAACATTTGGTATTCGTTGATCACATCATGTACGTTGGATTCTGCTTCTTCAAATTCACTTTCCTCCATTCCCTCACCCGTATACCAATGCAAGAAAGCCTTTCGTCTTACCATAGCAGAATACTGCTCAGCTACTCTTTTGAAAATCGCTAAAATAGATGTGGAATTGCCAATGAAAGTACTGCTGATTTTCATTCCCCGTGGAGCTATATCACAGACTGCAATTTTAGTGTTATTTGGAATCCATTCCACGAATTCAGCGGCATTTTTGTTTTGCATGTGTAACATTTCTTCATCTACGTCTTTCATTGATAGAATTCCTCGATAGATACCTGCTACTGTTAGATATTTACCAGCGGATGGGTTTATGGCTGCCATTATATTCTTGCTATCAAACATCTGCTGTGTTACGTCACGCACTGTATAAGCGCGATAGCTCTCAGTAATTCGGGCAGTAAGAGGAGCAAATCCAGTAACGAAGAAATGCAGCCTTGGGAATGGTACCATATTTACCGCAAGTTTTCTTAAGTCAGCATTTAGTTGACCGGGGAATCTGAAGCAAGTAGTAATGCCTGACATTGCTGCGCTGATCAGATGGTTCATATCTCCGTATGAGGGATTTGACACTCTCAAGGTTCGTGAACAAATATCGAAAAGAGCTTCGTTGTCAATGCAATAGGACTGATCACTTTGGTCGATCAATGTGTTGAGGGATAACATTGCATTGTATGGTTCTACTACCACGTCGGAAACCTGAAAGTAGAATAATTTACATCAAAACTTCATAAAATTGCAATTTTTGCATTTGGTACAGGAATGTCTCTCAGTCACAGAACTGAGAGAAAGCATGGACAAGAGCAGACTATGAACAGGCCTCTACGAAAAGGGCTCAGCCCATTATGAATGCTTTGATGGATCAGATAGACTACAGAAATTCATACCTTCATGGTTGATTTCTTATTATTAGTACTATTGCATAACTGGCAATATTCAAGAATGTGAGTTTAATTTGCCCGCGAAATGCAGTCTCCATTTGTTTATATATGGAGTCAATCGACAAGCATAGTAAATTTGAAAGTAAAATCTGTTCGATCAATTTTAAACTGAAGAATACATGCACTCACAGATAGACCTATGCACAGATAGATAGACTTATTATTATTGCACTTCAAACACTTGTGTTTGTCTATTGATATCTTCAGAATGCTAAAATTGCCTAGATTCCCTTAAATTTGAAGAGAGCAAATTCACCTCTCAGACTTTTAATTTCTACACCAACTTGTGGCTGATTTCTGCTAGTGTAACAGCCTTACCATAAGATCAAATGCCTTCGCTTTGACTTCAGTCTTGAAAAGACTCAGAGGAAAACATATACTCACTGACATAAATAATGAAACCAACTATCATTGACTTGAATGGAAGGAAGTTTGTTTCATTTTTTTCTATGGTTTGAGATGATATCTCGTTTTCTATGTATCATCATTGAACTCCATATGATAAGGGAAATGATATAGGACCATCAAATTTCAAAATTTGATATTGATCACAGTAACAGCTAGAAGTTGAACAGAATCACCACCTACTGCTGACCAGATTTGACTTATGAAATGGCGCACGATAACTTTACCAGAGGAATGGCAATTGGGATGATGCGTTGTGGGCAAAGTTCTACAACAGTTGCGAAAGAATTGAAAATTTCAAGGGTCGTTGTATGGAGGTGGTGGTGTCGTTGGAAAGCAGAAGGAAATGTGGAAAAGAAGAACGGATCAGGAGGACCAAGGGTATCATCCAAGCCGACAGATGCACGCTTAGTTTTAGCTGCTAAAAGAAACAGATTTGTGTCCGTCTCGAAGCTAATTGTGTACTGGAAGGTTGCTGGGAACGTTGCCTGTAGCGTTCGAACTGCATATCGAAGATTGCGAGAAGCTGGTATACAGTCTCGACGACCCGCTGTGAGAATTCCGCTGAGCCTGGAACATCGAAGGAGACGAGTGACGTGGTGTCAAGGTCATCAGTCGTGGAGTGACAGTCAGTGGGAACGTGTGCTCTGGACTGATGAATCGAGGTTTACTCTCGATTTCAACGATGGTCGGATCCGTGTTCATCGCTTGCCAAGTGAACGATTTGCTCCATGTTTCGTCAAAGAACACGACCGGTACGGCGGCGGTAGTGTCATGGTTTGGACCGGTATCTGGCACAATGGAAAAACACCAGCAATCGTAGTGAAAGGAACATTGACAGGACAGCGATATGCCGACGAGATCGTGACACCGGTCGTGGTTCCAGCAGTGACATCGAATCAATTGATTTTTCAGGATGACAACGCAAGGCCCCATCGCGCTTCAGTGGTCTATAACAGGATAGCAAGCAGTGGAATCCCAACCTTGGAATGGCCCTCACGTTCTCCCGACCTCTCCCCATCGAGCACTGCTGGGATGAACTTGGTCGCAGAGTGAGGGAGAGGTACAACCACCCACCAGTGTCTTTGAAGATGATGGCCGACAGACTAATCGAGCAGTGGAACCTCTTAGACCTGGCATTCATCCAGCGACTGTGCTCATCCATGCCCTCACGCATCGATGCCTGTTTGGATGCTCGCGGTGGTCACACCCGTTTCTAACTTAAGTTGATAAAATCATGAGTATCAAATTAAATGTTTTTGAGTAAAGCATTCGAGTTCTCCTTTTACAAACAACAAACAAACGTACAGTACAACCAAATTTAAGTCATAAGTATTCATGTCAGGACTTGTTTCATTCTTTTTGTCACTGAGAATACTTCGAATAAAATCAATCTGGTAAATTATTCAATTAGAAGAAAAAAGAAGAAATTCTTCAATACAACAATTCGCACAGACGCTGTGGGCTTTCATTTGAAACTATGTCTCCGTGGATAGATTTCAGCGATAGAGCTGTAAGTAGTGTGTACAATCCCGGGATCCCGAAATCCCGGATCCTTAAATTTTTTTTTTAATTTTCGAGATTCAAACACGTACAGTCGTACATATCACATATCCATATCATACATCACCGAAAACCAAAATAATACTCAAATGCGAGTAGCGTATTGGTAGGTGGAATTTCCATCGTTATAGGACGACTAGAACATGAGATTTCAGCGTAACCTCAAGATAGATTCATTGTTATCACGTCACAACTGTCCTATTGCGAATGAAGAGTCATTAGCAGTCATGTTTGGTAGCAAAAATTTTCACAAATGTAAATTCATAAACTAACTGACGATCAAATGGTAAATAAAAGTCGGTCAGAAAAAATATCGGCTGCATGAATGTTAAGACTAAAGTCACTGATGATGCTTTCTAGGTCGCTGTTTCTAAATGGCACCCTCGATCCTCTAGCGCATAAATTCACCGACTTCAATACTTCGAATGTCATTTTCCTTTTTGATATCTTCTCTGCTAATGTTCTCAAAAACTGTTGGCCTTCTCTCCCCATTCCTCTGTTGATACCGAAAATCAGAGGCGCGAAACTTCCATGCCCTGCTTGAGGTATTGTCTCTTCTTCTCTTCTTCTTGATCGTGGAAAATTACACTTGTGGATTTTCCTTGGTTTGGCTTGAAGTTGACATGCGAAACACAAACATCGAAAAATGCTGTCACTCCACGTGCCTAGAAATCTCCTGCTTTGATATCCGGCCTTGCGTCTGCACTTGCATTTGTAGATTCCAAATAGAAACTTCTCATTGCCTAAAGGTAGAAGATTGGGCTCCTTTGCAAAATTTTTAGACTTTAGAACGAGTGGTTAAAAGGTCTCTGATGTTCAGAATTTATTTGGACTTGAATTTGGAGAAACTGCACCGTCTGATACCGAATGAGAAATTGATGAAAAGCTGGAATGTTTCAGCCCAACGTTTCGGCAATTAATTTCAATGTAATAACCAAAATAAAAATACTTCCTTCACCATATGAAATTCACTTCTTGGACTGCCGTCTCAAACAAATAAAACCAGATTAAGATAAGCATACTCTCCAATTACAGTATGATCACAATTTGTTCAAGTGCATAAAATACAGTAGGTACACTCTGCATTCTTGCTAATCACTCAACACAAAAAGAATGAGTGTGATAAATAACAACTCGGACGCATGGAAGGCTCCATGCCTAACGTGCGTCCGAGTTCAAAGTTCATTTATTTATTATTTTATTTGAACGGTTTTATTTAACGTGGTTCTCTTCGCATAAACTGCATTTTGTGAATCACAATACTGAAAACGTAAGGACGCTATCTAGAAATTTACGATTGCAAATCAAATTACCATTTTTATTAACCCACTGGACCTATCTGATGCATTTGATATCATTAATTATGAAATCTTAATTCATGTACAACATTTAAAAAGGATATGGTATGAGACATTCGGCATTACAACCATACCTATGAAATCACACTTTGCTCAGAAAAATAATGGCATCGGAATTCATGGCAAAATGTACGATAATTTTTATCGTAACGCAGAAAGTCGCTTAATTTTGGGTTCCTAAATCTTTGAATTTCTTGATAAATAAATTGGTAGTTTGAGAGTAGCTTTAGAGTAGTCTCAGCTAATTAGTATCTTGAGAACCAAGCCATTATATAGCATATAGCGAGGTGTTAAAATGATTATTCGTTCTTGATAGTCGCTGACCTGCATAGCACTTTCAAGATATAGCATCACTAAGTCTGCCATTGACTGTTGATTGACTTGATCAAGACAAACATGAACTAAATTGATCCAAAACTCAATTTGTGGATTTAGGGAAATTCTCAGATCACCTGGTTTCGAGCATGAATGGATAATTACTCAAAGAAATATGATACTCGGTGTAACTATTGACTGCAAATATCAGTACGACAGAATCATTCGAACAGTTGTCTGGAAGCTTCGTGGTACACATAAAATCTTTAAAGTAACTCATTGGTAGAAAACTACACATGATATTTATGGAAGCCTATGTTCTCCACATTGTTGATGCTTGCATGCTCCATATCAAGAGCATGTCAAGACTCATTTATGAAATCCTCGTATTAAACATGCAATGAAGGATTCAGAACTTGGTTCAAGGCGCCAATTATAATTTTGGATGCATTCGGTCTCCAAGAACATTGGTGTCAAGCAAATCGTTCCATGAAATCCATTGGGAGATCAACAAATCAAAGTCGAACCTAAATATGAACATGACCACTCTCTTTTCCAGAAGGTACTAATCCGGATTTCCTTCATAGCAGTGACCGATAGTATCCAATAGCAAAGCTTTCCCTATTCCCTGTGACCTTTTGGGAACGATCAGGTCCAATCAGGCAGAGCAAAGTTTTTAGAGCATGAAACGCTTCATCAGATCAACAAAATCAGCCTGCAAAAGTACTGAAATAGAGTTGGTCTGTCCTGAACAACATAGACATTGAAGTAGTCGTCGAGTGAGGTCATTTCAGCATTATTCGATGACTGAACCACAGACTTCTTGATGTTAGTGTCTGGACAGGGAACTTACCTTCAGCCGTACATCTTAGGGGCTACATGTAAACAGGAACTTGCAGGTATGATTGATATTTAAGGGACGTTCAACTCCTATGGCATGCACTGAATTGAAGACTGGGTACATTTGTAAGCTTGATAGATGACAGAAGTGTGCGACAAACTACAGAACAAGTTTTGAAAAAAAACTTCATTATTGTGAAATGCAGCATAATCTAACAGAATTAATTATTGCGCATCCTAGTACTCATATTCATGCTGAGGATACGTTGAGAGAAGATTATGAACCCAATCAAGAAGAACGTATTACTCACAATAATATATGATACTTGCAAGACTGTTACAATCAATCATATTCAACAGTCAACAACTGCGATTGAAGCTGTGCAGCGGCAAAGTGTGAAATTCTTATATCCCTTTAGTACAATTAGTAATTTAATAAATTGCTTACTAAAATTGATCATTTCTCAGTAATTAATGATAAATAATTGATTCACTAATGATTAGTAATTGAAGATAATTTCTTTTTCTTGTACCCGTAAACTTTTGGTGGAATTTGCCTTCAGTCTTCTTGGAAAAGTTTGGTGATCATTGTTCTTCTGTTCAAAGCAAAATGGTGATAAAAGAAAATAATATTTCTGAAGTCCTTATCAAGCAGATCATGCTTCTTCAAATACAGACTTCTTCAACAAATTTCCGTATTCATCCTTGATGCCGCTACTGCAGTTTTTGTGCTTGTCACAACTTACAATACTAAATATCTCTCGAACATCTCAAAAAAGTGACCAGGCATTTCTTCTACTGGTCATTCGAACATTCTGACTCCCTATGGAAGATACAAGCCACCGAGCAAAGTAGAGAACTGCCATACAGGCAAACCGACGCACCCAACATGGATGGAATAGCCGACGTTGGATGGCTTGATTAAGTAAGAAGAAACATCTCTCAATCAGAAATCCTAAAAGGGAAAATATATCCTTATTGATTTCATAGGAATTTTTTGTAGGTAGCAAATAACTACCATATTTTCAAATTGTAAAATATTTCTTGAAATGCTAGCAATTGAAGCCAACTAGCAATTACACCGCCCAGACTATTTTGTAAATCTTGGCACCTCGCTTTGACTAGAGATGTTTTTCAAAATAATCCAAATTTTTGTCTTTTCAACTTTGGAACTTAGTTTTCTTTGAAAATTTGCATATCCTCAATTTTTCACGCTGAATTCGGAAATCATAGTGGCGACCACACCAAATGAGTATTTGTACAAGTTTTGCATCTGCACTATATATTACCACGTGTCTTCTGACTGATAATTTTGTGAGAAAATGTGGACACTCAGATGGACACTTTGGTCATTTTACGAGATTTTGAAAATGATAATCATTGTCTCTTCAAAACAAATTTCTCATGCATGAATACATTATGGTTCTTGATAATTCTGTGAGTTTTCATGAGATCCAGATAATAAATGTGTTTTCCGCATCAAATTGAAATTTTGAGAAAAATCAAAAAGTTTGGTTGAAATAATGCAGGTCATTTTTTTAAATTCACAATTGCTCAATTGTGTTGATCCATAGTTGATTTTTTCCTTTTGATGCAGCAACCAGTGTCACAAATGATGTATTTCGTCCGATAAAGACAGTATAAAAGACATTAAGAAATGTGAATCGGTCAGCAGACAATTTTTGACGAACAAAGGCTAATTGAAGAAAAATACCAAATAAATGTAGATGCAATCTTGAATTATAGTCTGGCTGAATGCACGGTTCATGCGCTTTCATATGATACATGACTTTATAATGTATGTATAATTTTAGTAGATCACAACGAATTTTCTTCTAAAGATAGAGTACCTATGCTGGGGACAGATTTTTTTGCTACTTTTCTGCCTTGAGCCAAATTTTTCATAAAGAAACCTTTTTTGGATTGATTTGAACTTATCATGACCGAAAACAGGAGATACTAAGGATCAAGATGAAAAAAATTATGAAAATCGGTTCAGAACGAAGGATTTCGGTTCAGAACTGAAGGCACGTTTTTTGACAAATGCTGTTACATAAGATGGATTTACCCACTTAAACATTCATATGCTTTGCCTGAATATTATTACTAAGCCCTTTCATAGACTTTCAAAGGCTCAATGTCCCTCAACCTTCGTTAGCGTAATAAACCTTCTTAATCACAGAGTAAATGAATTGCTTACTTTTGGTGACGGAATTATTGAAAATGTACAATTCATGCGATCTGGATATTCCTCTCTGAATTTTCCAATCATCAAGGTGCCCAGTCCTGATCCTGTTCCGCCTCCCAGAGAATGGGTCATTTGAAATCCTTGAAGACATTCGCATGCCTCAGCTTCCTTGCGCAGGATCTCCATCACACTGTCAACTAATTCGGCCCCGTCTGTGTAATGTCCTTTGGCCCAATTATTACTGGCTCCCACAGTTCCTGAGATGAAGTTATCTGGCTTGAACAGAGAACCAATTTTACCATTTTGTACGATGTCCATTGTTCCTGGTTCCAAATCAACCAAAATTGAGCGTGGAACATACTTACCACCTGTAAGCCAAAGTAAAGTATTGTAATCAAAGCGTTTTCACATCTTGTATGATGTTAGACATACGATAACAGCTTCAAAATCTTTACAAATTCACTGAATATTTGTTTTTCATAAAGTCGTGGTATTTGATCTTCAGTTCTTTGAAGAAATTTATACATGCTCGTTTTCTATTAGATGTAGGCCTACTGAGAGTCCTACAGTACATATGTAGATTTAATTGTACCCATATGAAAAGAAGTATAATGCTAATGCATTCGTTAGGCGAACGGCAATTTCATGAACAGTCATCTATGATTGAAATAACTATTAAGCGACTAAGTATCATCCCCAACCATGCAAGCACAAAAGTAGTATATTATCTTACATCCATCTTCCTATATATATCCAACCTCAAGCTCCAATCATATATTAACATTAAGCATGAGCCCCAGGGAAAGTAAAATATATCGCTTCATCTTTACACTAGCCCATCGACAGCATCACTAGGATGACGCGAGATTCATGATTTAATGACTTTTCTATGACCTTGGCATTTTGTCGAATGTAAATCGTGTGTTATTTGATATTTTTGCAATTTAGTGAGGGTTAAATCCCTGGGAGGGCTCTATTCGAGGGGATATATTGGATGAATAATATGTTAATTTATTGTTAATTTACATTCCCAATTTTATGTATCAGATATCATGAATTTTTGTGATGAAATACGGACATCGGACATAGTGACGATGAAACGGAATAAAATATGAAGTTGATGAGAAAGATGATCACAACATTGACAGCGAGCTTTTTATTGGCTGCTTAATATCGATTCTTTTATTTTCATCATGTTGGAAACTGCACCTCATGAAACATTTCAAGAGACAGTTATGTATTTGATGGAAAGCAACGCAAGCAGGAAGCAAGACAACTATGATCGATGTTGTGTTGATTATCTAAAAATCAAGTACTTACATATGGGCATATAGTTATGCCAAATGTTGAGCAACGATTGTTGGATCACATATCGTATGCATTAATGTCTGAGTGATATATGTATAGTCACGCTCCAATGGCAGCAGTTTCATATCAAAACTCGCAAAAGGTCTCTTAATTAATAAATTTTGGTGCTAGTTCTGTTTGAGGGTGAGTTATATTCAATGCATGTGAGGGTTCTATATGATGCAGTATGGCATCTTTGGAAACCATCAATTAGATAGGATCACGCTTTAAGTATTTCATCTGCTAGCCACAACCCTATTTTACCCGAGAGCTCATGGATCCCTTATCTTTTTTTTATATTGCTCCAAAACTGTGACGTATATTTTAATAGTAATAATAATAATCAACTTTATTTCCTCATACAGAGCAGTACTAGGTTACAATAGAAATTTTCAAACCATACAGAGAGAATACTATAATCAGATCAGCGAGGAGAAACGAACAATGGTATTGTAATAATAAGATTGGCGAATTCGACGAGGTGGTAAGAGTCGACGGGTATGTCTTAGAGAATCAAGGGGTTTACAGAACATGAAAAGTGGCACGAAAGGATGGCAGACAGGATTATGAGCGACTTTCTTTAAGAAATTCACACAAATATTATCAAGACGTTGATGCACTGATGCCGGGGAGAAAGAAATGTTGGCTGATTTGCAAACTCTCTTCTCTATGTTCAGTATCTTGGCCATGGCGGAAGCAGAGAGGTCACAGAGGGTCGGCCAGTAGTAGACGAGGACGGAGAAAACATAGGAAATGTATGCTTTCCAAATGATGTGCGTAGGAGCCCTGGAAGACCACAGTGATTTAACCAGAAGCATGTTCCTGTTTGCCTTGGTGATCATTATGTCAGTCTGAAATGTCCACTTGGTATAGTATTGAAAAACAATCCCAAGGAGCTTGGAATCGGAGACTTCACTGATGAGAGCATTGCCAATAATGACAGGAGACGAGGAAATGTTGGATCGGCTGATGGTTATAGTCTTGCACTTTTCGGCATTGATGGTTAGATCTTTCTGCGCGCAGCTGATAAAGAGACCATAGGAGCATGAATAATTTGGCTTTAAGAAAAAGCAACTTTTGTAAACCGAACATTATCGTCAATTTCATAAAAAACATTTTAGTTCGTTTAAACTTCTTTGGACGATTGAGATGGCACAGATGAAGTCACATCATCTAAACGAATTCATCGACTTCATTACTATGTGAATAAACTACTCTCAATTGATTCATAAGCAATTCTGTCAGTTTTGTGCTACAAATGGTGGATCTCATGAATAAAATGGACAGAAATAATTTTATGTGGATATATAAATAATAAAGTTGATGTTTTTTCTGCTGAATATATATTATTCAGATAGTAGAATATTTACAATTTACATCTATTTTCAGGTTTTTGCCGTTGGGCAGGCTGTCCCGCCCATTCCCAACCCAATCCCAATAAGAATCCCAAAATCGAAAATGTTGTCAAAGAAGCTTCCACAATAATCAAATTGGCAGCTTTAAAACATTTACCCGTGCTAAAATATATACCCGTATATATGTAGGTGGATATACTAGGTGGATATTCTAAGCCTATATAATTTTGACAAATGATATGAGATATGCACATCTCCTATTCCACGTGATAGGTGGCCTATAGAAAAGGTCCTTAGCTAGATATAAAACGATAATTGCTGAAACGCAGGTTGTCTATTTGCCCACTTTTGAGTTCATATTTCGTCAATCCAGTGGGAGACTATGAGACCATAAAGATATCATATGAAGAGATCCACATTATTTGATATTGAGTGCTAGGCTTTTAGGAGTCTACGAGTATTTCGCACAGGAGAAGAATGCAAAACTATCTCATCACGGTTTATAATTAAAAAAAATGAAGACCCAGCAGTCATGAGAATGTTTTCAAAATCTTGATCGCATCTTTGAATTCAATAGAGCTTCAGGAAGGGCACGATTAAAAAAAAGGTGAAGTGATTTTATGTCGTGAGCCACAGTAGGTTTACATTTTCCGGGTGCCAAACAGTTACTATCAATTGACTAGATTAAGATGTCATCCAATAAAGTCAGCTGTGAAAAAATAGAGATCCTTTATCAGCAGAAAAACAGAAAATGATAGAAATTAAGCGAATGACTTTTAAAACGTTGATCTTCAAGAGCCTGCATGATTTGCCTGTTAGTTGATCAATCAGGAGAATTGTAGCATTTATAACACGTCTGATAAATCACTGGTGACCGCTCCTGTCTGTTTTATAGCTGTAACAAAGATAGTTTTCCGTAATATACTGCTATTACTGCATTTTGCATATAATGTTTTTTTTAAAACCGAAAATCAATTATTTTTAAGGGCTGCTTTAGAAAATAAAACCTCAGTATACAAGTATTATTTTCAGTTTTCAAATTAAAAAAGTATCCAGGCATCTATTCTACCTTCTTTTTGTGATTCTGTCTTCTTCAACAAAAAGAGAATCTGGGCAGCATTGTTGTTATGGTCATTATTTTTTATAAACAAATTTATGGTTCCTTGACACACTAAAGAGATCGATCTTTTAATATTAGAAAATGTTTTCGCCAAAACTATCCGCCTGAGTCAATGCATATAATTATGGATTGTTTTGAATTTGGTGAAAATGTTTTATAATATTTGAAGACCGTTGATTATTTATTTATTAGCAACAATTCTACTATGCTTGAATGAAAAGTTTTATTTATTTTTTGGACACCATGATTTCCTAACCGAATTAAACAAGCATCCGAAGATTCAAAGTGCAAAGATATAACTTCCTGCTTTTATCAGATTGTTTTTGCACTCTTTCTTGTATGACACCCACTGATTGAAAACTATAGAAGGAGTATAAGAATATTTGATAAGCATCCTATAATTGAATTTATTCAACTCATCTTGATGTTTACGCATATTGATTAAGAGCAAAGTACGTCGCAGTTAAGTATAAATTAAGACACTTCACTAAAGCATAGAAGAAATAGACTTCCAGGACAAATTTGATTGATAAACATATTTTTATAGTTCTCTCATTATAAATTCGAGTCGACACAAAACCTACTCTCTGATAAAAAGACATAAGAAGCACAATATAATTATTGCCACTCAATGAAACTTTATATGATTAAGTAATGTCTCGAGAAATCATGCGGCTCATGCCACAGTACAGATTAATTGTTGCCAATTATATTTTAAAACATTACATACTACATATTTTTATATTTGAATAACAGGCAAGTGACAACTTCTGCTGCTTATGCAATGCTCAAAGCTCAATTGGAAATCTACTCATCAGATGCAATGCAGAAACAATGCTCAGTTACCATGCTTGTGCATGTCACATCGCAAAACCAATTTGATAGAACTTGATAGATTTTCCTTAATTAAATATATTAAATTATTATATTAATTGAATGATCTATTTAAAAGAGACCACTGCGTTTAGTCAATTAATGCTTTGAAATCGGAACAGCCCTTTCTATTGGTTGACCAGGTATGGCCGACTCTAGGTCTTTTCAAGCTAGGTATACGTAAAACGGCAATTCTAAACATCGGCACTGTGGCCTTGTGGTAGAGTCTTCGCTCTCGGTCCGGGAGACCTTGGTTCAAAACATTGGTTGAGTCAAACCTAAGTCTCCTAAAATATGTACACTCTGCATCATTGATAAACACTCAACACAAAAAGAGTGAGGGTGAGATAAGTAACATTTCGGCCACATGCTCCATGCCTAATG
This sequence comes from Prostheceraeus crozeri, assembly GCA_907163375.1. Taxonomy (NCBI): domain Eukaryota; kingdom Metazoa; phylum Platyhelminthes; order Polycladida; family Euryleptidae; genus Prostheceraeus; species Prostheceraeus crozeri. Next base: position 118,926 of record CAJQUW010004273.1, on the reverse strand, counting down.
TGCTTCCGAGTATAAGAAAGGTTCATTTATTTTATTTATTTTTAAACATTCTACAGAGAGGCTCTGTATTTTAGCACATATACATTACGCTTACGAAATAGTGCTGTTTACTGATAGATCATCTTTTCAGTCACATAAACGTGTTTTCAATGAAATATCATTTTATTGAAGACATTTATGACAGCGAGCTCCGGCATTAAAATTCTAATTTCTAATTTTTGATGATGCCATATCAATATGCGTGATTGATAAACGTGTGGTCATGCCAATACGAGTAAATAATTTAGCATCCTGTAGTATTGAAAGAATAACTTACTACTGGCTTCATCAAAATACACGTTCATCCTCTCCAATTGTATGTCATTATTTCCATTGTATTTTCCGCTTGTATCAACGCCATGCTCATCACTTATTGTTTCCCAAAACTGAAAATTAGAGATAATGGTAAGTCATTCAATGAATAAGCAATTTTCGTGAATCATTCAACATACCTTCATGGCCATTTGGTTTCCACATTGTCCACATTGTATACTAATAATTTCCCTCATCTTATTGCTCTGTCAGGATATTAGCGACTTCCTGCCAACTTGCTTGTATGCTAAGTCGTATATTACGACGTTATTACAGTCTAATGCTTGAAATTTGAAAACTTCGAAAGAAATGAATGTAGATATCATCTAGTTTTGCACCAATGAATAGAAATAGAAGGATCAATTTCTTATGGTAGTAGCCCCAGTCATTCAGTCTTATGGTAGCCCTAGATATATGTGTAAATGATGTTATTTTCATGGACCATAGAGGTCAAGCAGTTGACATATACTTTGTTAATCAACTGATAGCTGTGTTAATCATGCATCTCTTTGTACTCCAAGCATGCATGGTCATGTCTCATGTTCATGGTTGGCCAATCTTAGCATGGTGCAGTCTAGTGCGAAGGTTCAACAGACATAAAAGAGAAACACGCTGGAGTCAAGATAATTCAGGTAATGTTGGCCCTCGGAAAAAATAGGAATTAGCTTGAAATTCAAATTAAAAATCCACACAAAAAGTAAATGTAAAATCCTGATCTGAGCAATGAGAAGTTAAAATAGTAGTTTCTATGTATGCAGGCAAGTCATTACAGCATCCTGAGAAAATAAAACTCACAGCCTATGCATGCTGAAGCAGATTAAACTAGGTGATATGAGATGTGGCATATTTTACAGCAAAACAATTGCACTTTTGATGAGACGTCCATCGGATTATTGAGTGTTTTTGTTTATGAGTGTTTTCGCTTGTCTCCTAAATTTCTTAAAAATGGTGAATGGATAGAGCATGCCGGCCTTCTGACGAGCCTTTGTTGGGCAAAACGTAACGTCCACGACTGCTAAGGAATTTCTGTGCTTGTAATGTTCAAGTCTGAGGACATCTTTCTAGTCTAGTTGTACTTTTGATATTTATTATATCATCGCTCACTCTGCTGGAGAGCGCCACAGCTGCTTTTCATGTATCTATCAATGGGGTGATGACCAAACTGTTTGTGATTCCTTTTATCAGGATCCCTGAGATCTCTAAATTCTCAAGAGTCCCGTGTCACAGACAAAATCATAAATTTTTCTTTCTTTCCTTGGCCCTACGTTCGTCCGTGCCTTGATATGCTGCCTGGGCGATTGAAAAAAGGAAATTTTAGATTGTTCTTCCTGAATAATGTTTCTATGTTAATTTCTGTATATGAATAAATACTATCCATGCCCCCCTTTACCCCTTTTTTGCGCATGGACCAAAGTAGCAGATTATTACTACCCAATAGGGATGCACAAGGACCATGATTGAGAAGCACTGGACCAAACAATATATTATTTGAAAATAAGATTTATACCTCCAGAATAATGAAAATAAGGCCAAAATTTCTCGATATTGTATGTATTGCCGACGTTTCGGACGTTCGTTCTTTGTCAAGGCACAAGAGCAATTCACAAAAGTATGGGCATGCGCACACGAACAAAATAGGCTTATATACAAATTTTTACAATGCATTAGACACAAAAGCGATTAGAAATCAGTCATTTCGATCTTTCTATTAAGCTTGGGTTCCAAAGATCTGATTTGACAAGATTCGGACAATGTAGTATCTACAAGATCTCTACATTTGTCAATAATTTGTACATCAAAATAATCGATAGAACCGGTGTGACCTTGATGTTTCTGCAACAAGTGGTCAGAAAGGGCACTGACTTTGTTGCCGGCGTTAATGCTGTTACGATGCTCAGCATAACGCAAATAAAAAGGGCGGCTACTTTTGCCGATATAAAATTCTGTATATAATTTTCAGGTAAATTTATAAACGATAAAAAGGTCAGCAGGTATAAATCTTATTTTCAAATAATGAATCCCAAGCACCTCCTGCTCACGGCTCTTTTGTAAACAATATATTCCAGAATGAATGTCGTCAACGGTCGACATAGATCAAATTAAAATAATTGACTGGCCGACTTTCAAAATTTCTGGCCCAGGCCGGACCGGCGGCGACTTGTTGCAACCCTGACAAACATACCAGCAATTTGAATTTAAATATTTAGAGAAAGGGCCAAAATGTTGTCATTAATTTATTATTTTCCCGATATATTTCGCTGGCCAACGGACAGCATGATCACGGATGTAGAAAAGGAAGGTTTAATTTTTCAAAGTTATCTAGTCCTCGATGTTAAAAACATATCACTTGTTTATCAAGATATCCTAGATCACATCATCCCACGCATTGCTTAAAATGAACTTCACCTTGTTTCCGCTTCTGTGATGTCTGCTCCATATTGTCCCCTTTACCACTCTGCTTTTATAATTACTTTCTTTATCAATGATTTTCTTTGAACTCCAATTGAACTGATGGTCTTCGTTTACGATGTGATTGGATATTTCTGAATGCGTGTCAATTTTTTTTATCCAAAAAAAATTAAACCTTTCTTTTCTACATCCGTGATCATGCTGTCCGTTGGCCAGCGAAATATATCGGGAAAATAATAAATTAATGACAACATTTTGGCCCTTTCTCTAAATATTTGAATTAAACATTCATGGGCTTTTTTGAAAACATACCAGCAATATTCGCCGAAACAGCTAAAATTCGACTCGGACCCGCCATATTTTTGCTCTTGCTCTCTCTCTCTTAAAGCAGAACCGCCAGACTTATGCTCATGTGACTTCTAGTTTTTGCGCATTATCAAGCCTTTTTCATAAAAATCATTGGATTTTTCTCGTTGCTGGACAGCTGGTCAGCTTTATGACTTATTTTGAAAAGCATTATTATGCTGATTTGAATTTTGCACTCATGATGACGTTCAGCGACCCATTGATCTTTAATACGTGTACAGTATTGTAGGTCTATAAATAATATGATTGGAATCTATTTTTCCATAACTTCGAATCCTGTCTTCAAAATTCGAATATTATGTTAATCCACATGGTTCCACCAGACCTCACTTAAGCAACCCCCTTCCCATGCATTACAAGATAGAGTTATCAAGAGAAGTAAAATTTCGCTATGGAACCGAATCATCAAAGATAACAACATTCGTCAAATAATAATAATAATAAACATCTTTTTGTAGACAAGCAGCCACGGCTGATCATAATACTGATAAAGGGATAAAAAAGCATATAAAAGGCATTAAATCACAGCTACGAAAAACGCGATACACAAGATGGAAGGAAGCAGCTCTTATATCGATCAGTTTTACAAAATATAATGCTGGATGAATATGACGAAGGATTGGCTTACATCACTATACCAGACCGCCAAGCCACCACACTGCTACCTATGTAAGTGATAATGCTAGCAGGCGAGGGGAAATAGGCAAATCATTTGGTGGCAAACTTTTCATGTCTTAACTCGTTTATTTCACGGGCATACTCAGCAACGAATTCCCTGTAAGTTTTGAAATGTGTGCATGTAAACATATTGCTTTTGTTGCTTCATTTTATTTTGCCTGATTGAAAGACAGTTAGTCTTTCTCGATTTAAATTTCTCTTGCAGACATACATGATTGCTATGTTAATACTATACTAATGCAAAAGTCTAGCAATAATGACACATTTAAGCAGAAAATTTTGTCTTTTTTATGATTGCACACTTTGAAAGAAATCTTCCAGACTTTATTGATTGTCGCACATGGATGGCAAGTCATCTGCATTCCAGGGAAGAGAAAACGAGCCACTCTCTCAATAATTGACTGTGCAAACGTACAAGGGGATAAAAAAAAGGCGTCTGACGCTACCTCACTCAAGCGACTTGATGACATACAATTAAATGCATCCCTTTTGAAGATAGAACCTTGCATGGAACCTTCTGCTAAAGAAATCCACGTTTCATCTTGTCCTTGAGAGGATTACATGAATGCTCTTTTGAGACATTGTCTTTTGATTATTATTCTTACACGCTTCAAACCGTGTGCAATTTATCACCTAGAGGCCACTGTTCAGATAATCTTGAAATGTCTGGGCACTTAAATCAATTTCTACCGCTTCTTTTGGCTGTCGGTAATGCACATTTGGGCAACATCGTCCGATAAAGTAAAGGCTTTGACTATTTTTGCGTTGCAACTCAGTGTAATGCATCCTGTAAAACTCTGCCTAAAAGTTGCCTCACTTTAAATGGAACCTGCTTGAGTGTTGGTCGCCTCAACTTTAATACTTCCCCCATTTGTTTGCTAGTTGGTGTGCCCCTATGTGTTCCCAATGTTTGCTAGTTGATAAGTGGCAACGATAAATCGTAGTTATCAAACGCCGATTAAGACAGTCATCAGTCATTCATCATCCTTAATTTTATACAGGCTATAACGATGATGTATGATTCATTTAACGTAAATGATTTTATGTAGGCCAGGTATACCGGCATTTAGTATAGCATCTTGCAAAATGATGGTTTAGAAATTTAGGATAAGAGCGAATATTGACGCAATTTTAACTGCTTGGCAGTTTAACTGTTTCGGAGATAGTTTAAAAATAGAATGCCACCTACTAAAAGAGCGCCACATCAGCAGAGGGGTTAAAAAATAGACCACCATGACGGTATAAGAGGCTCTACAGCAGTTGCTATTATAGAGTTTTCCAGCAATTGAAACGTTGTGCTTTTAATTTTACGCTCAACAAATCGCAATAAAATTCACAGTTGCTTTGAATTTATCGCTTGCAATTCATTCTGATTTAGATTACGTGCAATGAGAAAATTCAAAATAAATTCAACTTATTAGGAGCATTGCCCGCAAGAATAAGAAAATATGACTTCTTAAGCTCTGCATTATGAATTATGTTATTCTACTTTTCCCTGCCTCCACCCCATTTCCCCACCTAAGGCACAATGTCATACTAGCATGTTGCGGAATAAGGCTTATCAAACTATCGCTGGGGTTCTGATCAAAATGGTATTTTTGCAAAGTGGTCCTGAAAATTAAAAACCACTAAATGGAATTTTAATAACAGAAACGTCCCCAGCAACATCTGAAATGTATACTTCTTATAATCTTCAGTCGGATAGTTAATAATCTCTGACAGCTCATGTTTCAAACTGTTGGAGGCTATCGACTTTCCGACTGAAAATCTGACGCAAACATATGTTTCAGATATTGTTGAGAAGGCTTCTGTTACTTAAATCTAGCTTTGTAGCTTTTACTTGTGCAGCTTCATTAAGACCACTTTGAGACCGTTTTGTACGAAAACCATTTTGACTTGACATCAAAAGTGAGAACGTGGCACATGCCACGTTCTCATAGGGGGAATGGCATGAACCTTGGATTTTCTGCGTCATCGTAACGAAGAGCGACCCTCAACCAACCGGAGCTAACTTGCCACTTGATTCTACAACTAGGAGTACTAATTCCGAAGTATTAAATACTATGCTTAATAACTTTACTGAATTTAGCTGCTTGTTACGAAATATATATTATATTTTAATGTTTTGACGTAAAATGCCCAAAACAGTTAGTAGATACAGCTGTGATAAAATTTCGAAATCAATTCAGTGGAAAGTGACAATGACTACTGCATAATCATTTGGGAATACAGATCTTCCAGTCTCTTTAATAGCAATATATGTTCACGGTCACGAGGTCTAAATATTTTGTATTTCAAAGCTTTTTCTCTCAGCCAAAGTTTTCTGTAATTGATAGCATAAAAATAAGGTATTGTCATCATATATATCAGCCAGTTACTCGCCGCGTGAATGAAAAATATATGCCATGATAGTTCTGGAAGCTCATATCCAATTCTCACCGCAAAATACTTCCCACTTTGCAGAGGATTCGTAACCATTCTAGCAAGTGTTATGGTAACAATTTCGATGGTTTTGAAAATAAGATATTTAAAGGAAAGCCTGGTAATCGTTTTTGCTAAAAATTTCATTCTGGCAGTTCTTTTAAATTCAGGCTGCAATGATGGGATCACAGGTGCCCCGGGATGCTTCAGCTTCCAAATTAAAAGTATGGTCAGAACCAGAACAAACGTTGTTTGAAATATGTTGTTGGTTGTGAAAAGCAATTTAATTGCCAATAGAATAAAGCTGGGATTCTTTAGCCCACAAATAGTGTATACTCCATCTGTAGTCTGATAATAACCGCTTTCAATTCCATATGGTAGCGTAATAAGACAGGTAAATAGCAGAACAATTAGACAAACATACCAAGCTTTTTGTGCCCCATATTTTGAAAATTGAAGGGGGAAATATACGGAAATTGTCTTATCAAAAACAGCTGTCACCAATAGATTGCAAGATAGGCAATTTACAAAAACGATGAAAAAGCGATGAGAACGACAGACAGCCTCTCCTTGACTGAAAGTAGAATACCCCATACTCCCAGACGTTATATATGGCATACCTCTAACAGGGAATAGCCATAACCAACCAACCAGAATGAAATTCAAATTATCTGTGATTGCTATACATGCGAAATATATGAAAAGACGTGCACGTTTCTTCATCCATTTCAGAAATGTCATGGCTACTATCACGTTTGTTGCAACTCCGAACGTTCCATATATTGGGAAAATAAAGCCTGACACGATGCCGCTAATATGATTTAAAACACATAGCTCTTTGTGAAAAGAATACTCTTGGCAAGGAAGTAAAATATCAGATGGCTGATCTAAAAAAAGTTTGCTGCCATTACTCATCGTTGCATGAAAATAATGAGTCAATAAATGATGCTCAAATATTGTCTATTTCTCACACAAGCCTATTTCCCTTTTCTTTAGTTTCCTGCTAAATGTTGAATATCTGCGTGTTTGGTTGTTTTAACTATATATTTGCTGTTGTGAAATCGTTTAGTGGTTTGAAATCAATGAAAAATTCAGTACACGGACGTCTATCTATGCATCATCACCTGGACATGACCATAGACTCATGGATATAAGAGCTCTAATATTTACAGATCCATGGGACTGGTCATGTATAGCAGGTTTTCTATGATTCCCTTTTTCCATAGGGGTAAGAAAATGTAGAAATCCGAGACTGGCAGCGCTCAAGATTGTGCATTAAATAGAGTGATTAATATTATATAGAATAATCTTCGAATATTTCAAGATGATAAGGCACGAAGACCGAACGTCTGAGTGCTTTATTTTCTTCAAGGAGGATAATAAAGTACTCCATCTGATTTAAAGCATGTTTGCCATTTGAAAGCGGTGCTATACCTTCTCTTGGAAAATAGAGCATCGGTGATGAAAATAAAGTTCAGTTGTCCTAGATATATCTATAAGTTTGACGAAAGTTATCCTAGACATTCAAGATACATGCACATCTGAGATTTACGGCAGCTTGGAATAATTATCATTCAGACAGCTCATCAATGGATGCTGCGGTGAAATTTCTATGATTAATTGTATAATCCTGTTTAGAAATATATAGACCAGACGCACAGGGGGTTCAACTGAGTTGGAAAGGTTGCCGATTCAAAGCAGGTGGAAATTGTTCATCATACTCCACATTACTCTGAATGAGTAAGGTCAGACATTTTTGTTGGTGGATTGGCTCAAACAGATGCAAACAGACACCACAAAGGATCCTTAGGTAACCTATAAACGTAGCTGGAAAGGTCATCGATTCAAACCAAGCGGAAACTGCTTGTGGTACTTGACCATAGAAAATAGAAATATACTGCGTGACAAAAAATCTTGACACCTAGAATTACAGGAATCATTATTTTCATTAATGAAGTAAATCAAAATTGTGACTTAAAATGATAGAAATTTACTTCACACACATGTAGCGAACTGCATAGTCGCCCCTGGCATTAATGGAAACTCAAATTCTACTAATTCTCCCAAGTTCATATAGTCCATTCGACCTCTCTTGCTCATTCAACCAATCTTTCTGGAAGTGCTTTGATATTGCTGAGGGAATGTGGACCCGATTCTGTCATCTTTTCACCAAGTTTATCCCACGCAAGCTCGATCGGTGCCAGATCAGGAGAGCGTAAAGACCATGGGAGTTTGGCCTACTCAACTGCTGAGCTGTTCTCACCTGGCTGGTATAATCTGTGCGACTGTGCATCTTGTCATCTTGTATGATGAGATGGTGGCCTTATTCTGTTGGAACAACAAAAGGAGCTACAACCTCCGAGGGATAGCAATTGCCATCCAATGTGGTTTGATCACAAAGCAGTCGTTCGTCCAACGTGCCAAATACCGACCAAAATCCTGACGTTACCACCGCTGAATCGATCATATTCTGAAATGCAACAGGCTGCGTATCTCTCACCAGAAAAATTCTTCCTTCGTGAAAATCGAGGTTGAACCGTGACTACTCCGTCCACATCACACGATGCCACTCATCAGGGCTGCTTTTAGAATATCGCTCGTAGCGTTCTACTCTTTTTCGTTTGTGTTTGAGACCTGTGAGACATTCATTCCTAAGGCGCATTTCTAAGGGAAAGGGCTCGCATAAATTCACTAAAATTCAAAGAGCTATTTAGAGATATGCTTACCATATCTGCAAGATTTAAAGCCCTCTTCTGTCAAACGTCGATATGCAGTTCTAACGCAATTGTTGATACCAGCAGCAGATTTTCAGCCTATTGCTAGACGCGAACCGCTTTGAAAACCCATTGCTGCAATGATCAGCTTTCAATCTGTGACTCCAATTGTTTTCTTTGGTCTTCAAAATCTTTCTTCAACGCACTCGCCAATTCCTAGCAAATAGTGTACATGAGACACATTGAATTCTTTGCCGACATTAAGCATGCTTCCAATGCATGTACGTCCAAAAAGAATCATTCCAATAATCATACATTTTACGAATTAGTCTTTGTTGCTTCATCATGCAGTTGCGACTTAGGTATGTCAAAATGACAGCAACATTTTCAATTATGCGATACTTTAACTTATTCAAAAGTGGATCCTGTGTAAAAAGGATGAGGACATCTTCATGTGGCTGTACAGGAAAAGGCACATAACTTGTTTGAGAGTAAAATCGACTTAGAAATTTGACAGCTGCCATTGATTAGTAATGATTTAAGCCTGGTTTATACTTCCTCCGTTTTTTGTTTCAATCGACTGAAGCTTGATTGTGAACCAATGAGATTGAAGCTGATGCGATGACATCACTAAAGATATCAGATCGTCCATCCTCGACGAGATAAATCATGGACTCCTGCTATATATCTAGGAGTCCATGGATAAATTAAGATTGTGACAAGAATGATTAAATAAACTACAAACATGCATCCGCATTTTAGAGTCTCCGTATCATGCAAGAATTTACGCTGACTTGTGAAGTTTCCGTAAAACGGGTGTGCCTGTGTTTTCAGGAGCTATCTCCGCTCTCAATACGGGGGAAGTATAAACCAGCCCTTAATTGTCAATTTTTTCTGTCACGCACCATAGATGATGGTAGACTAGAATGGAGGTTTGATATCGTGCTTAAGTAAATGATGGGACAAAAAAATCTATGGTTTGTATATCAATGCCGATCTAATGTATTGTAATTCCATTTGTCAACTTTTTGTAAACTATTTGACAATTCAGTTGTAGCAGTTTCTGAGAGCAAATTGTTGGGTATTCTTGATCAGGATTTTACCTAAGTTGGCAGTATTGTTTCATTTGAAATACAAGTAGAACAGGCTTTTGAAGCTGACAGATTCTGAGCATTTATCTCCCGAAATCACTGGAATAACATATACTCATCAACCTGTGGACATAGAAATCCTTACAATATCATGCACTGTAAAGGCAAAATGCCGTGATATGAAAAATGTCACAGAGCAATATAACATTAAGATGAAATTTTGAGGGCAACAATGTAGGACATTTGAGGGTGTGGCGCGTAGGCGTCTAAAAATGTCCCACATTGTTGCCCGAAAAATCTATGTTAACAATATTGTGCGTAATTGAAATGGATTGGGCAGAAATGTAGGAAAAAAGCGGGCAGCAATGTTATGAATACATATATGCAGATATGCGCTAACTAAGATTTCTTAAGTATCTTTCGCATGCATAAATACAGATATCATCATTACGAGATACATTGTTGCCTTCTTTTTTTCCACATTGTACCATAGCTAAATTACGCACAATTTTGTGGGCAATAATGTAGGGCACTTACATCATCAATATTTATTAATATATCAATCAGCCCCAGATTTTGAATGCATGCTGAATTTTGAATTTACTATTGTGTGTGATTTAGCTATGGTATAATGCGAAAAAAGAAAGCAGTACTAGCAATATTTCTATATCTATATCCTCATAATTAATTGCGAAATGTTGTCCATCTTCTTTGTCGAAGGGCATTGATGAATCCTCAGCTTGAATAAGGTTCCTGTTCTCAAAGTCAGCCCTTTCCGACCGATATCTTAATCCCATTGGTCACTAGGGCAAGCTGCTGCATTTGATCTGACACCCGCTCACCTCTCAATTCATTGTTAGAGCGAGCATGCTGCCTCAGAACTTTGTTCAGAAGCAGCCGAGGAGCGGAAACACCAAGATAATGATGGAAAGTGCGCCGATCTGGGATAGACATGTTTTCCTTTGGCCGCAACGATTTATGGTGTGTGCGGAGTAGAGGCAACATCGGCACTGCACCAAATATCTGACCGCCTGTCAACTCAGACAAATGACCACGTCAACACAAGATTGACAATGTTCCAGTGCCTGTCGATGGCTTTTGCAAGATCGCTAGCACGATCTCTGCTAGCTCGTGCTTCATCTTCTGTGTTTTTTACAGGCCTTTTTATTTGGTGTAATGTTTTGCTTTTAGGAGCATTTTTTCAACAAAGGCATGAATTCAGGAATCCTTTTTTATGTAAATTGTTTATTAAATTTTGCTCTAAATAAAGAAGTTAGATATCCTCTAGAGCATTTATTGAGAGCAAAAGCATCGATGCCCTGAAATGTCTATTCATCATAGAATGACATGAATTTTCTATGAACATTTGCAGCATGCATGTAGATGCTCATCAACTTTCTAATAGCGCGGGCTTTAATGCCGCTACAATGGAAATGCAGCTGGCAATAGAGCACGGCGGACACAGATATTCATTCGGATTATATTATTCCTATAATCCTGACCGCAATGATTTTACCTAAGAATCTGATTATAATGCTTCTGTGAGCATGTTTGAATTGGGATAGTAGTGACCATCAGCCTCGGCTGCTAATGTACCCTCGAATTTACATAGAAAAAGTCTATGTTACTAATATTGTAGGCCTATGTAATTGAAATGGACTTTGCAGTAATGTACGAAAATAGGTATTCTATGAAGCCAGAAGTCAATAAAGATTTTGATTAAGTTTCACGAAATTTCGTCAGTCACTTCAGCAGGGGCAGAGGTGGAAACTTATATAACGAGGTGGGTACAGATCGATAGCGATAATCGTCGATAATAATGATGTCATCTGTGATGAGGGTGAAGACATCACTCCGTTAAATGGATGCCGCGACAAACTCAGCAACACAGTGTAGCCATCATAATGAGCCATACAGAAAGATTGCGTAGCTGACTTCAATCAGGCAGGCTTATTTGTCCAACAAGGCTTCAAGAGTATATGTGTGGGAAGGAGTGAGAAAGCAATAGAAGAAAGCGACTCAAAATACAAAAAATTATCCAGCAGTGCAGAAATTGGCCTAAACCCAGTAGGTTTGAAAGTACATGTTATTACAGTACATATACAGTATTATCAAGCAATATACATGTAGGTAGTAAGGCGTTATCAATTTCTAAAGTACAATTATTGCTTCAATTAATTACATTTTGCACTTTCTTTGTATAATACTGGCACAAAGCTGCCTTTCTGTAATAAATATTTTGTTTTTTGAAAAACAACTATAATTTTCTGAAAAACTACTTTTCAATCTGAAATGCATATTTCGTTTGTGGATGTTGGTATATTGGAAGACAACCATGGCAGATGGAATAGCTGAGGAGTCTTCCAATTTGGATAAAGTTATCAAGATTGTAATTGCAAATAATAATTGCACCATCAGTTCAGATTTGCCAAATACTTCATGTTCTAGTAATGTTACCGTCAAAGTATCAAAAAAAATCCAGTCGGTCTGCAATGTTTACAAGTCGAAGGCTGCAAACACAGATCAGCACCTACAGTGCTGATAACTCATCTAGAGTGTCACATGGAAGAAAATGACAATTGTATTCTCAATATAATCTACAAATGCTTCCAAATGACATTTAAAAGTTAACCCTACCCATTTTCAACTTCTCGGCGCCCTAATTGTCGACGTTGAATTTTGTGAAGATTTTATCATTGATCGCAATGAGAAAGCAAACGACCTCCTTATTACTTTGCCAAAGCTTGAGAATCCACAAGTGGCCCTGTTATTACTCCGAAATTGTGGCTCTTTCTGAAAATTAGCTCATATAGCTCTCAGCACTTCTCCTGTTGTCTCCATGAAATCCTTGCGGAAATTTGGCAGGGAGGAGGCTGAGGAGATGATCAGGATTGCAGATTTTGTTCCATAACTTCTTTGAACAGGCTAGACGACGCTGATAAATTTCATCACTTCGACATGAGCACGACCACCAGTACTGCTGTATTCCTTGTAAATGATCCTGTGTGCTCCATTGCTTATCTTTTGAAGAGTAAGGGATTGTTGCTTGATCATTCCAATGAAAACTGGGCAACAGTATTCCATCAAGGATCGAATGATTCCTTCAAATACCAAATGGAGGTCATCTTGGGAGATTAGGGGTTTGATCCGCCGAAGAATGTGAAGTCCTCGACAGCATCTTTTGCCAATATATTCAATATGAGTGCTCCAGTTCAGTCTGTTGTTCAGGTGTATGCCAAGTAGTTTCATGTCTGACACTTGATTGACTCCACTGCAATGGTTCAGGAGAATCGGGCAACGAGTGACTAACATGAACTTCGATTTATTCGTATTCATGCTCAAATAATTCCTTGAGCACCAGTTTTGAAAATTTCTTATTTCCTCAATGATGGCTTCAGAAATACAGTCATGATCATCCGATTGAATAGGTAATACCAATGTCACGTCGTCTGCGTACTTTGTTACTGTGCACAATGGTGATGTAGCCTTGTAGTCGTTTATATATGAGCAGAAAATACTCGGCCCAAGAACGGACCCCTGAGGAACAACCCCCCTCTCCATATGTACAGAGCTTTCGAGCTTGCCGCCTATACAGAGTGATGCCGTGCGGTTTTCAAAATAGTTTTGGAGCCATCTTATAAAATCAACCGGGAAGTCACTTTGTGCCAACTTTTGAATTGCTAGACTATGGTCAATCGAGTCAAATGCATGTGACAGATCAAAACTTATGATGCAGACACCAAAGTTTGAACTGTCATCGTGTGCCGAGGCAGCAGAATGAAGGATGCTTAGCAGTGCTGTTGTCGTTGAAACATTTCTACGGAAACCATGTTGCTCTGGGCCAAATGATCTATAAAACAAAGGACGCAGGTTGTCAAGTACAATCGTTTCCAGAAGTTTGGCAGGTAGTTGAAGTAGCGTGATAAAACGCATCTTATCAATGGTTGGAGGCGAACACTTTGGAATAGCAGCAATTGACCCGTACTTCCATTTCATAGGAACAACTTTCGTTTCAATTGACTTTTGAAATATGCATGTCAAAGGTTCTGAGATTACATCAGCCAAGAATCTGAAAATTTTTGTCTGTATGCTCTCATCCCCAGATGACTTCTTCAGCGGCTGTTTCGCAAGCAGATTTTGTACTCTTGCCGTCGAAATAGAAATGTTCCAATCTTTATTGCTTGGCAATTGTTCGTTGCACAAGTTTGAATTTTCTTGTGTCGTACGTGAATTACCCTCAAATAACTGTCGTATACTGGCCGTTATACGCGAGACTACGATGTCTTTATCACCGACTTGTGCGATCACGGAATCCAGTGTATTGGATTTCTTCTTGCCTGCTTGAGAACCGACTAGAATCCATAAACCATTAGTTGAACACATCAGTTTGTCCGCCCAGATCTTCTTGGCTTTGATTATTTCGGTCTTTGCTTTTTGCTTCAAGTGATTGAATTTTGTCCAGTCTCTGTCGTGGTAGGCCTTCCAACGATCCATGATTCTTGCCTTTGCAAGGGGTGTGATCCATTCTTTATCTTGCGTTGATATGGGAACACATCGCATCGGAATGTGTTGAGAAATGAGGTAGCTGAGGCAACTTGAAAACTTATGCAGCAAAGAGTAGACATCGTGATCGTCGTTGAACAAAGATTTCCAATCGACGAGGCCAACATTATAATACAGCGTCTCAAGGTGAGATTGTCTCATATCGTATAGAGCATGCCAGCTCATGATCTTTGAATGCGTACTGCTTTGATCAGCGTAGCACATGATCAGTTTGTGGTCACCATTACCAATCGGGGCATCGTAGGTAACATTTTCTGATTTGATATTTTTGAGTTGGAAAGAGCCAGGATTTTTTTAGATGTTAATTATTATTATAAGTTATGATGTACAAATTTTTTCGATTACTATCCAGTAATCATCTTCAGGTACAAAAGAGGTTAGTCTTCAGGGTTAGAAGAAGTTTGCAATATGAGGAATTTGAAAATGATATTTACAATGAGATGATGATAATTTACAATGATATGATATGATAGGATGTAGATATGAGCAGGTTGTACTGGATTACATATCTTTACCAGTAGCAAAAATTGACCTAACAGCACGATTGATGAATTCTATGGTAGATGAGGTAGTGAAAAAAGTGAGAAATTATTATTAGTAAAAAAGGAAATCACGGTATCTGTCAAGTTCAGCTCTACTATTTATTTTAGGTTTATGTTTATTAATAATGAATGCTTCACGTAGTCTTAAATTTATATTGTCATGATCGTGAGCCAGAATGTCAATATTAAGGTCGGAATGTTTTACTTGACACGTTCTAATATGCTTAAATACGGAAGATGAAGGATTTGTGGTATGTTCTTTGAAGCGGACGTGAAGAGGTCCTATGGTACTGCCAATATAAAATTCATCACACTTGTTGCAGTTGATTTTGTAGATAATGTTTATTCGGATGCATAATTTTTTTTTTGTTTTTCATTTTTCAGTTGGCAAGAGAACATGATAATTTCTATATATAAAATGAATAAATGAAAAAAAAATGAAAAACAAACAAGTATGCATCCGAGGAAACATTATCTACAAAATCAACTGCAACAAGTGTGATGAATTTTATATTGGCAGTACCATACGACCTTTTCTCGTCCGCTTCAAAGAACATACCACAAATCCTTCATCTTCCGTATTTAAGCATGTTAGAACGTGTCAAGTACAACATTCCGACCTTAATATTGACATTCTGGCTCACGATCATGGCAATACAAATTTAAGACTACGTGAAGCATTCATTATTAATAAACATAAACCTAAAATAAATAGTAGAGCTGAACTTGACAGATGCCGTGATTTCCTTTTTTACTAATAATAATTTCTCATTTTTTCACTACCTCATGTACCATAGAATTCATCAATCGTGCTGTCAGGTCAATTAATAGAGAGGTCATTCAAAACAAGTAGAACCAGTTTCAAGTGATGCTTTATTGAAAGAAGCAACCGTTTATATATTGTACAAATGAACTCGTGAGAAGTTCTTAATTATAGTTCATCATTAGCCCCTTTAACTGTGGGAAACAATGGAGCGTTTCACTTTCGCGCCAAATTGAAATCAGTCACACTTTCCAGCTGATGCACGCTTGTCGAACTATCGCGGCAAAGTCGATAAGGACTGTCACATCTTCTTCCCCTTGAGAAGATAGTCTCCGAACTTCGAAGGTATCTTACGTTGTCGCGCACTTCTTCTTAGCGTCGGAGTAGAAGTGACACTGGGAGGTTGTGCGGAAGCAGGAACCTAATCAGCAGTCGGTGAAGCAGCAACAGGTGAAGTAGGAACAGAAGATGCAGCAGTAGCAGGTAGATCAATTGAGTGAGCGGCTGGTTCAGTCAACGGAGTACGGTCATTGGTAGCCACACCAGGAACGTGAGCAGTAACTGTGTTGTGCAACGGTCTGTGAATGAATGTTGGAGAAGAATGTTCTGACACCAAAGGTTGAAGATCGGAAGAATTAAAATTGTGTTCATGGGAAGTAGAAATTGTGATTTGATCTCGATGTGTCTTATTAGTCCGGCAGCCAGAGCGAGTTTCTGCAGGGAACGAGGCCGAAAGTGAGACTTTCACAGAATGATGTGCACCCTATGCCTACTACGAATCGACACGTCTGCCGAGTTCTAGTGAGTTCCTCTTCTTGTCAGACAGAATCAAAGAAAAACACATGTAAATCCAATGGGATGCAGATTGCAGTTTTTGACTAAAACGAAATTTTGTATGTTTTCTCTGATTAAACGAAAAGTACTAAGCCCAGAGCCATAATTTTTGGCATGAAATGTCTTCAGGTCATTTCCTATGATGTGCATGTACTATTATCATGCATCTGATCGGCAATGTATGTGAGAATTTGGTTGAATGTGGATAAAGTTGCTCAAAACGTCTATGTTTGCCGACAGTAAGAGGCTCGCCAAATCTAAATGTGATTAGCTTTATAGACAGGGGAGCATGAAACTGAAAGGAAATGACCTGAAGACATTTCATGCCAAAATTTATGACTCTGGGGTTGGTACTTTTTGTTTAATCAGAGAAAACATACAAAATTTCGTTTTAGTCAAAAACTGCAATCTGCGTCCCATTGGATTTACATGTGTTTTTCTTTGATTCTGTCTGACAAGAAGAGGAACTCACTAGAACTCGGCAGACGTGCCGATTCGTAGTAGGCATAGGGTGCACATCATTCTGTAAAAGTCTCACTTTCTGCCTCGTTCCCTGCAGAAACTCGCTCTGGCTGCCGGACTATATGCACTGACCCATCATTAACGTCAATTATGTTAAATAACGTCGAGCCTATTCGGCCAATAATAAGTCCTTTACAAACTCTGTTTTCATTTCCTCCATAAAAATATATATCAGTGGTATCTAAAGAATTCATTCTTAAGGTTCTTCCTTTGAAAAGGAGAGCTGGCGACTTTCCAGTTGTAGCATGAGTAGAATGCCTGTAATACAGTAGGAAGGTTTCTATGCATCTGTGAAGACCGTCAAGAGTTGTTGGTTCCGCTGTTCGGATCGCCGTTTTTAGTGTTCGAATAAAGTTCTCGGCTTGACCGTTCGACTGAGGATGTCGAGGAGCAGTTTGTATTGGAGTACAACCGATAGAACGTAGCCATGTCTGCAGATGGTCAGCAGTGAAATGGGTGTCGTTGTCAGAAACGAAAACTTGGGGTACTCCTTCCCGTGAAAAAAACTTTTGTAACGCTTGTTTTGTGAATTAGGCGTTGGCGTTGGTAGTTACGAAGACTTCTGGCCATTTACTGTAGGAATCTTCAATCACTAGAAGGTAATATGATTGCAAGATTGGGCCGCAGTAGTCCCCATGTACTCTTTGCATGATTTGGAAAGGAAGTGGCCAAGGTACCCAGTTCGAATGCGTTTTCGGTTTCTGGAGGCATTGTTTGCAGGAGCGAATGAACGCCTTGATGTCGTCAGTGATGCAAGGCCACCAGCATACAAGCCTAGACAAAGATATGGTTTTGTCTCTTCCCAGATGTGAAGAATGCAAATGTTGCAAAAACTTTTGTCGTAGCGCAGGCGGAACCACTGGACGATCCTGGCAAATGATGACACCGTCAGCCGTAAGGTGTAGATTATCCTTGTTCGCATGCAGAGTAGAAAATCGCTTTTTCGCTGACCTCGACCATCCGTGCCTCAAGCCAGCAATAACGGGACCATAATGTGCCCGAGTTTCTAAGATCAACTCGTTCCTGGAGACTGGTAGATGTTCGACGAAAGATGCTTCTGCTTGTGGCTCAGGGTTGTCGAAGTTGGAGTGGCGCGAAAGGTAGTCGGCGTGTGGTATCTGCTTTCCCGGACGATGTTGTATCGTGTAGTTGCAACCGCAAAGGTCTAAAGCCCATCGTTGTAACATCCGCGATGTTACTTTGTTGATCGATGACTCATGCCCGAAGATGTAGGTCAAGGCCTGGTGGTCAGTTACGATGGCAAACCTTTGTCCGTAGAGGTACTTATAGAGACGTTGTATAGCCCAATGAATCGCCAGGGCTTCCTTCATTGTTTGAGAATAGCTTTGTTCCGACTTCGATAACTTTCGGGAGATGCAGATAACAGGCTGTTGTTCTTGATTCAGTACACCACCAATCGCGCATTCCGAGGCATCAACAACTAACTCTGTAGGCACGCCAAGTTGGAAAGTCTTCAACACCTTGCCATGTAGTAGGTTGCGGATAAGTTCGTCGTAAACTGTCCGAGATGATGCAGTCCATTGGAAGTTAGTGGAGTGAGGCAACGTATAGAGAGGTCGCACGATGGCAGCAAAATTCGGAACGAATCGTGAATAAAATTGCGCAAATCCAAGAAACGATTGTAGTTTTGTTGGACTGTCTGGTCGAGGAGCTTGTGCAACCGTTTTGATTCTTTCGACGTCAGCGGAGATTCCAGAACCGTCTAGAATGTATCCAAGATACTTAAGCTGATCTACCGCGAATTCCAACTTTTGGGCGTTGATGCGGACGTTGAAGCGATTAAGTGCCTGCAGTAGAGCGAGAAGACGTTCGTCATGTTCGTTGCGAGAATTTCCAGTAACGATGATGTCGTCTTGATAGGCTGTGACGCCTTGAAGTCCATCTATGATGCGGTTAATGACAGCTTGGAAAACTCCTGGTGAGACGTTCAGACCGAAAGGAAGACGCTGGTACTGAAACAGCCCAAAAGGGGTGTTGATAGTGGTCAACTCCTTGGCTTCATCGGTTAAGGGGATTTGCAGGAAAGCGTTGTTGAGGTCGATCTTTGTGAACACAGTACCGGTTAGTAGTATATAGTGTGACATCCGGCGCGACGCTTCGCTTCGCTTTGCTTCGCTTCGCTTGCGCCGGATGTCACACTTTTGCGGGTTTTTTCAAAAAATCAAAATTTCAAAAATTTCAAAAATTTAGGTAGACTTCAAATTTCACGTGGCCGAAGGTCGAAGGGCGAAAATTTAAGCGTTTTTAAAAATACCCAATTTTTCAAATTTTTCAAAATCTCAAAATTTGAGAATTACAATTTTACACCCGCCCTTAAAATCATGACCGTTCCAGGACACCGAAAATCATAAAAGTTGAGAATTTCAAATTCATGAGTTTAGACGTTTTTCAGGTTTTTAAAATATATCATGTGTCTAAAAATATTTCTTTAAAAGTGGAAGAAACAAAAGTGGAAGAAACAGCAAGAATATATCCTTCAATATCATATGAACGTAGTTCTGCTACCCCCTCCCTTCTGTCTTCTAGGGGTCCCTTAAGAAATTTTTTTATTATAAAATGAGCAACATAAATAAGTTTTTTAAATTATATGGAACGCAAACTACGACAAATTTCGACCTAAAGAAAATCGCAAATGAATTAGGAATAAAGAATTTTCATGTTCTAATGAGAGACGAATTACAATTCCTAAAAAATAAGCCAACAGGAACCTTCAGTTCCCGGAACAAAGTTCCATCAATAACTGTAAATTTCGTAACCAATCTCCATACGTCAGATGAAAAAGGCGTACATTGGTCAGCAGATATGTCTAATAAAAATGGAGATAATTACTATTTTGACTCATACGGTCTTCCACCTACAAACGAAGTTAAAAAATTACTTGAAAATGGAACTTATAATACATTTCAAATTCAAAAACCGGGAACTACTTACTGTGGTCAATTATGTCTTTATGTTTTATTTAAATTACAAAAAGGAGTATCATTTCTTGATATTATGTTAGAATTGAATAATAAAAATAATAATAATAATAATGATAATTAAAAAGCTAAAGCTCAGTTCGTTGTAATTCATTTTGATAAAAACGGCCTCTGATATCCTCATTATCTAAATCTTTAATTTCATAAGTAAACGGATAAGTTTGATTTATTTTACAAATTTCAAATATTTCTTTAGTCCAATAGCCAACAAAGCCTTTTTCAAATTTATTCTTATATTTAAATATTCTAACTCTATCTCCAATTTTAAAGTTCGGCTTAAGTTTCTGCAAATTCGGATTACTCTCATTCAAATTATTATTCTCGAATATTTTCTTTCGTATCAAATCAGGGTCGTCAGAAGCATTCTTTGGAGTTTCTTCAATACCAGAATGAACTTTATTATTGTACTCTTCTACAATTCCTGGTAATATCTTCAACCATTTCTGATTTCTTTGCTCAGTAAATTTCTTGAATAATTTATTTTTTAACGTCCGATTGAATCTTTCTATCACTACGGCCTTCCCAGCGTTTTCAGTTGAATAAACTGAGCCTTGGCGATGACTTTCGTCTGTTTCAAATAGTGGCTGAACGTTTCGGTAATAAAATTCCGACCCTTTATCAACAAACAATTTTTTGGCTTTCTCTTACTTTCTTTAAAGATTTCTTCAAACGCATATTTAACTGATAGACCACTTTTATTTTTTAAAGGTTTTACCCAAGCGTATCGTGTATATAAATCTATAACGGTCAATGCGTATTTATAATCAGAATCATTCGGCATATGAATAAGATCAGCACTCCAAATATCATCTTTATTAAATACTTTTACTTTCAATAAATATTTAGGCCTTCTGTATTCTTTATGAATTTCAGACGCGTAGGTTCGAGCGTTGCTCTCAGAGTTATTAGTTCGAGCGTTGCTCTCAGAGTTATTAGTTCGAGCGTTGCTCTCAGGGTTATTAGTTTCATTTAAACCCTGGCCGAATAATATTTTAGCTTGTAAAGCTTTCTTAACAAACATTCTTTCAATTTTTTCTCTAAATGTAGGATTTTGAATACTATCTAATTCTTGAATCATCTTCTTATCAGCTGCATGTCGAGAACTTAGATCATGATTTCGATAAGCTAAATCATGCCTGTAAGCTGCGGCATCTACTCTATTTATCGGTTCTTCACCTGGTTTCGGATTATTATTCTCATCTAGTCTTATATCTAATCGAGTTCCTGGACCGGTATATGAATGACCAGGAAGATGTTTTTCTTTCGAATATTTACTCCAAATAAATCCAGGAAAGTTTTCTAATGTTTTTTGTATGTCACCACCGTAGGTAGTAGCCAAACTTTGTTTGTCGTCGTTACCTTCATAAATTTTACAATTTGAGTTTTTATTTTTGTTTAATAGATAATTCAATAAATCTAAATTAGAAATTTTTAATTTAATTAAATTTTCGGAATTTTTAGAATTCATTTTAAAAGATAAAAAAAAATTTAAAAGATAAAATAAATGTTTTACCTAATAGAACCAAAGGTTCTGAGGCTTTAGCCGATCGGACCAAAGGTCCTGAGGTTATTACCTTTTCATACTAGGACTTAGATATATTCCAGAACCATCTTTAGTTTCTTTAATTTCAATTAAATCATCAACATTGTGGAGAATATTTTTAAGAACACGTTTTCCTTCATCAACTAATTTTAATTTACTAATAAAATTATCTACTATTCCTTCTCCCCTAGCAACTTTCTCTAACTCTCTATTATGACGTTTTTGTTCTTCTAATGCTGCCTTCTCTGATTTATTTTTATTTACTGCTTGGACAATACCAGCTGTCCCACCTGCAACACTTCCTGCTGCTGCTATGCCACCTATTATTAGTGGAATTAATGGGAGAATCCCGCCATTCTTTTCTTCTTGTAATTGAATATTCTCTATCATTGGTTTACTTATGTAATACTTTTTTTTATTAATCGTAATAGTTTTAGCGGTATTTTTGTCAACAATATTACGTAATTTTAATTCAACAGTTTTATTATTATTACTTTTCGCTTGCGACATTTTTAATAAAAAAATTTTAAGTTACGAAAATTTTAAGTTACGAAAAATTTTTAAGATATCAAAATTTTAATCTATTCTAGTTATGAAAAAATTTTAAGTTACTAAAAAAAATTTTAATCTATTCTAGTTATCAAAATTTTAAGTTATCAAAAAAATTAAATTAATTAAACGACGAAGTCTTGGGCTTTAGCCTATCGGACCAAAGGTCCTCTGGCTTTAGCCTATTCTAGCCATCTTCCCATTAAGAACTTCAATAGAATATTTTACATCTTCTAGCAATAAACCATAAGCCATCAATGAAGTTGTGGAATCTTTTTTTTCAATATTAATTGTTACATCACAACCATTTTTAATAATATCTTCAGATTGTGCACTTAAATCGAAACAGAAAACAGGATATAAATGTCTCCAATCTCCAGGAGTTAATTGTGCTTCAACTCCAAATTCTGTACAAAGATTTCGATAAGAATCATATCCTTCCATAAATTGATTATTGGTATCATCGAATCTTAATGGATCAATTGGATATCGGGTTTGATTTAATGAAACTTGTAAACTTCGAATTGTATTAATATGAAAAATATTGTTGTTCTTATCAAAACTTGGAGAATTATTTCTTTGAAATGTTAGTAATAAATATCTTGGAGTATTCGAAGTTCTAGTAAAATGCCAGTTAAATCTTTGTTCGGAAAAAGTTACTGAACTAGCAGTACGCTTTAGAAAATTTACTGGAATTGGTTTGTTAGTATTTAATCTTTTTGCAATAGCTGTTTCAACCTCTAAACTAGGAGTAATATGCTTAATCCACCATTCAAGTCTATCAATTTTTAAATATGCTTTTTTCCCAGTCTTACCAAAAAAGATTAATTCATTATTTGCTGGGCGATGAATTATTAATTTAAATTTTAATTGATATGATATTTTATCATAATCTAAATATCCGAATAATGGAGACAATGACCAATTTACTGTCTGTTTACTTTTTTTGTTAAATTCACGTCTTTCTTTATATGCATCATTATTTGTTTTATTTAAATGTTTTGCAATATTTTCTACATCTTTCGCAATTCCTGCTGCATCTGTTCCAGCGTGAGTTAAATCATCAACAATTATACCATCATTAGTATCAGGAAACCAACCTTCGATTTCATACTTTTTATTATTTTCACCAATTGTTACAAATCTAAGCATTGTATCAATTACACCTGGAGAATCACTTATTGTTTCTATATTTTGAGTTGCAACATCTAAGCGCATTTGTGTAAATAATCTTGGAAAGAAATTATTCTCTAGTGCAATATTATCGGTATCAGGTAATGGTGTTGTAAAATTGGCATCACTATATAAAGAATATTCACAGTGTAAAAATGAATCAGGTAGATATAAATAACTTTGTTGATTATCAACTTCAAAAATTAAATCACCTCCAGTATTTACTCTAATGGAAGATCCGGGATTCATAGCAATTCTTATATAGTCATTCTTTTTTTGATTATAACTGACGAACGGAGGATCGTCTAATCTAAATTTATTTTCAATTAGCGAAGACATTTTTATAAAAAATAATTTGACTTTTTGTTTTTTCTCACAGACAGAAAAATTTTTTACTAAAATAATTTTACTAAAATAATTTTACTAAAACATATATTTTAGAATTTTGCTAGACCATTACCTCTTATTTCTTCAATTGTTTTTTTATTATTTTTATTTTCATTATGTTTACTATTAGACGGAGCTCCGCTCCTCAAGGTTTCCCCAACAGCTATGTTAGCAATTTTATTTTTTGTTTCCTCTGAAAGTTTTTTTAAATTTTTTAGTTCTTCAGAATCATTCTTGAGTTTACGAATAGCTTCTAGTTGTTTTAATTCGTTTTGAGACTTAACAGCATTTGATATTGCACTAGCTGTACTACCTATAGCAGCTGCTCCTTTTGCAGCAGATGTAATCAAATCTTTATTATTTTTAATTAAGTTAACGATACTTCCAATACCAGAAAAGATGCCAGCCCCTTCTTTTTGGACGGCACCTGCGGTGCCTAGGAACTTTTGTGTTCCGACAGTTTCTACACTATCATAATGGTACACAGGTTTCTGAGATGGTTCATGAGCAATTTTATTATTTGATGCAAAATGTTTAAGATTGTGTTTATAAATTATAGGCATTTTTTAAGCTTAAATTTGACTTTTGTGAAAAATATTTACGTGTTAAGATTTACGTTTGTGAATGGACAACAACTTCGAGATAACTTTATTAATTGACTGTTGCACTTTATCTATTGCGTCAAGCAGCGTGTGATGTACTTTAATTTCTTTTCTATTAACTTGCATTTTCACCTGATTCATCTTCAACGCCGTTTTAAGTGCATTTAACTTAATTTTAAGAACATCTAATTGTCTTTTAACAGAATCTAACTGTTCTTTATTTTCTTTAGAGTTTTCTTGTAAATTTTTCTTTAATTCATTTTCTAAATTGATTTTCAGATTTTTCATTTTATCAACTTTTTCATTAAGTGAGTTTACTTCATTTATTATTCTATTCATCTTTTTCATTTGTTGAGTAATTTTAGAACTTAATTCATCAACACTTTTTTGGAATGTAGTTTGTAACTGCTTTAAATTTTTTTTAATTCTTTCAGGAAGTTTTTCTATTTCATCTTCTAATTGTTCTTTTAACATTTTTATCTGATGTTTATTTTTAATTACAGCAGATTTTAAATTTAAAGAAAGTAATATTAAAATTTTTGATTGTTCAGAAATCTTTTTAAAAAGTTTTGCTATATCTGCTTCTAGCTCTCTATCCTTTTTATCAAGTTTTAATAATTTTTCGTTTAATGATTTGTCATTAAGTTTAAGCAACTTTAATTCGTTCATCAGTGGAACCAAAACATCGTTTATATATTTTTCCTTTAAGTCATTGATTTGTGTATCAACATATTGTTTATTTGTCAACTCTGTATTTTGTTGCGGAAGAATAGAAAGATGCAATGGACCAGATAAAACGTCTCCAGTTTTCATGATATAATTTTCTATCTCTATTTCTAATTCACGATTATTCCGGATATATGCACCTCCACCAACATTTGGTAACATCATTTTTAAAACAATAAAAAAGTAAAATTTTTTCTAATAAAAATAAAAAAAATAAAATTTTTTCTAATAAAAATAAAAAAATAAAATTTTTTCTAATAAAAATAAAAAAATAAAATTTTTTCTAATAAAAATAAAAAAATGGAAAATCCAAATTTAAAAAAATTATATTCGCCCGCATCATCCTGTTCTTCTTATTCGACGAGATCAACGGGATTTGAAAATAAATGTTTTGATAATAATAATAATAATAATAATAATCCATGTATAGATGTTAATATTTTATTTCCATTACAAGCCGAAATATTTAGAGAACAGACAAAAGGTTTACCTTCTATAGAAACTAATTATTGTTTATTTCCAGGTGAACCATTTATTAAATTTATGGAGATTGTAAGTAAATATAATGATGTAGCTTATGTTGAATTAAATAAAGAAAATATGGTTATAATAGGTCATAATAATGTTTATGGTTTTATTAGAGCAGTGTTACCAATTAGTAATACTGATTGGATAGAAACTAAAATTATCAATTATATCAATATTAAAGAATTAGTTAAAAAATTAAAATCTTTTTCGAAAGAAAAAATTAGATTATTTGTTGACGATCAAAATCAATATAACATTCACATAGAGAGTAAAAAACATAATGAAGAATTATTATGTCAAGTTTATTATAGAGACACAATTTATAAACAAGAAACATTAGAAATGCCCCAAAGATATGATGATGATACGTATATAGGATTATATTCCAACTTAAATATTAATTTATTAAAATCTTATATAAATGGTTTAGCTCAACAAGAGAAAATTTATATGTGGTCTACACCTTATACTATTAACAATGACCATAATCATATTCATAATAAACGAACTGAAGGTTCTAGGGCTTTGCCCGATCTTAAAGAATCTTATGATAATATAGATGATGATTCAGAAACATCTGAAAAAGGTGTAAATGGTAAAAAAGATTATAAAAATATTAGTAATTATAAAAATTTATCTAAATTTCATTTTCTTACAATTGAAAATAATAATGATGGCATAGTTGAAGATACTGTTAGACAACTATGTGTCGGGTCTACAAAATTTAAATTAGGATTTACATCTAATCAATTTAAAATTTTATCATCTTTAATAAAACTAAAAGTGATTCAGATTATGGTGGTGTTATTAAATTTTCCAAAAGAGATCAAAGACCAATATTTTTCTCTATTATATTATTATCAGATAAAAGATGTAATTTAGAATTAGATATTCCAATAAGAGAATGGTATCCTATCATGGAAGGGCATCCTATACCAAAAAGTGTAATTTATGATGATGAAGAAACAATTTATGATGATGATGAAGAAACAATTTATGATGATGATGATGAATCAATAGTTAGTGAAAAAAAATTTAAATTATCTTTTGATAAAACATTATATGATGAAACTTAATAAGATAAAACTTAATATGATAAAACTTAATATGATAAAACTTATTATTATAGAACATTATATGCTAAAACTTAATAGAAAATACCAAAATATTCGATAAATATATTTTCATATGTTATAAAATTTTTAGATGTTATAAAATTTTTAGATGTAATAAAAAAATTATTATTCCCACGTGTCATCATCATCACTTAAATTACTCTCACAGATTATTGTTTGAAATATTTCAGCTTGAATATCTTCTCCGTTATAAGGTAACATAATTTCATTTTCATCAGGTGCTTGACGTTTAAGAATATTTATTTGACCAGAAAATTTTTTTTCTTCAGTATTATTATTTTTATCAGGAATACTAATTCCAGTTTCTAAAGATCTTTTCCATGGTTTATTAACTGTAGTCGATAATGTTTTCCCCGAATATAATTTTAGAAAATCTTCTACTTTTACTTTATCTTGTGAATATCCTTTGAATGTTTTCTTTTCACTAAGTCTCCCTTGTTCATCTACAGTAATACAATATTTTATTTTAGGAGCAATAAACATTGCAAAAATAATTCCACCATTTCCATAATCATTTTTTCCTTGACACAATTCCCCACCAACATATCCAGCAGCATCTAATTTATTAAAGAGCTCATTGGAAATATATATTGAATCAGTATCTGTATAATGAATGTATTTTTCTTTGAAACCATTAATTTCTAAAATAAAGTTATTCATGATTCTTCTAGAGTGAGAAAGAATGAAAGAACCTAAGTGTGATGGCATGAATGACGTCTTCCCATCTTTTACAATATTAGTTTTGAGAAATTCATCATCTTCCATTTCTACTTTCGCTAAATATTGTTCATCATTTAATTTTTCATAATCTTTTACTTCTTGAGTGAAATTTTTTCTCAATGTATTCTCATTCCATAAATGATATTTAGTGGTTATATCTTTTTGCACAGTTTTGCCATATAGCGAATTCATCAATAATTTAATTAACTCATCACCTACAGTATTTCCTTCTGTTTTATATCTTTTTCTCAAATTAAAAAGTTTTTCAATATAATTTCGAAATGGTGAAACTTGATAATTTTTTTCATAAATTATACCATCAGTAATATGTAAGATTTTCCCCCCACATCTAACAATTTCTTGTATGTCTACAGAAGTTAATACATCATAACATATACCATTTCTAAACCTGATTACTTTTACATGAGAATTATTATTTTGATTTTTAACTTTATCTTTTATAGGAACTGGTTGGAAAAACATATCATTCGGATATTGAAACACAACAGAGAATATTCCAGTTTTAGGTCTAAATGTTTGAGTATTAAATTTATATACTATTTCCCGCTCTTCTTGTTGACGAAATTTTCTAGCTGATTCAGCTTTAGGGTATTCTGAATTTTCATCATACATAGCTGATGGATATAAAGATGTTGCATCAAAAGCCATTAGAAATTCATTTTTTTGTTCAAGTAGTTGATTTGAAATTTTCTTACAAATTTCAGTTTTATCTCCTAAATCTCGATACTGTTTCATTAAATCTATTAAATTACTTCCAGGGGACAAAGCCCCACCAGCGTAGCGACCAAGGGACAAAGTCCCCCCAGCGTAGCGACCAAGGGACAAAGTCCCCCCAGCGCAGCGACCAGGTAAATACTGTTTTAATATTGGTAACAAGATGCTACAAAATGGCGATATGTATTTTCTTATATTTGCTGAAACTCTTCCACCTTTAACAGATTTTCTAATATAATTTCTAGCCCATAAATCTATATGAGAATGAATATTTATATTGTCATTTTGTACGCTTTTCATCCAACCGTTAAATGTTAAAGCAGAGGATGTCAAATTAGTAGTTATATCTTCACCAACTAAATCTTGCATAACATTATTATATTTGTAGATACAAAAAGCTAAAGAAAGAATATCGTTAACTAAATATGGTCTCCATTCATTTTCTTTTTCTTTATAATTTTCATGTGTTATGTCTCCAATTTCATAATTTAATTTACACACATTCGTAGGAATTTTAAAATTCTCACACCATTTAGAAAGACTTGTTTTTACATGTTGATAACTACATTTCATTATAATAGTTTGAAGTGCTAATTTACCTGACGGTGAATCTTTTTTCATATTGTTTTTAAATCTAAAAGATTTTTGAATGTATCTACTAACACATTCAGTTGTATAAGGATTTTGTAATGAAGCAGTCAGTATTCCTCTTGAAGTTTTAAGAGGCGGTTTAGATAATTTAAAATTAGCTTTTATCGGAAAATAGGAATCAAAACCTGATGAATTGTGAGCTATTAAAGTTACTCTAGAATAATTAAATTTTCCAAGAGTTTTAAAAAATTGATGGATCGGACATACGTCCTCTGGGTTTCCCCCGATCGAACATTCATCATCCTCAGTTCTCGTAAATATTTTCACACAATTTTGAAGTTTATAAAATTCTAATTCAGTTAAATTATTATACTCATTAATCTGTTTTTTAAGTTTTTTAATTTCATCTTCATCTTTTGATCGTTTAATTTTAATCATATCACTTAACAAACGTGTTTCTAATTCTTTCAATCTTTGTTTCGGTAAACAACATATAAATTTATTAAAATTAATAGCTCCTACAGCGTAAGGAATAGGATGAGCTGTTGAACAGTTAGGATCGGGAAAAGTTTCGAGATCCCAAATATATGTTGAACCATAGTCAATTTTTTTCTTTGTTATGATTTTATATGGACGCGTTGTTAGATTTTCATCAGTAACTGTTTTATATATGGGTTTGAAATTATTTTCAATTTCTCTAATAGCTTTTAATTTATGAGATTTATTAATTAAACAATAGTGACCAATTGTTGAACCTGCGTGAAAATAATTGTAATAAACATAATTATGAAACGTTTCAATTCCTCTAGGATTTAAATGACGATTGGCAGGACTATAATATTGAACACATTCTCCAAAATATTTATTGAATTGAGAAAATTTGCAGTTTGACATTACTCCTGTTCTTGATGTGGCTTTCTCTTTATATAAAAAATTATTAAACATTTCTTTCATCATTTCTCCTTGTTGTTCATTAAAACCTCGTAAAACATTATAACATTTAATAAAACAAAAATCTTCAGAAGGAATATAACAATATTCACCGAAATATTCTTTGATTCTATATTTCATATTAATCCCTGCCCCTCTATGCGATCTTTGTACTAACTTCATTCCAAAATCTTCATATTTAATATTACCTGTAAAAATCCATTCGTTAGCATCGGATTTCTCATCCAGATTCGAAAACCATGTTTCAAATGATTTTTTATTATAGGAGGTTACGTAAAAATCTTGAATTATATTTTCCTGATCTTTAACAACTTTTCCAAGTAAATTAATAATTTTACCATTTGCTAAAAGTTTCCGCATATCATTTACTACAATGTATAATATTGTATATGTATAATATTTATACAACGCATGTATCTATAAAAGATACATTTTCATATTCAATTTCATTTGGATTAAATAAATTACATAAATCATCACCAAGTTCATCCTTAATTCTATCATCAAAAAAGATATCACTAATAGGAGTTTCTAATATTTCGTTTGTTCCACTTTTCTGTTTTTTAGTATTACGTCTAATACTACGCCTAGTACGTTTCTGTTTTTTAACACGTTTACTACGTTTACTATGTTTAATTTGCGCATCAAACTCAGCAGTTTGTTTCTTGATTAATTTATCAATCCTAGACGTTTGTCCGAGAGACATTTCACGATTCATATTTTTTAAAAGAAAAAATGAATTTTTACATAGAACTTTTACATAGTTCCGTTTTTTACATATACACAGGAATATGTAATTGATGTAATGTTTCTAATTCATGTGTTGTTAAATGTTCTTTCTTAACCAACCACTATAAATTATTATACACCAAAAATACTCGGAAACTTCTTAAACAAAGTGGAAAGTCTTTTGTTTTAACACACGGTTTAATACCATGTTTTGTTTTATAATCTGTAACGAGCGCTACGTATTTATGATGATAATAAAATCTAACTCTTTTCTTCGAATTTACAGGATTTGTAGGATGACGATAATCTTTTAAAACTGGTACATGCTCTATCTTGTAAGCATTCAACATATTTTTTTTATTTATATTAACAAAAAATTTATAAGAAAAAATTATTCGATCACTCCGCGAAAATATTTTCTATAACTCTATCATGAATTTTTTTATCAATATTAATTGTAATGAAGCCATAATCTTTTGACCAAGCATTGTTACACGATTGTTTAAATTCATCTTTATTTCTTACGCATAAATCTCTTAACTAATCACTTAAGTTTCTTGCATTTATTTCAAATAGTATAAATATATTTGCATTCTTTCTAATAACACTTCCGTCTAATGAATACATACTGTGTGTTAAATAAAAAACACTACAGTTATTATGTCTACCTCTTGTGAAATAATTTCTCTGAACTGACTGATTTCTGTCATAAACACAATCATCAAAAATTACACAATGTTTCATTGTTTTATCTAGTTTACTAGGATCTTGCATATTACCACTATCATCTATTAATTGTATCTTTATATGCTTATTTTTATTGGATTCAACTAACTGATTATTTTTTGCTGCTTCTTCACACCATGAACTTATTTCTTCTTCATCTTCAGATTTTTCATATTCTTTGAATAATGAAGCATTGCTGTTTTTTTAAGATTATTTTCAAATCCATATTTTAAAAATTGATAGACGGGTTGTTCTGCTGTTGTTGTATAAATGATAAGATTGTTATAATCCAAAAAATTTGGAGTCGCTAAAATTTTAAATAATAGATACGTTTTTCCACAACCTGATCTTACGCAAATAACTGACAAAACTTTGTTAGATAAATTTGGATGATGATTAAATCTAAGTTTTTTTATTTAATGGGGGCACTTCAATCATTTTTTAATTAAAAAAAATTATTTTTATTTCTTATTTTTTTGTTTTTAAAGAAGAAGAAGGAGAAAAATAAACTTCTCTAGCTTCGCGTGGGAGTTTATAGCTCTCGAACGTGAGTTTATACCTCTCGAACGGGAGTTTATACCTCTCGAACCAAAAGATCTATCATAATCTCTTCACCTCCAAAATTTATTTCTTGTCCTTTTTCATCAGTGATTCTACTGTTAATGTTGTTAATAGTTTTTCTTGTAATAGGGAAATATATTAATGTCTGTGGAATTACATTTAACCTATAACCAATGGGTACAGTAAAAGCTGGAAAACTGAATATTAAATTTGACAATTTACCATTTATATATCCTCCTTCAATATTGTCACAATGTACAACAATTGAATTTATTTCAGTTATTTTTGGAATCTTCTCACCTAAATGATAACCTTGACTATAGGTTTGTTTATTAAATCCTAATAGTTTTGACAATGATCTATCATGATTAAAATCAACTTGATGATTTTCGTCTAAAGTAAGAGAAAATTTATTAACTGCCGGTTCAACTGCAAAATAAAATTGTTTCTTATCTTTAAATGATATACCTAAATGTCTCTTAATTTCATTTGATATTGTTTCAACTTCGTAAGAACCAGGAAGAAAAGTTAGTATTTTCCATGTTTTGCCTTTATCAGTAGAATATCTAAATTGATCATTCACATCTTTGATAACGTTTTGAATAGTGTTAAATGTAGAGAAACTAGTCAATGCAATTTGATAATTTTTATTTTGTTCCAAATGTAGAATGGGTTCTAAATTACAAGTGTGTGATGAAGTAGTTGTTATAATTTTAAACGTCGTACTAAATTTTGATGAACCCAAAATCTCTGTCAAATTTTCTAAATGATTATTAATTTTGTCTAAATCTGCTGAACACATTTTTTAGTTAAAATTTTAAATAAATATTTTTTTTAAAAAAAATTAAAAACAACAACATATTTCAGCTACGGGCGAAGCCCTGGAGGACATCAGAGATGTCCAGTTACACTTTTATAATCCTCTTCATTTAGAATCTTCTTTTCTAACAGTCTTTTCAATATAGCATGAATTTCATTGAAACTAGAATTATGTCCTTCTTTTATTGCAGATATTAAAATATTTAATCTATTTAGTAATTCTTGTGGATCATCTGGTAAAAATATGGTTGTTTCTGTTTTCTGTTTTTCAGATAAACCTTTCCCTACTTTAACTCCCGTTGATAATAAATTTTCTAATTGTTTATAACGTCTAAGAGATTTTGCTGCACCAACTCTGTCTAACATAGCTTTATATTTTATGAGATCTTCTACAGCATAATTTTTTAAATCTGCTCCTCTTAAAAGATCAACAAAATTTCTATCGAAATTAAAAGGAGATTTATCTGGTGAAAAAATTATACCTCGAAAAGGTTGTGGAAATATTTCTTTTTGACCGAGATAAAATCTAGGTATTGTTTTTCCATCTATAAATGAAATAGAATGTTCAAATTGCATAGATTTTGGTAATTTCTTATTAATGTTTGATTCTAGTAATCCATAGTCATCTAATATAGTTTTGTGCTCTGGATCTGTTATATCAATTTGTTTATCATTATTTGTACTTTCTTTTTCAAGAGTTTTAAATGGTTCCATAGTTTTTTCAAAATCAGTTTTTACTTGCTCGGTTTGCTGCATTTTTTCAAACATATCAGATTGAATACCAGCTTTTATCATTCTATGTTGAAGATGATTTTCTTTCATAATATTTCTTTGTTTTATTAACTCTTCTAATTGTTTTATTCTTTTAAAATTATCAGCTCTAATTTTATCCATTTTTAAAATATAATATTTGAATTTTGTGGTAACATTGGAATACAGCAAAAACATTTTACTGAACAAATTATTTTTTTATTGCTTTGTTGTTTGACATCTTTTCGCTTTAAGTTTTGTTTAATAAAGTTTTGCTTAAATTTTCGCTTAAAGTTTTTAGCTCTTCTAAAAAAATTTTGTCATTTTCTTCATTAGAAATTTTGCCATCACTAGAAATTTTGCCATCCTGTTTATTCTTATCATCAACTTTTTCGGACTTTAAATGAAATGGCGTTTTATTAGCTTTATTAGCTATTTGATCAAATTTTTCAATCTCATCTAACGTAATAACATTATCATCACATACTCTTTGAAAGTAGTAATGTAGTTTATCATAGACTTCTTTAATATGTAAATGCTTAGTTTTTAATGATTTTCGTTTCTTAGTTATTAAAGATTTATCTAACATTGTAACAAGTGAAGTTGCAAAAACGCCCGTACCTGTTAAAGCTGTAGCAACTACTGGAATTACTAAAACACCAGAAGATATAACAATTGTTAAAGCACTTAAACTTATTGTTAAGAATATGCCAATTCCTTGTGTTACATTCTTAACTTTAGTCCATCTCTTTCTTAATTTTTTATAATGCTCTAATCTTAATAATAATTGAGATTCCTTATCTTTCATATAGCGTACTCTATCTTTGTGTTTTTCAATGTTCATTTTTTCAATGTTAATCTTTTCAATGTCCATTAAAGTAGAACTACGTTCATATGATAACGAAGGATATATTCTTGCGGTTTCTTCCATTTTTGTTTCTTCCATTTTTTAAAGAAATATTTTGAATAAATATTTTGAAAACAATCTTCTGAAATGCTATTTAAATCGAAATACGTAGTTGTTTGTTTGTCGTATATTTCTAAGAACTCAGTCATGTTATTAACCTGAGGTAATATATCACCTATATTACTCAGTATAACTGTCGGATTTTCATCATTCATTTTAAATGAAATAAATTCCAATAACTGTAATAATGTCTACTTCTTGTACAGGAAAATGAAAACAACGGCAGTGTATTTTGCATCAAATATAATAATACAACAATTAATCTTATCACACAATTGTACAATGTCAGTCTACTATCAGTAGACTGGAGAACAAAAGGAAATTTAATTACATTTCAAAATAATCCAAAATGCAATACTACTAAGTTCCATGAATCATTCTTAAATACCAAACATTATGTTACATACTGAAATATAGATCTATACAATAGCAGTCTACTACCATGAGACTGGAGAACAAAAGAAAATTTAATTACATTTCAAAATAATCCAAAATGCAATACTACTAAGTTCCATGAATCATTCTTAAATACCAAATATAATAATACAACAATTAATCTTATCACACAATTGTACAATGTCAGTCTACTATCAGTAGACTGGAGAACAAAAGGAAATTTAATTACATTTCAAAATAATCCAAAATGCAATACTACTAAGTTCCATGAAATATAGATCTATACAATAGCAGTCTCATGGTAGTAGACTGGAGAACAAAAGGAAATTTAATTACATTTCAAAATAATCCAAAATGTGTTACTACTTATAAAGAAGTCTTCATAAATATGTATACATCAAATATGTATGTACATTCCACATATCTCAAAAAGTGAAACAACACAGTTAATGTTCATTCATCTTGGGAACCAAACCTCATTTCTTCTATAGTTGTCGGTTGATTCAATTTTTCTATATAAATTTTGATTTCTTTAAAATGTTTTCTAACAAAACTAATGGGCATTGATGAATTTAAAAATGATACATGTGGTAGAATTAGATCTGATAAGTTCATCAAGAAATAACAATAACTTACGTTATAGGAAATTCTAAATAGTTCCAAGTTTACCACAAATCTGTTTTTTTTATTGTCACTCAATTCCAGAATTCTTTTAAATCCATAACCTTTGATAAGCAGCACTTCTCAGCAACGACCCATGGTGCACTTTATCACTTGCAATCAGTTTTGAAATCATAGTAGCACTATCTTCGATGGTAATGAAATGTTCTTTTGTAACATTGAACTGAGGAATTGTAGTAGTGTTAAGATACTGTTCTATTTTTACTGTAATATCCTCCACTTGTTTTTGAGAGTCCAATTTGTTCTTCTTTCTCGATTGAATTTCTAACTTCCACTCTTCAAAGTATTTATTCGCAGTTTCCTTGTGCTCTTCTTTAATTAAGTTTAGTAAAATCGGCATGTAAAACGAAAAAGCTTCTGCGGCAGTACGTTTTGGCATTTTGCAATAAGGAAAGAAAACAGTCACTAGTTATGATTAATGGAATTGTAAATGAAGTCTTACTTCCTACATGCTGCAATTATATGCCACGTCTTTACAAATGAATAAGTGGGTGTAGCAGCTGTTTGTTCTTTCATACATTGTTTCCTTTCAAATGTTTGAGTTGGAGGTCACAGCTCTTTACACTGAAATGCCTTTTATTCATAAATGCGAGAAGCAGATGTTCTCTACAATTGAGTGAACATCTGAGTGCAAAGCAGTAACAATAACAGGCATTGTGAGAGATTGTGTTACATTCTTAAAGAAATATTATTAGTCACATGATATATTTTAAAAACCTGAAAGATGGATAAAATTCATGAATTTGAAATTCTCAACTTTTATGATTTTTGGTGTCCTTGAACGGTCATGATTTAAGCAATGAAAATTGTAATTCTCAAATTTTGAGATTCTTAACTTTTATGATTTTTTCGGTGTCCTTGAACGGTCATGATTTAAGCGAGAAAATTGTAATTCTCAAATTTGAGATTACGTGATATTTCGGGACCGGCTAAATTTTTGAAATTTTGTTTTTTTGAAAATTTGTCACTACCTAAATTTTCCCCCCTTGGGCCTTCGGCCACGTGAAATTTGAAGTCTACCTAAATTTTTGAAATTTTGATTTTTTGAAAAAACCCCGCAAAAGTGTGACATCCGGCGCAAGCGAAGCGAAGCAAAGCGAAGCAAAGCGAAGCGAAGCGTCGCGCCGGATGTCACACTATATACTACTCCGGTTAGTCCTTGGAACACATCATCCACTGGAAGGGTAGTGGTGGCTGTTTGACGTAGCTGCTTGTTCACTGTGACCCTGTAGTCTCTGCAGATGCGAGGTTGACCATTGGGTTTGATTGGAGTAACTATCGGAGTAGCCCAAATAGAAGACTCAGCCTTCCTTAAAACTCCTTCAGTGACTAAGTCCTTCAGGTTTTCTTCCACCAAACCGCGAATGCCGTACGAAAGTGAACGGGCTTTTATGAAGTTCGGATCTCCAACGTAATCGAGTGAAATGGGCTCAACGTCGATTCCGCCTGTGTTGTTACTGCATCTGTAAATTAAGTCTTTGACAGAAGGCAGTAGTCGTTGATTCACCAATTGGTCAACGCTGAACACGAGTTGTAGCCGTACCGTCTGCATTCCATCGATACCCAGTACCGTAGGTCCACCTTTCGTAACAAGAATCGGCAACGAGGCAAGTTGATTGTTGTGTATGACTTCAGCTTGAATTTTGCCCAAGACTGGTAGTTGATGACCTGAAACTCCCGTGATGGTCGAAGAGGTACGTCGTATGGGAACGTTGAGGTTCAATCGTTGAAGGTTAACCTTGGAGATGAAGGTGATTGGACTTCCAGTATCCAAAATAAAGTTCGTGGAGCTCCCATTCGCAAACGTGATCTTCTCTAGAATGTGATTTTCTGTTTGGAGTGTAAAGACTTGAATGCCTGAAGTCGGTTCTTCGTCGATGATGGAGCTGGCTGAACTGGAAACGTGTACTGTTTTGACGTGACTAGACTTGGAGCGGCACACCTTGGCAATATGACCAACCTTGTGACATGACCTGCACTCAGCTTTGCGGAAGCGACAAGTGGCTCGTGGATGATCTTCCCCACACGAATCGCATCGACCTTTAGCATGTCTCGATTTGTGGAAGCTATTGTTGGGTGGATAACTGGAGCTGGTAGCTGTTGAAGTAGCTGGTTGACGCGGATGGTCATAGTGACGACGTTGTTGTTGAAACGGCTTATGACGTTGAAAAGGCCTGCTTTTGTTGGTTACCATGACGTCATGACTTGAAGGATTCGTTATAGCCTGATTCAATGCGTCCCAACTTTCCAGTATCTCCTTGGCTAGTTGGTAATCCAGTCGAGGTTCTTCTAACAACTTCCGCTTAAGGTCTTGGTCACGGACTCCGGCAACTAGACGATCGCGTAACTGCACCTCAAGTGTCGCACCAAAGTTGCATTTCGCTGCTTGCTTCTGGACGCAGAGGATGAAAGTCTTGTATGACTCTTCCGACCTCTTGGTTAAGTTGTGGTATTTCTCGCTTTCGGCCATCTCAAAGTTCGCAGGTGCCAAGTGATCGGTCAACAGTTGCTGTAGCTCCGGTACTTCCAGTGTAGTAACGTTCTTTGGATACGCCAAGTCGTGTAGCAGTGAAAAAGCACGTTTACCGATGAACGTGAGGTAGAAGGCCGTCTTGTTTGTGGTCGTTGTCTTGTCGTTGGTGATAACGTACTGACTGAATCTGATGTGCCAATCAGATAAGGTGTGGACGTCGGTGATGTCGAGAGGTTCAATCGCCGTTGTCATAGCAGCAGCTTAGGTTCCCTAATTTCTTAAGGAATTAATAAGCCTTATTGCCTTACTTAGGTCAGTGCAACTATCACTTAGTAAGTCCCTGTGACTTATGCTAAAGCCTTAAGTCCCTGAACTGCAAGTTAATAAAGCCCTTAGAAGTAGCTCAATCCTCAAACTCAAGTAACACTTAACTAAGAAACTCACTTGTTTTTGTGTGTAAGTGTGTTGATGGGAATGAGGGACCCAGGATGGTGGCCGGGTGAAAACTAGCCGAAACATCAACTAGCCGTACCGAAGTACTGAAGATCAAGGAAGAAGAACAAAAGTAGGTTTGGTCGGAAAATAAGCAGTGTGTGTGTGTGTGGCTACCGATCGTGAAGACCAGTAGTGAAAGTTCACGACGGCACCGGGTAAGGCTACCAGTCGTTGCGTGCAGCTTTAGCTTAATTAGGCTCGAAGAAGTCAAAGGAGCGCTCTGAAGGGCCAGTAGAATGGCGTAGCAGTAGAATAGCCAGTAGATCGGCAGCGCTTGTAGAAATTGTAGCCGTGGACTCTCAACTTCTGACACCAGTTAATAGAGAGGTCATTCAAAACAAGTAGAACCAGTTTCAAGTGATGCTTTATTGAAAGAAGCAACCGTTTATATATTGTACAAATGAACTCGTGAGAAGTTCTTAAGTATAGTTCATCATTAGCCCCCTTTAACTGTGGGAAACAATGGAGCGTTTCACTTTCGCGCCAAATTGAAATCAGTCACACTTTCCAGCTGATGCACGCTTGTCGAACTATCGCGGCAAAGTCGGTAAGGACTGTCACATAATTTTTTTTTGTTTTTCATTTTGCAGTTGGCAAGAGAACATGATAATTTCTATATATAAAATAAATAAATTTAAAAAAATGAAAAACAAACAATTATGCAACCGAAGAAACATTATCTACAAAATCAACTGCAACAGGTGTGATGAATTTTATATTGGCAGTGCCATACGACTTCTTCACGTCCGCTTCAAAGAACATACCACAAATCCTTCATCTTCCGTATTTAAGCATATTAGAACGTGTCAAGTACAACATTCCGACCTTAATATTGACATTCTGGCTCACGATCATGACAATACAAATTTAAGACTACGTGAAGCATTCATTATTAATAAACACAAACCTAAAATAAATGGTAGAGCTGAACTTGACAGATACCGTGATTTCCTTTTTTACTAATAATAATTTCTCACTTTTTTCACTACCTCATCTACCATAGAATTCATCAATCGTGCTGTTAGGTCAATTTTTGCTACTGGTAAAGATATGTAATCCAGTACAACCTGCTCATATCTACATCCTATCATATCATATCATTGTAAATTATCATCATCTCATTGTAAATATCATTTTCAAATTCCTCATATTGCAAACTTCTACTAACCCTAGTCTTTTTACCTGAAGATGATTGCTGGATAGTAATCGAAAAAATTTGTACATCATAACTTATAATAATTAACATCTAAAAAATTCCTGGCTCTTTCCAACTCAAAAATATCTTATTATGACTAGCCAGGGCATCTTCCAAGTATTTTCTGATTTGTAAACGGTTGATGAACTGTCTGATACTAAAACATGGTCGAGAACGTTCTCGAGTCTCGTTGGCATCTTCACAATATCTGTAAGTGAGACGTCTCTACCAAGGTGCATGGTATCAAATTGATTGAAATCTCCAAATACTAATGGATGATACTGTGGATTTTCAACGAGGAAACTGCCAATCAAAGTAACCAACCAGTCATGAATTTGTCTTAAATTGAAGACTGATATTGAGAGTGGGATATAAATACAGATGCAGATGATACAAAACGACTTCAAGACAAGTACAATACTTTCAACGTCTGCCGGGGTCATCGATTACTTCGAAATTAATATTATCTCGTACGTATACTGCCACGCCACCGCCTCGACGGAAACTGCGATCTGACCTGCACACTGTATATCTGGGAATCTGAATAATGGCGGATTCCACTGACGAATTCAGCCACGTTTCTGTTATGCCGATGATGTTCGGGGATTTCAACTGTACAGCAACATTAAATTCGTCCAATTTTGGGAGCAAAGAACGCGCATTAAATAGCATAAAATTTGGCATGGAACAGGAGTTCGGTAAAAACTTTAATGAAAATCCGAAACTGACATGATTCGATTGTGTTTGATCTTCACATCTTCGCCGTTTTCGCGGCGCTTCTTGAGTTCTTCCAGCAGTGATTTTCTATGCATTCTTTGTTGATAGGTCAAATCAGGCTTCACGTATGCACTCTTCCAGGAATTTGAATTTTTCAGTTCTTTAGAATTCCGCAGCATGGACGATCTTATGTCTCAGTTGGTGCATTTGAACCTGAGCAGTCTCGATCTATTCCTCTTAATCTTCCCAACTCTTGAAACTTGTGAAATATCAAAGGATGAATCAAGACAGTCGAGCTCTCTTGCAATGTCCTTGATGGCTTGCATGTCATGTGACCTTCTTTCTTCGACTGTGCCTTCGGGCTTTTCGGGAATTCCCGCTATAATCAATAACTCCCTTTTCCTGTGGCTCTGTTCTGCTTCTTCGATCAATTCTTCTCGGAATGCTTTACGAGAAGCCTGAAGCTCATTGCATTTCGCTTTCAAATTTTCGTTCTCTTTCTTGATTTCATGCACGCTTGACAGAACTGAGTCGATTTTCGACAGTAATGGTTGCATATACTTCATCAACAGACTCTCCATAATACTTTCGTCTGTCCTTTGGCTTGACGTGAAGAGTGACACATCAGTGTCCGTGATCAATCTTGCACGAAGCTCCAGTACAGTTTTAATAAGATCTCTCTGTTCACCTTGTTTGTTTTGTTGAGTTCTTCTTCCGACATATTGATGATATCATTGACAGAAGTCATAGTCTCAAAATTATGAAGATATGATTTCCAGCAAAAGGGATTCGAACCTGGCTCTGTTGATGATTAGTTCGTGACACAGTTCACACGACTGCCACAACAATGACGAAATTTTGAGAGTGCTTGTACCAAATCCGAGAATTCCGAAATCCAGTGCACGCGAGGGACGATGCTATTGTGACGTAGGTCCGCAGACAGACATGCAAAGACAGACACTCTCGAAGCTGATGATTTCGACGATGAGCACTGTTAACACAATAATCCACAAAAACGACGATGCTGGATACAGATGATGAATAAGGATGATTTCACCACTATGACGACCACGACCGAAGAACGACGAGCAGTTTGATATAAATATCTCTACTATACGATGTGTGAATTCGGAGCACCAAAAGATGGCAAAATTCCGCAGAATGCACGCGAGACGCAACCGTTCACCACGTTACGAGACAATGTTGAAATGTTCGATCATAGCGATATATGCACAATGTCATCTGACTTGAATGAAATCATTTCACCCTGCAATGAAAGTGTGAATTGTGATAACTGTTTATCCACTGACATACTTTTAAACAATACTCTCCAACAATCTGATCTGTCATCTGCCATCAAAGAGTTTGACTTTGAAAATCTTATTGAGTCATCAACGCCAGTCCATCAAGCCAGATTGAGTGCAGTGGCCAACTCTGACGCATCATGTTGGTTGCGGGTATTGCCTACAATGGGACTTAACCTGCATCTCGAACTAAATGTAATGCAGATCCTGCTGAAATTTTGGCTTGGATTAGAATTATCCGAGAGTGGTGCGATTTGTCCAACTTGTCCTTCGGAAAAGGCGCAAGCTCTTGATTCAATGATACATCACGCCTTGACCTGCAAGTATGGTCCCACTGTCGTCGCCCGTTACAACTCTCCTGCGAGCCCACCTCTCTCCTGAGCTCGAGAAAGGAGGAGATCAAGAGCATGACGAGCGTAGACAACCAACATTCTTTTCCCTTCTTGGTAAGACGGCGGCTTTGGATATCACCGTCACCCATCCGCTGAATTAAACTTCATTGTTGGAAGCGAGGATTGCCGTGGGATCTGTAGTCGCCTCTGCTAAAAATCGCAAGTTCGTTGAGAACGGTAACAAATGTGCGGAGTTAGGCTGGCGTTGTGCACCAATTGCCGACATCACCTATGGTGCTTGGGGAAGTGTGGCCAAAATGCCTTGAGGAGCATTTCATTTCGCCTGCCCCTCCACGCCCGAACATCTAGAGATGGAATTGAGAAGGGTATTTTTGGTCGCCTTGGCCTAATACTGCAGCGCGCAAAAGCGAGGGCTCACGCATTGAGATCGACAAGTGTGATCGGGGCCGGGGAACTCACAAATTCGGGCTTGCCGTAGAAGGCGCCACAGAGCAAGACTCTATAACTTTTTGTAACACCTTTTTTGAGATTACTTTATAATTTTATTTCATATTCTGAAATACATATTGCACTCTCCGAAAACCATTTTTCATTTTTGAAATACTCATGGAAAAGGTGTAGTTACACGTAAAATTCAAATAAAATAGGAATTATTGGATTGACATCGATAAAAATTATTATGTTGAAAAAAAAATAAGATGAAATAAAAAGCACTGTAAAATCACGGTGGGTAACTCACCCATCTTAGAAACCACTGACTAGCATCTGTTTCCGGATCATAACAACATAAGTCACAGCGGTAGTCATCTTAGACATCACAGCGGAAGGATAGTTGTACACAGAGGCGTGTATCATGGTGATGCATTCAGAAGAAATGATTTTGTGAAAATCTTGAAAAATTTGAATAACTATGGTAATGACGTTAAACCAAACGTTAAACGCACATCGTAACACACCACTCTCGTTCGTCTGGAATCTTTGCGTCAATATTGCCTCGAAATTTACAGAGATGGCAATTTTGGCGACTGTATTCATGATTTCTATCGTAGCTTTCAACAAATTGATCAGAAGCCATTTGTAAAAGCTCATCTTTTATATCATTTGGTAGAATATTTTCTATTTTGGACACGTTCTCGCATTTCCGGAAGCCAGGAGTGGCATGGCTCAGTGAGCGTGCAATCAAATCCAGCCACCACTTCTTCATGGTCGAGTCATTAGGCGGTGCATCAAGTCTCCAAAGGAAGCTTTAAAGCGACGCGTCCTATACTTGAATCACACACGTTTTTGGACTGCCTTTAGTGATTAATTTACTGCTTCCTCTCACTAGATAATATTCTTCTCAACTGTTTTGTGTAGCATCGTTGCATATTGTATAGTATCGTCACAATTTTACTCTATAAAAAGATAATGAATGTACTTCAGTTTTTAATATGCTACAAATAATGTATTCAAGCATCAAAAATCATTTAGTCAGTTAGGCGCATCTTTTTTGCCATAGATATAGATAGGTACATGAAGTTCAGCAAATTTTAAAATAGACAAATGTTTGTAGAGAAAATTCAAAACAAGAAAATTCACCTGAACGTTTTCGGCCATTCTCTTCAAGGATGTACATGGCAATGAAATTACAGCAAAGAAAAAGAAATGGAATGATGTTAAACGAATTCACATACGTCATGCACGTGTCTACATGTGGTTTGCAAAGATCTACATTTGACTAGTATCTAACACTCTACTCATTAACAGTTAAGTAATAAGAACATGCAATCTTAAAAGACAAAGTTAATAAGTTATCTGTCTAACTTATCTGAAGCTAAAAGTCAAGACACAAAGAAATCACATAATCCTTCTGGATGCACAGTATAGGCTTTTCTCTCTTGATGAGCAAAGCCTCCAATATCTGTAGTTCTCTAAAGGCTCTCACTCGTTTCACCACTTTATACAATTTTTATACCACACACTTTTTATCACCAATTATAAAGACAATTAAAGATAATGGCATACAATTGCCAATATCAACGGATGATTTCGCAAGACTGTTGAGTGCTTACACGGAAAATGTCCTTTCTATTCAATGGTAAAATGTTTCGGCAGATTGATGGTCTCTGCATGGGAAGTCCACTGAGCTGCAGGATGAGCAATATATTCATGGGTTACATGGAATCTGAGCTCTCTCAACGTATTATCGACAACTGTGAGTTCTACACCTGATATGTCGATGATACGTTCATCTTAGTGAAAGACATGTCGCAAGTGGATAATTTACTGCATGTTTTCAACAGCTTCCATCCTA
This sequence comes from Prostheceraeus crozeri, assembly GCA_907163375.1. Lineage (NCBI taxonomy): Eukaryota > Metazoa > Platyhelminthes > Polycladida > Euryleptidae > Prostheceraeus > Prostheceraeus crozeri. The sequence continues at coordinate 74,573 of CAJQUW010004273.1, read as the reverse complement.
ATATCAAACTGACGATGGAATTCGAGAAGGATGGGAAATTGCCACTTTTGGACGTGCTCATTCAACGCCGTCAGAATGGCCGAGTTCGGACTGCTGTCTACCGTAAGCCGACATTTACAGGACTTTACACGCATTTCAAGAGCTTCATGCCTTTTCAATACAAAGTTGGTCTTGTCAAAAGTTTACACCACCGCGCAAAGATGATTTGCTCTCCTGACGTATTGGAAGATTAAATACGTTTCCTGAGGAAAACAATGGAAAGCAATGGATATCCAGCTAATTTCCTGGACAATTATTTGACAAGCAGTCAGCACGAAAAAGTGGAAGGTCCCGAGAAAAGGAAAGTGGGGATAAGGATTCCTTATCTTGGTGAGCCCTCAAACCTACACAAGAGGAGACTCAAAGCTGTAGTTGAAAATGCCTTTCCTGCTGCCCAAGTAATGGTCGTGCATACCACGGTTCCTACCTTGAGGAAGTCGCCTAAAGATCCTGTTCCCGTATCTGCCACATCAAATGTGATTTACAAATTTTCCTGTAGTTGTGGACTCAATTACATTGGCAGAACGAGACGACGATTGGGAGACAGAGTCAAGGAGAGTAGTTTATAGTGTGACATCCGGCGCGACGCTTCGCTTCGCTTTGCTTCGCTTCGCTTGCGCCGGATGTCACACTTTTGCGGGTTTTTTCAAAAAAATCAAAATTTCAAAAATTTAGGTAGACTTCAAATTTCACGTGGCCGAAGGCCGAAGGGCGAAAATTTAAGTTGTCTCAAAATATCACGTGGTCTAAGAATTTTGAAAATTTAGGCAGACGAAAATTTAAGTTGTCTCAAAATATCACGTAGTCTCAATATACCAGAAGATTGTATTCAAAATATTTATTCAAAATATTTATTCAAAATATTCATTTAAAAATGGAAGAAACAAAAGTGGATGAAACAAAAGTGGAAGGAACCTCAAGAATATATCCTTCGTTATCATATGAACGTAGTTCTACTTTAATGGACATTGAAAAAATGGACATTGAAAAGATTAACATTGAAAAAATGAACAAAGAAAAACACAAAGATAGAGTTAGGTATATGAAAGATAAGGAATCTCAATTATTATTAAGATTAGAGCATTATAAAAAATTAAGAAAGAGATGGACTAAAGTTAAGAATGTAACACAAGGAATTGGCATATTCTTAACAATAAGTTTAGGTGCTTTGACAATTGTTATATCTTCAGGTGTTTTAGTAATTCCAGTAGTTGCTACAGCTTTAACAGGTACGGGTGTTTTTGCAACTTCACTTGTTACAATGTTAGATAAATCTTTAATAACTAAGAAACGAAAATCATTAAAAACTAAGCATTTACATATTAAAGAAGTCTATGATAAACTACATTACTACTTTCAAAGAGTATGTGATGATAATGTTATTACGTTAGATGAGATTGAAAAATTTGATCAAATAGCTAATGAAGTAAATCAAATATCATTTCAATCACAGACAGAAAAAGTTGATGATAAAAATAAAAAGGATGGCAAAATTTCTAGTGATGCTAAAATTTCTAATGAAGAAAATGACAAATTTTTTTTAGAAGAGCTAAAAACTTTAAGCGAAAATTTAAGCAAAACTTTATTAAACAAAACTTTATTAAACAAAACTTAAAACGAGAAAACTTTAAACGAAAAGATGTCAAACAACAAAGCAATAAAAAAATAATTTGTTCAGTAAAATGTTTTTGCTGTATTCCAATGTTACCACAAAATTCAAATATTATATTTTAAAAATGGATAAAATTAGAGCTGATAATTTTAAAAGAATAAAACAATTAGAAGAGTTAATAAAACAAAGAAATATTATGAAAGAAAATCATCTTCAACATAGAATGATAAAAGCTGGTATTCAATCTGATATGTTTGAAAAAATGCAGCAAACCGAGCAAGTAAAAACTGATTTTGAGAAAACTATGAAACCATTTAAAACTCTTGAAAAAGAAAGTACAAATAATGATAAACAAATTGATATAACAGATCCAGAGCACAAAACTGTATTAGATGACTATGGATTACTAGAATCAAACATTAATAAGAAATTACCAAAATCTATGCAATTTGAACATTCTATCTCATTTATAGATGGAAAAACAATACCTAGATTTTATCTCGGACAAAAAGAAATATTTCCACAACCTTTTCGAGGTATAATTTTTTCACCAGATAAATCTCCTTTTAATTTAGATAGAAATTTTGTTAATCTTTTAAGAGGAGCAGATTTAAATAATTATGCTGTAGAAGATCTCATAAAATATAAAGCTATGTTAGACAGAGTTGGTGCAGTAAAATCTCTTAGACGTTATAAACAATTAGAAAATTTATTATCAACGGGAGTTAAAGTAGGGAAAGGTTTATCTGAAAAACAGAAAACAGAAACAACCATATTTTTACCAGATGATCCACAAGAATTACTAAATAGATTAAATATTTTAATATCTGCAATAAAAGAAGGACATAATTCTAGTTTCAATGAAATTCATGCTATATTGAAAAGACTGTTAGAAAAGAAGATTCTAAATGAAGAGGATTATAAAAGTATAACCGGTCATCTCTGATGTCTTTAAGGGCTTCGCCCGAACCGGACATCTCTGATGTCCTCCAGGGCTTCGCCCGTAGCTGAAATATGTTGTTGTTTTACTTTTTTATAAAAAAAAATATTTCATAAAAAAATATTTATTTAATTTTTTTTAGTTTAAAAATGTGTTCAGCAGATTTAGACAAAATTAATAATCATTTAGAAAATTTGACAGAGATTTTGGGTTCATCAAAATTTAGTACGACGTTAAAAATTATAACAACTACTTCATCACACACTTGTAATTTAGAACCCATTCTACATTTGGAACAAAATAAAAATTATCAAATTGCATTGACTAGTTTCTCCACATTTAACACTATTCAAAACGTTATCAAAGATGTGAATGATCAATTTAGATATTCTACTGATAAAGGCAAAACATGGAAAATATTAACTTTTCTTCCTGGTTCTTACGAAGTTGAAACAATATCAAATGAAATTAAGAGACATTTAGGTATACCATTTAAAGATAAGAAACAATTACATTTTGCAGTTGAACCGGCAGTTAATAAATTTTCTCTTACTTTAGACGAAAATCATCAAGTTGATTTTAATCATGATAGATCATTGTCAAAGCTATTAGGATTTAATAAACAAACCTATAGTCAAGGTTATCATTTAGGTGAGAAGATTCCAAAAATAACTGAAATAAATTCAATTGTTGTACATTGTGACATTATTGAAGGAGGATATATAAATGGTAAATTGTCAAATTTAATATTCAGTTTTCCAGCTTTTACTGTACCCATTGGTTATAGATTAAATGTATTTCCACAAACATTAATATATTTTCCTATTACAAGAAAAACTATTAACAACATTAACATTAGAATCACTGATGAAAAAGGACAAGAAATAAATTTTGGAGGTGAAGAGATTATGATAGATCTTTTGGTTCGGGAGGTATAAACTCCCACGCGAAGCTAGAGAAGTTTAATTTTCTTCTTCTTTAGAAACAAAAAATAAAAAAAATAAAGATAATTTTTTTTATTAAAAAATGAGTGAACTACCTCCATTAAATAAAAAAAAACTTAAATTTAATCATCATCCAAATTTATCTAATAAAGTTTTGTCAGTTATTTGTGGAAGATCAGGATGTGGAAAAACATATCTATTATTTAAAATTTTAACGACTCCAAATTTTTTGGATTATAACAATCTTATAATTTATACAACAACAGCAGAACAACCCGTCTATCAATTTTTAAAATATGGATTTGAAAATAATCTTAAAAAAACAGCAATTGCTTCATTATTCAAAGAATATGAAAAATCTGAAGATGAAGAAGAAATAAGTTCGTGGTGTGAAGAAGCAGCAAAAAATAATCAGTTAGTAGAATCTAATAAAAATAACCATATAAAGATACAATTAATAGATGATAGTGGTAATATGCAAGATCCTAGTAAACTAGATAAAACAATGAAACATTGTGTAATTTTTGATGATTGTGTTAATGATAGAAATCAGTCAGTTCAGAGAAATTATTTCACAAGAGGTAGACATAATAACTGTAGTGTATTTTATTTAACACAAAGTATGTATTCATTAGACGGAAGTGTTATTAGAAAGAATGCAAATATATTTATACTATTTGAAATAAATGCAAGAAACTTAAGTGATTTGTTAAGAGATTTATGTGTAAGAAATAAAGATGAATTTAAACAATCGTGTAATAATGCTTGGTCAAAAGATTATGGCTTCATTACAATTAATATTGATAAAAAAATTCATGAAAGAGTTATAGAAAATATTTTCGAGGAGTGATCGAAAGGAGTGACCGAACGGAGTGGCCGAATAATTTTTTCTTATAAATTTTTTGTTAATAAAAATAAAAAAAAATATGTTGAATGATTATAAGATAGAGCATGTACCAGTTTTAAAAGATTATCGTCATCCTACAAATCCTGTAAATTCGAAGAAAGAAGTTAGATTTTATTATCATCATAAATACGTTGCGCTCGTTACAGATTATAAAACAAAACATGGTATTAAACCGTGTGTTAAAACAAAAGACTTTCCACTTTGTTTAAGAAGTTTCCGAGTATTTTTGGCGTATAATAATTTATGGTGGTTGGTTAAGAAAGAACATTTAACAACACATGAATTAGAAACATTACATCAATTACATATTCCTGTGTATATGCAAAAACGGAACCGAGGTTCTATGTAAAAAATTAATTTTTTCTTTTAAAAAATATGAATCGTGAAATGTCTCTCGGACAAACGTCTAGGATTGATGAATTAATCAAGAAACAAACTACTGAGTTTGATGCGCAAATTAAACATAGTAAACGTAGTAAACGTATTAAAAAACAGAAACGTACTAGGCGTAGTATTAGACGTAATACTAAAAAACAGAAACGAGGAACAAAAGAAATATTAGAAACTCCTATTAGTGATATCTTTTTTGATGATAGAATTAAGGATGAACTTGGTGATGATTTATGTAATTTATTTAATCCAAATGAAATTAAATATGAAAATGTATCTTTTATTAATGTAGTAAATGATATGCGGAAACTTTTAGCAAATGGTAAAATTATTAATTTACTTGGAAAAGTTGTTAAAGATCAGGAAAATATAATTCAAAATTTTTACGTAACCTTCTATAATAAAAAATCATTTGAAACATGGTTTTCGAATCTGGATGAGAAATCCGATGCTAACGAATGGATTTTTACAGGTAATATTAAATATGAAGATTTTGGAATGAAGTTAGTACAAAGATCGCATAGAGGGGCAGGGATTAATATGAAATATAGAATCAAAGAATATTTCGGTGAATATTGTTATATTCCTTCTGAAGATTTTTGTTTTATTAAATGTTATAATGTTTTACGAGGTTTTAATGAAGAACAAGGAGAAATGATGAAAGAAATGTTTAATAATTTTTTATATAAAGAGAAAGCCACATCCAGAACAGGAGTAATGTCAAACTGTAAATTTTCTCAATTCAATAAATATTTTGGAGAATGTGTTCAATATTATAGTCCTGCCAATCGTCATTTAAATCCTAGAGGAATTGAAACGTTTCATAATTATGTTTATTACAATTATTTTCACGCAGGTTCAACAATTGGTCACTATTGTTTAATTAATAAATCTCATAAATTAAAAGCTATTAGAGAAATTGAAAATAATTTCAAACCCATATATAAAACAGTTACTGATGAAAATCTAACAACGCGTCCATATAAAATCATAACAAAGAAAAAAATTGACTATGGTTCAACATATATTTGGGATCTCGAAACTTTTCCCGATCCTAACTGTTCAACAGCTCATCCTATTCCTTACGCTGTAGGAGCTATTAATTTTAATAAATTTATATGTTGTTTACCGAAACAAAGATTGAAAGAATTAGAAACACGTTTGCTAAGTGATATGATTAAAATTAAACGATCAAAAGATGAAGATGAAATTAAAAAACTTAAAAAACAGATTAATGAGTATAATAATTTAACTGAATTAGAATTTAATAAACTTCAAAATTGTGTGAAAATATTTACGAGAACTGAGGATGATGAATGTTCGATCGGGGGAAACCCAGAGGACGTATGTCCGATCCATCAATTTTTTAAAACTCTTGGAAAATTTAATTATTCTAGAGTAACTTTAATAGCTCACAATTCATCAGGTTTTGATTCCTATTTTCCGATAAAAGCTAATTTTAAATTATCTAAACCGCCTCTTAAAACTTCAAGAGGAATATTGACTGCTTCATTACAAAATCCTTATACAACTGAATGTGTTAGTAGATACATTCAAAAATCTTTTAGATTTAAAAACAATATGAAAAAAGATTCACCTTCAGGTAAATTAGCACTTCAAACTATTATAATGAAATGTAGTTATCAACATGTAAAAACAAGTCTTTCTAAATGGTGTGAGAATTTTAAAATTCCTACGAATGTGTGTAAATTAAATTATGAAATTGGAGACATAACACATGAAAATTATAAAGAAAAAGAAAATGAATGGAGACCATATTTAGTTAACGATATTCTTTCTTTAGCTTTTTGTATCTACAAATATAATAATGTTATGCAAGATTTAGTTGGTGAAGATATAACTACTAATTTGACATCCTCTGCTTTAACATTTAACGGTTGGATGAAAAGCGTACAAAATGACAATATAAATATTCATTCTCATATAGATTTATGGGCTAGAAATTATATTAGAAAATCTGTTAAAGGTGGAAGAGTTTCAGCAAATATAAGAAAATACATATCGCCATTTTGTAGCATCTTGTTACCAATATTAAAACAGTATTTACCTGGTCGCTACGCTGGTGGGGTTTTGTCCCCTGGAAATAATTTAATAGATTTAATGAAACAGTATCGAGATTTAGGAGATAAAACTGAAATTTGTAAGAAAATTTCAAATCAACTACTTGAACAAAAAAATGAATTTCTAATGGCTTTTGATGCAACATCTTTATATCCATCAGCTATGTATGATGAAAATTCAGAATACCCTAAAGCTGAATCAGCTAGAAAATTTCGTCAAGAAGAAGAGCGGGAAATAGTATATAAATTTAATACTCAAACATTTAGACCTAAAACTGGAATATTCTCTGTTGTGTTTCAATATCCGAATGATATGTTTTTCCAACCAGTTCCTATTAAAGATAAAGTTAAAAATCAAAATAATAATTCTCATGTAAAAGTAATCAGGTTTAGAAATGCTATATGTTATGATGTATTAACTTCTGTTGACATACAAGAAATTGTTAGATGTGGGGGGAAAATCTTACATATTACTGATGGTATAATTTATGAAAAAAATTATCAAGTTTCACCATTTCGAAATTATATTGAAAAACTTTTTAATTTGAGAAAAAGATATAAAACAGAAGGAAATACTGTAGGTGATGAGTTAATTAAATTATTGATGAATTCGCTATATGGCAAAACTGTGCAAAAAGATATAACCACTAAATATCATTTATGGAATGAGAATACATTGAGAAAAAATTTCACTCAAGAAGTAAAAGATTATGAAAAATTAAATGATGACCAATATTTAGCGAAAGTAGAAATGGAAGATGATGAATTTCTCAAAACTAATATTGTAAAAGATGGGAAGACGTCATTCATGCCATCACACTTAGGTTCTTTCATTCTTTCTCACTCTAGAAGAATCATGAATAACTTTATTTTAGAAATTAATGGTTTCAAAGAAAAATACATTCATTATACAGATACTGATTCAATATATATTTCCAATGAGCTCTTTAATAAATTAGACGCGGCTGGATATGTTGGAGGAGAATTGTGTCAAGGGAAAAATGATTATGGAAATGGTGGAATTATTTTTGCAATGTTTATTGCACCTAAAGTAAAATACTGTATTACTGTAGATGAACAAGGGAGACTTAGTGAAAAGAAAACATTCAAAGGTTATTCACAAAACAAAGTAAAAGTAGAAGATTTTCTAAAATTATATTCGGGGAAAACATTATCGACTACAGTTAATAAACCATGGAAAAGATCTTTAGAAACTGGAATTAGTATTCCTGATAAAAATAATAATACTGAAGAAAAAAAATTTTCTGGTCAAATAAATATTCTTAAACGTCAAGCACCTGATGAAAATGAAATTATGTTACCTTATAACGGAGAAGATATTCAAGCTGAAATATTTCAAACAATCATCTGTGAGAGTAATTTAAGTGATGATGATGACACGTGGGAATAATAATTTTTTTATTACATCTAAAAAATTTATAACATCTAAAAAATTTATTACATCTAAAAACTTATTACATCTAAAAACTTTATTACATCTAAAAACTTATTACATCTAAAAAATTTATTACATCTAAAAATTTTATTACATCTAAAAATTTTATTACATCTAAAAATTTTATTACATCTAAAAACTTATTACATCTAAAAATTTTATTACATCTAAAAATTTTATTACATATGAAAATATATTTATCGAATATTTTGTTATTTTCTATTAAGTTTTATCATATTAAGTTTCATCATATAATGTTTTATCAAAAGATAATTTAAATTTTTTTTCACTAACTATTGATTCTTCATCATCATCATCAATTGATTCTTCATCATCATCATAAATTGTTTCTTCATCATCATAAATTACACTTTTTGGTATAGGATGCCCTTCCATGATAGGATACCATTCTCTTATTGGAATATCTAATTCTAAATTACATCTTTTATCTGATAATAATATAATAGAGAAAAATATTGGTCTTTGATCTCTTTTGGAAAATTTAATAACACCACCATAATCTGAATCACTTTTAGTTTTTGTTAAAGATGATAAAATTTTAAATTGATTAGATGTAAATCCTAATTTAAATTTTGTAGACCCGACACATAGTTGTCTAACAGTATCTTCAACTATGCCATCATTATTATTTTCAATTGTAAGAAAATAAAATTTAGATAAATTTTTATAATTACTAATATTTTTATAATCTTTTTTACCATTTACACCTTTTTCAGATGTTTCAGAATCATCATTATTATCATAAGATTCTTCAATATGATTCAGAGGATTGTTATGATCGGGCAAAGCCCTAGAACCTTCGGTTCGTTTATTATGATTATGGTCATTGTTTATAGTATAAGGTGTTGACCACATATAAATTTTTTCTTGTTGAGCTAAGCCATTTATGTAAGATTTTAACAAATTAATATTTAAGTTTGAATATAATCCTATATACGTATCATCATCATATCTTTGCGGCATTTCTAATGTTTCTTGTTTATAAATTGTGTCTCTATAATAAACTTGACATAATAATTCTTCATTATGTTTTTTACTCTCTATATGAATGTTATATTGATTTTGATCGTCAACAAATAATCTTATTTTTTCTTTCGAAAAAGATTTTAATTTTTTAACTAATTCTTTAATATTGATATAATTAATAATTTTAGTTTCTATCCAATCAGTATTACTAATTGGTAACACTGCTCTAATAAATCCATAAACATTATTATGACCTATTATAACCATATTTTCTTTATTTAATTCAACATAAGCTACATCATTATATTTACTTACAATCTCCATAAATTTAATAAATGGATCCCCCGGAAATAAACAATAATTAGTTTCTATAGAAGGTAAACCTTTAGTCTGTTCTCTAAATATTTCGGCTTGTAATTGAAATAAAATATTAACATCTATACATGGATTATTATTATTATTATTATTATCAAAACATTTATTTTCAAATCCCGTTGATCTCGTCGAATAAGAAGAACAGGATGATGCGGGCGAATATAATTTTTTTAAATTTGGATTTTCCATTTTTTTATTTTTATTAGAAAAAATTTTATTTTTTATTTTTATTAGAAAAAATTTTATTTTTTATTTTTATTAGAAAAAATTTTATTTTTTTATTGTTAAAAAATGATGTTACCAAATGTCGGTGGAGGTGCATATATCCCGAATAATCGTGAATTAGAAATAGAGATAGAAAATTATATTATGAAAACTGGAGACGTTTTATCTGGTCCATTGCATCTTTCTATTCTTCCACAACAAAATACAGAGTTAACAAATAAACAATATGTTGATACACAAATCAATGATTTAAAGGAAAAATATATAAACGATGTTTTGGTTCCACTGATGAATGAATTAAAGTTGCTAAAACTTAATGACAAATCATTAAACGAAAAATTATTAAAACTTGATAAAAAGGATAGAGAGCTAGAAGCAGATATAGCAAAACCTTTTAAAAAGATTTCAGAACAATCAAAAATTTTAATATTACTTTCTATAAAGTTAAAATCTGCAGTCATTAAAAATAAACATCAGATAAAAATGTTAAAAGAACAATTAGAAGATGAAATAGAAAATCTACCTGAAAGAATTAAAAAAAATTTAAAGCAGTTACAAACTACATTCCAAAAAAGTGTTGATGAATTGAGTTCTAAAATTACTCAACAAATGAAAAAGATGAATAGAATAATAAATGAAGTAAACTCACTTAATCAAAAAGTTGATAAAATGAAAACTCTTAAAATCAATTTAGAAAATGAATTAAAGAAAAATTTACAAGAAAACTCTGAAGAAAATAAAGAACAGTTAGATGCTGTTAAAAGACAATTAGATGTTCTTAAAATTAAGTTAAATGCTCTTAAAACGGCGTTGAAGATTAATCAGCAGAAAATGCAAGTTAATAGAAGAGAAATTAAAGTACATCACACGCTGCTTGACGCAATAGATAAAGTGCAACAGTCAATTAATAAAGTTATCTCGAAGTTGTTGTCCATTCACAAACGTAAATCTTAAACGGACCAAAGGTCCTCAGGTTACTAACCAATCGGAGCGAATCTCCTCGAGGCTTTAGCCGATCGGACCAAAGGTCCTCAGGTTACTAACCAATCGTAAATATTTTTTCCCAAAAGTCAAATTTAATCCTAAAAAATGCCTATAATTTATAAACATAATCTTAAACATTTTGCTTCAAATCAAAGAATTGCTCATGAACCACGTATGAATCCTGTTTATCATTATGATAATAGAGAAACAATCGGAACAGAAAAGTTCCTAGGCACCGCAGGTGCCGTTCAAAAAGAAGGGGATGGCATCTTTTCTGGTATTGGAAGTATCGTTAACTTGATAAAAAATAATAAAGATTTGATTACATCTGCTGCAAAAGGAGCAGCTGCTATAGGTAGTACAGCTAGTGCAATATCAAATGCTGTTAAGTCTCAAAACGAATTAAAACAACTAGAAGCTATTCGTAAACTCAAGAATGATTCTGAAGAACTAAAAAAATTAAAAAAACTTTCAGATGAAACAAAGAACAAAATTGCTAACATAGCTGTGGATGGTGATAGTAAACATAATGAAAAAACAGGCGTAGCCATAGAACCTACGGTTCGTTCAATTGAAGAAATAAGAGGTAATGGCGTGAGCAGCAACCTTCGGTCTAACCAGCAAAGCTGTAGCGGAGCTGGTCTAGCAAAATTCTAAAATTATATTTAGTAAAATTCTAAAATTATATTTTAGTAAAAATTTTTTTTCTGTCTGTGAGAAAAACAAAAAGTCAAATTATTTCTTATAAAAATGCCTTCGCTTATCGAAAATAAATTTAGATTAGATGATCCTCCGTTCACCAGTTACAATCAAAAAAAGAATGACTATATAAGAATTGCTATGAATCCCGGATCTTCCAGTAGAGTAAATACTGGAGGAGATTTAATTTTTGAAGTTGATAATCAGCAGAGCTATTTATATTTACCTGATTCATTTTTACACTGTGAATATTCTTTATATAGTGATGCTAATTTTACAACACCATTACCAGATACCGATAATATTACACTAGAGAATAATTTTTTCCCAAGTTTATTTACACAAATGCGTTTAGATGTTGCAACTCAAAATATAGAAACAATAAGTGATTCTCCAGGTGTAATTGATACAATGCTTAGATTTATAACAATTGGTGAAAATAATAAAAAGTATGAAATCGAAGGTTGGTTTCCTGATACTAATGATGGTATAATTGTTGATGATTTAACTCACGCTGGAACAGATGCAGCAGGAATTGCGAAAGATGTAGAAAATATTGCAAAACATTTAAATAAAACAAATAATGAAGCATATAAAGAAAGACGTGAATTTAACAAGAAAAGTAAACAGACAGTTAATTGGTCATTGTCTCCATTATTCGGATATTTAGATTATGATAAAATATCATATCAATTTAAATTTAAATTAATAATTCATCGTACGGCAAATAATGAATTAATCTTTTTTGGCAAAACTGGAAAAAAAGCATATTTAAAAATTGATAGACTTGAATGGTGGATTAAGCATATTACTCCTAGTTTAGAGGTTGAAACAGCTATTGCAAAAAGATTAAATACTAACAAACCAATTCCAGTAAATTTTCTAAAGCGTACTGCTAGTTCAGTAACTTTTTCCGAACAAAGATTTAACTGGCATTTTACTAGAACTGCGAATACTCCAAGATATTTATTACTAACATTTCAAAGAAATAATTCTCCAAGTTTTGATAAGAACAACAATATTTTTCATATTAATACAATTCGAAGTTTACAAGTTTCATTAAATCAAACCCGATATCCAATTGATCCATTAAGATTCGATGATACCAATAATCAATTTATGGAAGGATATGATTGTTATCGAAATCTTTGTACAGAATTTGGAGTTGAACCACAATTAACTCCTGGAGATTGGAGACATTTATATCCAATTTTATGTTTCGATTTAAGTGCACAATCTGAAGATATTATTAAAAATGGTTGTGATGTAACAATTAATATTGAAAAGAAAGATTCCACAACTTCATTGATGGCTTATGGTTTATTGCTAGAAGATGTAAAATATTCTATTGAAATTCTTAATGGAAAGATGGTAAGGATAGGCTAAAGCCAGAGGAGCTTCGCTCCGATAAGTTAATTAAAATTTTTTCATAACTAGAATAGATTAAAATTTTTGGTAACTTAAAATTTTTTGGTAACTTAAAATTTTTCATAACTAGAATAGATTAAAAAAATTCTTAACTTATAATTTATTCATAACTAGAATAGATTAAAATTTTTGATAACTTAAAATTTTTTTATTAAAAATGTCGCAAGCGAAAAGTAATAATAATAATAAAACTGTTGAATTAAAATTACGTAATATTGTTGACAAAAATACCCCTAAAACTATTACGATTAACAAAAAAAAGTATTACATAAGTAAACCAATGATAGAGAATATTCAATTACAAGAAGAAAAGAATGGCGGGATTCTCCCATTAATTCCACTAATAATAGGTGGCATAGCTGCAGCAGGAAGTGTTGCAGGTGGGACAGCTGGTATTGTCCAAGCAGTAAATAAAAATAAATCAGAGAAGGCAGCATTAGAAGAACAAAAACGACATAATAGAGAGTTAGAGAAAGTTGCTAGGGGTGAAGGAGTAGTAGATAATTTTATTAGTAAATTAAAATTAGTTGATGAAGGAAAACGAGTTCTTAAAAATATTCTCCACAATGTTGATGATCTAATTGAAATTAAAGAAACTAAGGATGGTTCTGGAATATATCTAAGTCCTAGTATGATTCGGTAATAACCTCAGGACCTTTGGTCCATAAGGTAAAACATTTATTTTATCTTTTTAATTTTTTTTATCTTTTAAAATGAATTCTACAAATTCCGAAAATTTAACTAAATTAAAAATTTCTAATTTAGATTTATTGAATTATCTATTAAGCAAAAATAAAAACTCAAATTGTCAGCATATTGGAGGTGACAAGAACAAAGTTCCATACCACTTCGGTGGTGACATACAAAAAACATTAGAAAACTTTCCTGGATTTATTTGGAGTAAATATTCGAAAGAAAAACATCTTCCTGGTCATTCATATACTGGTCCAGGAACTCGATTAGATATAAGACTAGATGAGAATAATAATCCGAAACCAGGTGAAGAACCAATAAATAGAGTAGATGCCGCAGCTTACAGGCATGATTTAGCTTATCGAAATCATGATCTAAGTTCTCGACATGCAGCTGATAAGAAGATGATTCAAGAATTAGATAGTATTCAAAATCCTACATTTAGAGAAAAAATGGAAAGAATGTTTGTTAAGAAAGCTTTACAAGCTAAAATATTATTCGGTCAGGGTTTAAATGAAACGACAGCAAAGCTGTCTGAGAGCAACGCTCGAACCTACGCCTCCGAAATTCATAAAGAATACAGAAGGCCTAAATATTTATTGAAGGTAAAAGTATTTAATAAAGATGATATTTGGAGTGCTGATCTTATTCATATGCCGAATGAAAGGGACTACAAATACGCATTGACCGTTATAGATTTATATACACGATACGCTTGGGTAAAGCCTTTAAAAAATAAAAGTGGTCTATCAGTTAAATATGCGTTTGAAGAAATCTTTAAAGAAAGTAATAGAAAGCCAAAAAAATTGTTTGTTGATAAAGGGTCGGAATTTTATAACAGAAACGTTCAGCCACTATTTGAAATTGTTTATTCAACTGAAAACGCTGGGAAGGCCGTAGTGATAGAAAGATTCAATCGGACGTTAAAAAATAAATTATTCAAGAAATTTACTGAGCAAAGAAATCAGAAATGGTTGAAGATATTACCAGGAATTGTAGAAGAGTACAATAATAAAGTTCATTCTGGTATTGAAGAAACTCCAAAGAATGCTTCTGACGACCCTGATTTGATACGAAAGAAAATATTCGAGAATAATAATTCGAATGAGAGTAATCCGAATTTGCAGAAACTTAAGCCGAAATTTAAAATTGGAGATAGAGTTAGAATATTTAAATATAAGAATAAATTTGAAAAAGGCTTTGTTGGTTATTGGACTAAAGAAATATTTGAAGTTTGCAAAATAAATAAAACTTATCCGATTACTTATGAAATTAAAGATTTAGATAATGAGGATATCAGAGGTCGTTTTTATCAAAATGAATTACAGAAAACAGAGCTTTAACCTTTAGGTGGCGCTTTAGCTAGCTTCGCTTGAGTTATAGATTGTTTAACTCTAACATAATATCTAGAAATGGTACTCCTTTTTGTAATTTGTACAAAACGTATAAACATAATTGACCACAATAGGTAGTGCCTGGTGTTTGAATTTGAAACGTATTGTATGTTCCCGTTCCAAGTAATTCTTTTACTTCATTTGTAGGTGGAAGCCCGTATGAGTCAAAATAATAATTATCTCCGTTTTTACTAAAGATACCTGCTGACCAATGTACGCCGTTTTGGTCTGAAGTGTGAAGATTCGTTATGAAATTTACAGTTATTGATGGAACTTTGTTCCGGGAACTGAAGGTTACTGTTGGCCTATTTTTTAGGAATTGTAATTCATCCCTCATCAATATGTGAAAATTCTTTATTCCTAATCGATTAGCAATCTTATTTAAATCGAAATTCGTTGTTGTCTGTGTTCCATATAATTTCAAAAACTCATTTATGTTGCTCATTTTATAATAAAAAAATTTCTTAAGAGACCCCTAGAAGTCAGAAGGGGGGGGTATTGATTTAAAACTGGTCTCTAATGATGTCTTTCTTTACTACTTAGTCAGAAGGGGGTATTGATTTAAAACATTTTTATAATGATGACTTTCCTTACTACTTGGGGGGGGGTATTGATTTAAAACTGGTCTCTAATGATGTCTTTCCTTACTACTTAGTCAGAAGGGAGGGGGTATTGATTTAAAACTGTTCCACAATGATGACTTTCCTTGCTACTTAGTCAGAAGGGAGGGGGTATTGATTTAAAACTGGTCTCTAATGATGTCTTTCTTTACTACTTATTCGATTTTGAAATGATTTAATTTAATCTAAATTAAAACGTTACATTGTTCCATTTTATTCTTATGAACTCTTGTTAAGAGAATATTGATTGTTTTATCTGTATTAAGACATTAGCAACATCTGTTACCAAATTTCTCAACATGAACAGCTGCTAGCAGTTTAAGCTATTCAGTATGAGAGAATTCTTTGTGACCCGCATAACTCAACTTTTCACTTGAACAGCTGCTGCCATTATTCCACGTATTACTGCGTGCATTCATGCTGCGAGCGTTCTACGAGACTGTGACTGCTTACGAATCATCTGTGACCTTTATCTATTTTGGTCAATTTCATCAGCGACTTTCAACAATTTTATTTTTTATCATAATTAATTCACTACGTTTTAACGAAAATGGCACGTTCAAGCATCGCCTTTGCCGATTTGAAAAGAAAAATTTCAGACACTATTGTGAACGAAGATCAACGGAAGAAGTGTATTGAGATGCTAACAGAATTTCAGGAGAAATATCTTAAACCAAGGGAGGAAGAAGACATCCACGCATCAAAAACATTCAGAGAATTTTTAGTGATAAATCGATTTGAAGACACATTGCAAGATAACGCCATCAATATCAGTTCAAACTATAATTTTGAAGAAGAAATTCAAAGAGACATCTTACCATCAGAGCTAACTAATTATTTAGCACATTTAAGAAGAGAAGAAGACATTTCGGTGAACAATACTGTGAAGTTATCGTTGTTAAAAGGAAGAGCTTTGACTGCAATCCGGGGAAGTGGCCATGTTTGTAAACAATTAGGTTATTCGAGAGGCTATAGCATCTTTTTAAGAAAATTTTATAAACTATATTTACGATTTCCGTTTATTAAGAACTCGACGGAATCTATATCATTTTTCAAAAGGAACTTCGCTATTATTGACTCGTATCTTCGCCATGGGAGACAGCGCCCAACCCTTGATGAAATACTAAACTCAATCAATTGAAACGGTAAGCTACTCGCAATGGATAATAGTACTATGAGTATTACCTTATTTCTATTTACGAGAAACAAATGTATCATGTCATAACACATTTTCTAGTCAACATATTTTATTCGTTGTAAACGATGCTACTTGTCCTCATTGGTTTTATAGTACTATGACCCTTCCCTTATTTCAATTTACGAGAAACAATTGTATCATGTCATAACACATTTTCTAGTCAACATATTTTATTCGTTGTAAACGATGCTACTTGTCCTCATTGGTTTTATAGTTCTATGAGCCTTACTTTATTTTACTCATACAGAAACAATTGTATCATGTCATAACACATTTTCTAGTCAACATATTTTATTCGTTGTAAACGATGCTACTTGTCCTCATTGGTTTTATAGTTCTATGAGCCTTACTTTATTTTACTCATACAGAAACAATTGTATCATGTCATAACACATTTTCTAGTCAACATATTTTATTCGTTGTAAACGATGCTACTTGTCCTCATTGGTTTTATAGTTCTATGAGCCTTACTTTATTTTACTCATACAGAAACAATTGTATCATGTCATAACACATTTTCTAGTCAACATATTTTATTCGTTGTAAACGATGCTACTTGTCCTCATTGGTTTTATAGTTCTATGAGCCTTACTTTATTTTACTCATACAGAAACAATTGTATCATGTCATAACACATTTTCTAGTCAACATATTTTATTCGTTGTAAACCATGCTACTTGTACATAGTACTTGTCTGTGATGTGAATAAAATATTTCAAAGATGGAAATGTGTTTTCATTTTGTATCGAGTTAAAGCAGTAGCAACTACTGGAATTGTAAGAACGCCAGATGAAATGACAATTGTTAAAGCATTAGTCCATCTCTTTCTTAATTTTTTATAATGCTCTAATCTTAATAATAATTGAGATTCCTTATCTTTCATATACCTAACTCTATCTTTGTGTTTTTCTTTGTTCATTTTTTCAATGTTAATCTTTTCAATGTCCATTTTTTCAATGTCCATTAAAGTAGAACTACGTTCATATGATAACGAAGGATATATTCTTGAGGTTCCTTCCACTTTTGTTTCATCCACTTTTGTTTCTTCCATTTTTAAATGAATATTTTGAATAAATATTTTGAATAAATATTTTGAATACAATCTTCTGGTATATTGAGACTACGTGATATTTTGAGACAACTTAAATTTTCGTCTGCCTAAATTTTCAAAATTCTTAGACCACGTGATATTTTGAGACAACTTAAATTTTCGCCCTTCGGCCTTCGGCCACGTGAAATTTGAAGTCTACCTAAATTTTTGAAATTTTGATTTTTTTGAAAAAACCCGCAAAAGTGTGACATCCGGCGCAAGCGAAGCGAAGCAAAGCGAAGCGAAGCGTCGCGCCGGATGTCACACTATAAACTACTAAGGAGCATGTCCCAAAGTGGTACATCGACGGTAAGAAGAAGGCAGGAGTGTCTGCAATTACAAGACATTTAGTTTCCTGCTCCTCTCCGCCTGCCGATCCCAGACAGTCATTCAAAGTGGTGAAACGAGTGAGAACCTTTAGAGAACTACAGATATCGCTACAGATATTGCTCATCAAGAGAGAAAAGCCTATACTGTGCATCCAGAAGGATTATGTGATTTCTTTGTGTCTTGACTTTTAGCTTCAGATAAGTTAGACAGATAACTTATTAACTTTGTCTTTTAAGATTGCATGTTCTTATTACTTAACTGTTAATGAGTAGAGTGTTAGATACTAGTCAAATGTAGATCTTTGCAAACCACATGTAGACACGTGCATGACGTATGTGAATTCGTTTAACATCATTCCATTTCTTTTTCTTTGCTGTAATTTCATTGCCATGTACATCCTTGAAGAGAATGGCCGAAAACGTTCAGGTGAATTTTCTTGTTTTGAATTTTCTCTACAAGGTGATACCGGGGACAAGTTGCTTCAAATAGACAAATGTGTTTTTTTAAACAAAATTATCGATAAAATAAAATAAAGTCGACAAAATAGTTTACTTTAAAGGAATTTAGAATAGAAGCTATCTACTAGACCTACTTAAATGATAACTGTGTATGGCGCATTCTTTTCAGTTCCCAATGTAAAGAAAAAAAAATGAGAAAAAAGAGGAATTGGCTCATATTTTGACAGGATACCAATAATTTGATAACAAATAGATTCCCGTCATGTTTGCTCTTGTCGCATTTTTGCATACTTTTTCAGATAATCCTGCTTGTAAGTGGTATGAAAATTAAGGAAAGTGGGCAAATTTCAAAAACAGGTCGATTGATTTTTCTGTAAGTTTCATAATTAAATTTAAGTAGTTCGAAGAACATATTCTGAAGTTTTCAGACATGGCGTAAAAAATTGACTTATTTTTGACATGTGTACTCATCATGTTTGCTTCATTGTGATCGCATGATGTGCAAGTCATAGCTCTTACTTAGGAGTGAAGATGCAATCTTTGCAGCATTGCAACCATAGAAATTAACAATTCCATAGAAAGTCCTAGAATGGAGATTGCATTAAATTATGTCACACACCGGGGGAACTTAGTTGTGGCAAAATGCAACTTTTGCGATCTGGCTTCCATGTTTTTTGATTGGCATTTATATTTATCAGGCCGATTCTTGATCTGGATTGTTGGCACTTGTCCAAAGACCATGTACTCAAAAGCATTATTGAATTTACAAAATGCTGCGCCGACAGGATGACAAAGAAGGAAATCCTTTTAAACGTCATGTGTGTTCATCATTTTGAAATATCGCTCCGATAATCTATCAATAGTATAATCAGATTCTTATGCAACTTGTAATGTCGATTTACAGAACATGCACAACTCCAGCTTGAAATCAGAGGCCAAAAAATCTTAGTGTTCACTTTACCTTAACCTGTTCACTAAATTTGAATAATTTTCAAAATCTCTACATGCATTCGAATATCAGCTTCCAAAATATCACATGTGTCATTCAATGATTAATTGAAAAGTTCCAGCGACATTTCATTTATTTGAGAAATGATTGTCGGTAAAGAAACTTTCAATGTGAGTAGTATAAGGTATGACATCCAGCGCATCGCTTCGCTTCGCTCGCACCGGATGTCACACCCTTCGAGTTTTTTCAAAAATTTAGGTAGACTCCAAATTTCACGTGGCCGAAAATTTAGGTAGTGACAAATTTCGAAAATTTAGGCAGTCGAAAATTATCACGTAATCAAAAATTTAAGTTGTCTCAAGATATCACGCAATCTAAAAATATCACGTGGCCGAAGGTCGAAAAATATCACGTAATCGAAAATTTAAGTTGTCTCAAAATATCACGTAGTCTCAATATACCAGAAGATTGTATTCAAAATTCTTCTTTAAAAATGGAAACCTCAGAAATGGAAGAAACCTCAACGGCAACGGCGACGACGAAAATGGAAGAAACGTCAAGAATATATCCTTCATTATCTCAATTAAAAACAAGTGAAATGAATCTCAATTATTATTAAGATTAGAGCATTATGATAAATTAAGAAGACGCAATTATTACTTAGACATTCTTCGTTATTGTATTCTCAACATTATTCAAAGTACTAATTGTGTGAACTAGAAGATCATTGTAACTCATAAACTCAAAATTATTCAATGAACCCGTACACTGGTTGATGAATGAAGAGAGACAGAGATTGAAGAGAGAGAGAGAGAGAGATTGAAGAGAGAAAGAGATTTGTTGTTCTAGCAACAAAAAACATCTAACAGCTTTCCCCTAAAATTATCGTGGATTCTCTTGTCATTTCAATTTACGCATCGGTAATATTTTGACAGTTTAATTTAAGCGTCGGTAAAAATTTGACAGTTCGATTTACCCCTACGTAAATTATTTTCAGAATCAGTTTTCAAAGCCTGTTTTCAAAGTCAGTTTTAGAAGTCCATTCACAAAATTCATTTAGCGTTTCCTCTCTCCGCTGTATTGATTAAAAGTACTTCCCATTGTGAAGTCATGAATAGGTTAAGCACATAAAAGTGCGGAGACAATAAAAGCAATTCTTCTTCTAAATTTAGAACGCATAAACGCCGATATGCAGGATAGTTGTTATAGCAATTTTAAACAATCCCTTTAACGATGAAACACATTAACGAATGAAGTTCATGAAGAAAATGGAAATCTGTAAAACAATGTAGATTAGAATAATTATAATATAATCATTTCAAATCGAATAAGTAGTAAGTAAGGTAAGTCATCATTATGAGACAGTTTTGAATCCAATCCCCCACTTTCTGATTTCTCTTCTTTGAGAGGGGACACTATCAGAAATTTATTCCATATAAAATGAGCAACATAAATGATTTCTTAAAACAATACAGCAAACAAACCACGACAAATTTCGATTTAGATAGAATTTCAGAAGATTGTATTCAAAATATTTATTCAAAATATTTCTTTTAAAATGGATGAAACAAAAGTGGAAGAAACCTGAACGGGGGCGAAAATGGAAGAAACCGCAAGAATATATCCTTCGTTATCACAATTATAAACAAGTGAAATGGACAGTGAAAAAATTAACATTGAAAAACATGAAGATCGAGTACGTTATATGAAAAATAAGGAAACGCAATTATTATTAAGATTAGAGCATTATGATAAATTAAGAAAGAGATGGTCTAAATTTAAGAATGTAACACAAGGAATTGGCATATTCTTAACAATAAGTTTAGGTGCTTTAACAATTGTTATATCTTCAGGTGTTTTAGTAATTCCAGTAGTTGCTACTGCTTTAACAGGTACGGGTGTTTTTACAACTTCGCTTGTTTCAATGTTAGATAAATCTTTAATAACTAAGAAACGAAAATCATTAAAAACTAAGCATTTACATATTAAAGAAGTCTATGATAAACTACATTATTATTTTCAAAGAGTATTTGATGATAATGTTATTACGCTAGATGAGATTGAAAAATTTGATCAAATAGCTAATGAAGCAAATCAAATATCATTTCAATTACAGTCAGAAAAAGTTGATGACAAGAATAAACAGGATGGCAAAATTTCTAGTGATGGTAAAATTTCTAATGAAGAAAATGATAAAATTTGTTTAGAAGAACTAAAACTTTATTAAACAAGACTTAAAACGAAAAGATGTCAGACAACAAAGCAATAAAAAAATAATTTGTTCAGTAAAATATTTTTGTTGTATTCCAATGTTACCACAAAATTCAAATATTATATTTTAAAAATGGAAATTTATTCCATTTAAAAGGAGCAACATAAATGATTTCTTAAAACAGTACGGTAAACAAACAACTACAAATTTTGATCTAAAGAAAATTGCTAATCAATTGGAAATAAAGAATTTTCATGTCGTAATGAGAGACGAATTACAATTCCTAAAAAATAAGCCATCTACAAATTTCGTAACAAATCTTCACACGTCAGATCAAAAAGGAGTACATTGGTCAGCGGGTCAAAGAAATAAAAATGGAGATAATTACTATTTCGACTCATATGGATTGCCTCCAACAAATGAAGTCAAAGAATTACTTGGAAATGGAACATGCAATACTTTTCAAATTCAAACACAAGGAACTACTTATTGTGGGCAATTATATCTATATGTTTTGTACAAATTACAGGAAGGAGTACCATTTCTTGATATTATGTTAGAATTGAATAAAGGAACTTAATTCCCGAAAAACGTTAGTTCCAATGGCTAAAGCTCACTTATTTGTAATTCGTTTTGATAAAATCTCCAGTGATTTCCTGATCATCTAAATCTATGATTTCGTAAGTAATCGGATAAGCTTGATTTATTTTACCAACTTCAAATATCTCTTTAGTCCAATAGCCAACAAAGCCTTCTCCAAATTTATCCTTATACTTAAATATTCGTACCCTATCTCCAATTTTAAATTTCGGCCTACGTTTCTGTAAATTCGGATTACTCTCATTCGAATAATTATTTTCGAATATTTTCTTTCGTATCAAATCAGGATTGTCAGAAGCTTTCTTTGGAGTTTCTTCAATGCCTGAATGACCTTTATTATTGTACTGATCTACAACTCCTGTTAACATTTTTAACCATTTCTCATTTCCTTGTTCTGTAAATTTCTTGAATAATTCATTTTTTAATGATCTATTGAACCTCTCTATTACTACAGCCTTGCCGGCATTTTCTGTGGAATAAACGGTTTCAACATTTCTGTTATAAAACTCAGATCCTTTGTCAACAAACAATTTCTTTGGCTTTCTATTACTTTCCTTAAAGATTTCTTCAAACGCATATTTAACTGACAGACCACTTTTGTTTTTTAAAGGCTTTGCCCAAGCGTATCGTGTATATAAATCTATAACGGTCAATGCGTATTTGTAATCTCTTTCATTCGGCATATTGATTAGATCAGCACTCCAAATATTATCTTTATTAAATACTTTTACTTTCAATAGATATTTCGGCTTTCTGTATTCCTTGTGAATTTCAGACGCCTAGGTTTCATTTAAACCCTGACCGAATAATATTTTAGCTTGTAAAGCTTTCTTAACAAACATTCTTTCAATTTTTCTCGAAATGTAGGATTTTGAATACTATCTAATTCTTGAATCATATTCTTATCTGCTACATGTCTAGACGTTATATCATCTTGTTCCCTGTATGCTAGATCGTGTCTATAACCTGCTGCATCTACTCTGTTTATTGGTTCTTCACCTGATCTTGGATTATTATTCTCATCTAGTCTTATATCTAATCGTGTTCCTCGGCCAGTAAAATTATGACGAGGAAGATGTTTTTCTTTTGAATATTTATTCCAAATAAAACCAGGAAAGTTTTCTAATGTTTTTTGTATGTCATCTCCGGAATGCTGACAATTTGAGGTTTTATGTACTTTTAAGAGATAATTCAATAAATCTAGATTAGAAATTTTTAATTTAATTAATTTTTCGGAATTTGTCGAATTTGTAGAATTCATTTTTAAAGATAAAATAAAATAAATGTTTTGCCGAATCATACTAGGACTTAGATATATTCCAGAACCATCTTCAGTTTCTTTTATTTCAACTAAATCATCAACAATACGTAGAATGTTTTTGAGAACTCGTTTTCCTTCATCAACTAAATTTAATTTACTAATAAAATTATCTACTATTCTTTCACCCCTAGCAACTTTCTCTAACTCTCTATTATGACGTTTTTGTTCTTCTAATGCTGCTTTCTCTGATTTATTTTTATTTACTGCTTAAACAATACCTGCTGTTCCACCTGCTGCTGCTATGCCACCTATTATTAGATGAATTAATGGGAGAATTCCACTATTCCTTTCTTCTTGTAATTTAAATTCTCTATCATTGGTTTGCTTATGTAGCATTTCTTTTTGCTAATCGTAATAGTTTTAGGTGTACTTTTGTCAACAATGCTACGTAATTTTAATTCAACAGTATTATTATTATTATTATTACCTTTCGCTTGAGACATTCTAATAAAAAAAATTTAAGTTAGGAAAAATTTTAATCTATTCTAGTTATGAAAACATTTTAACATAAGAATTTTTTTAAACTATTGTAGTTATGAAAATATTTTAATCTAAGAATTTTTTTAATCTATTGTAGCTATGAAAAAATTTTAAGTTACCAAACATTTTAAGTTATCAAAAATTTTAATTAACCTATCCTAGCCATCTTTCCATTAAGAATTACAATAGAATATTTTACATCTTCTAGCAATAAACCATAGCCATCAATGAAGTTGTGGAATCTTTCTTTTCAATATTAATTGTTACATCACAACCAGTCTTGATAATATCTTCAGATTGTGCACTTAAATCGAAACAGAAAACAGGATATAAATGTCTCCAATCTCCAGGAGTTAATTGTGGTTCAACTCCAAATTCTATACAAAGATTTCTATAAGCATCATATCCTTCCATAAATTGATTATTGGTATCATCGAATCTTAATGGATCAATTGGATATCGGGTTTGATTTAAAGCAACTTGTAAACTTCGAATTGTGTTAATATGAAAAAGATTATTAATCTTATCAAAACTTGGTGAATTATTTCTTTGAAATGTTAGTAATAAATATCTTGGAGTATTCGAAGTTCCAGTAAAATGCCAGTTAAATCTTTGTTCCGAAAAAGTTACTGAACTAGCAGTACGCTTTAGAAAATTTACTGGAATTGGTTTGCTAGCATTTAACCTTTTTGCAATAGCTGTTTCAACCTCTAAACTAGGAGTAATATGCTTAATCCACCATTCAAGTCTATCAATTTTTAAATATGCTTTTTTTCCAGTTTTACAAAAAAGATTAATTCATTATTTGCTGTACGATGAATTATTAATTTAAATTTTAATTGATATGATATTTATCATAATCTAAATATCCGAATAATGGAGACAATGACCAATTTACTGTCTGTTTAGTTTTCTTGTTAAACTCACGTCTTTCTTTATATGCAGTATTGTTTGTTTTATTTAAATGATTTGCAATATTTTCTACATCTTTCGCAATTCCCGCTCAATCTGTTCCAGCGTCAGTTAAATCATCAACAATTATACCATCATTAGTATCAGGAAACCAACCTTCGATTCCATGCTTTTTATTATTTTCACCAATTGTTACAAATCTAAGCATTGTATCAATTACACCTGGAGAATCACTTATTGTTTCTATATTTTCAGTTGCAACATCTAAACGCATTTGTGTAAATAATCTTGGAAAAAAATATTCTCTAATGCAATATTATCGCCTTCTGGTAATGGTGTTGTAAAATTGGCATCACTATATAAAGAATATTCACAGTGTAAAAAGGAGTCAGGTAAACATAAATAACTTTGCTGATTATCAACTTCAAAAATTAAATCTCCTCCAGTATTTACTCTACTAGATTCATACCAATTCTTATATAGTCATTCTTTTTTTGATTGCAACTGACGAGCGGAGGATCGTCTAATCTAAATTTATTATCGATAAGACAAGACATTTTTTAAAAAATAATTTGACTTTTTGTTTTTCTCACACACAGAAAAAATTCTACCAAAAATTTATTTTAGAATTTTGCTAAAGCAGTACCTAACTGCGTTCCAGCTCCGCTGTTTACACCATTACCTCTTATTTCTTCAATTCAACGAACCGTAGGTTCTATGGCTATACCTGATTTCTTCTCCTTTTTACTATCATTCCCTGAAGCTATGTTAGCAATTTTGTTTTTTGTTTCCTCTGAAAGTTTTTTTAATTTTTTTAGTTCTTCAGAATCATTCTTAAGTTTACGAATAGTTTCTAGTTGTTTTAATTCGTTTTGTGACTTAACAGCATTTGATATGGCACTAGCTGTACTACCAATAGCAGCTGCTCCTTTAGCTGATTTAATCAAATCTTTATTATTTTTAATAAAGTTAACGATACTTCCTATGCCAGAAAAGATGCCAGCTCCTTTTTGAATAGTTTCTACACTGTCATAATGGTACACAGGTTTCATAGATGGTTCATGAGCAATATTTTGATTTGAAGCAAAATGTTTAAGATTGTGTTTACAAATTGAAGGCATTTTTTAGGATTAAATTTGACTTTTGGGAAAAATATTTACGTTAAGATTTACGTGTGTGAATGGACAACAACTTCGTGATAACTTTATTAATTTTCCGTTGCACTTTACCTATCGCGTCAAGCAGCGTGTGATGTATTTTAATTTCTTTTCTATTAACTTGCATTTTCTGCTGATTCATCTTCAACGCCGTTTTAAGAGCATTCAACTGAGCTTAGAGAACATCTAATTGTTTTTTAACAGCATCTAACTGTTCTTTATTTCCTTTAGAGTTTTCTTGCAAATTTTTCTTTAATTTATTTTCTAGATTGATTTTAGGAGTTTTCATTTTATCAACTTTTTGATTAAGTGAGTTTACTTTATTTATTATTCTATTCATCTTTTTCATTTGTTGAGTAATTTTAGAACTTAATTCATCAACATTTTTTTGGAATGTAGCTTGTAACTTATTCAAATTTTTTAAAAAATTTTTAGGAAGTTTTTCTAATTAATTTTCTAATTGTTCTTTCAATAGTTGCATCTGATGTTTATTTTTAATGACTGCAGATTTTAACTTTATAGAAAGAAATATTAAAATTTTTGATTGTTCTGAAATCTTTTTAAAAAGTTTTGCTATATCTGCTTCTAGCTCTCTATCCTTTTTATCAAGTTTTAATAATTTTTCGTTTAATGATTTGTCATTAAGTTTAAGCAACTTTAATTCATTCATCAGTGGAACCAAAACATCGTACATATTTTTCTTTTAAGTCATTGATTTGTGTATCAACATATTATTTATTTGTTAACTCTGTATTTTGTTGCGGAAGAATAGAAAGATGCAATGGACCAGATAAAACGTCTCCAGTTTTCATGATATAATTTTCTGTTTCTATTTCTGATTCACAATTATTCGGGATATATGCACCTCCACCAACATTTGGTAACATCATTTTTTAACAATGAAAAAGTATTTTTTCTCAAATAAAAATAAAAAATGGAAAAAGCAAATTTATCAGAATTATATTCGCCCTTATCATCCTGTTCTTCTTATTCGACGAGATTATCGGGATTTGAAAATAAATGTTTTCATACTAATAATAATCCATGTATAGATGTAAATCTTTTATTTGAATTACAAGCCGAAATATTTAAAGAACAGACTAAAGGTTTACCTGACATCGAAGCCAACTACTGTATTTTTCCAGGTGATCCATTTATTAAATTTATGGATATTGTAAGTAAATATAATGATGTGGCATATGTAGAATTAAATAAAGAAAACATGGTTATAATTGGCCATAATAATGTTTACGGATTTATTCGAGCAGTGTTACCAATTAGTAATACTGATTGGATAAAAAATAAAATAATTAATTACATCAATGTTACTGAATTAGTAAAAAAATTAAAATCTTTTTCGAAAGAAAAAATTAGATTATTTCTTGATGAATACAACCAATACAATATTCATATAGAGAGTAGAAAACATAATGAAGAACTATTATGTCAAGTATATTATAGAGATACTGTTTATAAAAGAGAAATGGTAGAAATGCCTCAAAGATATGATAATGATACTCATATAGGATTATATTCAAATTTGAATATTAATTTATTAAAATCTTACATAAATGGGTTAGCCCAGCAGGAAAAAATCTATATGTGGACTACACCTTATACTACTAACAATGACCATAATCATAATAATTTTAAAGAATCTTATAATGATAATGATGATGTAGATGATGATTCTGAAACATCTGAAAAAGGTGTAAATGGTAAAAAAGATTATAAAAATATTAGTAATTATAAAAATGTAAGTGAAGAAAAATTTATATCTCAACATGATATTAATGCCACATACAATCATAATTTATCTAAATTTCATTTTCTTACAGTTGAAAATAATAATGATGGAATAGTTGAAGATACTATTAGACAACTATGTGTTGGGTCTACAAAATTCAAATTAGGATTTACATCTAATCAATTTAAAATTTTATCATCTTTAATAAAAACTAAAAATGATTTAAATTATGGTGGTGTTATTAAATTTTCCAAAAGAGATCAAAGACCAATATTTTTCTCTATTATATTATTATCAAATAATAAATGGAATTTGGAATTGGATATTCCTATCAGGGAATGCCATCCTATACCAAAAAGTGTAGTTTATGATGTTGATGAAGAATCAATAGTTAGTGAAAATAAATTTAAATTATCTTTCAATAAGACTTTATATGATATATTATAATAATAAAACTTAATAGAAAATAACAAAATATTCTATAAATAAATTTTCAGATGTAATAAATTTTTAGGTGTAATTAAATTTTTAGATGTGATAAGTTTTTAGATGTAATAAAAAAATTATTTTTCCCACGTGTCATCATCATCACTTAAATTACTCTCAGCGAAGATTTTTTGAAATATTTCAGCTTGAATATCTTCTCCGTTATAAGGTAACATAATTTCATTTTCATCAAGTGCTTGACGTTTAAGAATATTTATTTGACCAGAGAATTTTTTTTCTTCAGTATTATTATTTTTATCAGGAATACTAATTCCAGTTTCTAAAGATCTTTTTCATGGTTTATTAACTGTAGTCGATAATGTTTTACCCGAATATAATTTTAGAAAATCTTCTACTTTTACTTTATCTTGTGAATATCCTTTAAATGTTTTCTTTTCACTAAGTCTCCCTTGTTCATCTACAGTAATACAATATTTTATTCTAGGAGCAATAAACATTGCAAAAATAATTCCACCATTTCCATAATCACTTTTTCCTTGACACAATTCTCTCCCAACATATCCAGCAGCATCTAATCTATTGAAGAGTTCATTAGCAGTGTATATTGAATCAGTGTTTTTTACAATTAATGGAAAGCCACAATTAAATGCCCCATCTTCTGTTTCAATATCATAAACATATTGTTTTTTTATTATTTAAATATCTTACAGTGGTGACATCTTTGGTAATATTATTTTTAACTTAACACGCAGTAAAACACAATGGTTTATCTTGTCTTTTGCTTACTACCAAATTAATACCTAGAGATGATGCCAAATTGTATAAACCACTAAAGGGTTCTTTATTTTTCTGTGTTAAATGAATAGTTGCATATTTACTTGTAAAAAAAGATTTCTTGCTCCCATCTGATGCATAAAATCCAACAAAGAACCAATATCTAATTAAATATATTCAGCATTTAGAACATACCAAGGAACACGTTTTTCTTTAAACTGATTATAATAATTTTATATATAATTTTATTATAATAAGTATGTAGCATATTGTTTTGGATTTTGAAAATTAAGTTTGTATACCCTAGATGATCTCATTGTATCATATATTTTACAATCATTGTTATAAACTTCATTAATATATGTTTGTAATTTAATTAAGAGGTCAAGGTTTTGGTTATTTAAAGTACAACAATATCTGACTCCTGATTCATAATTATAGATTCCAGCAGAACCATCTCCTAAAAAGAACCCTTCTACAAATGCTCGCCTACATATTAAATTAGGTGGATCATTAACATAAATATCATATAAAATTTGTTTCAATGTGATTGTATTGTCGTGTAAAAATAATTTATTATGTAGTAAATTTGTTCCTTTATTCTTGTGGCTTTATTTCATTACCTATTTCATCTAACAATGAATGATCTTCACTAACTTCTACTATTCCCATTTTTGTTCTTATTCGATAAATACGTTTATTTGTAAGATGTCTAATAACTTTTTTTACTTTACTCCATCCATTATGAGTAAAAATTTCTAAATTAACAACTAATGAAATTTCTTTCATATCACCATTATTTTCAAAAGGATTAATTTTATAGTTGTTTACAATACTATCTATTCTAGAAATAAATAATGAATTATTCTTTCTCAATATTACAGGCGTGTCAGCTGTTACTGAATCTGTATAATGAATGTATTTTTCGTTGAAACCATTAATTTCTAAAATACAGTTACTCATGATTCTTCTAGAGTGAGAAAGAATAAAAGTGTGATGGCATGAATGACGTCTTCCATCTTTTACAATATTAGCTTTAAGAAATTCATCATCTTCCATTTCTACTTTCGCTAAATATTGTTCATCATTTAATTTTTCATAATCTTTCACTTCTTGAGTGAAATTTTTTCTCAATGTATTCTCATTCCATAAATGATATTTAGTGGTTATATCTTTTTTTACAGTTTTGCCATATAGCGAATTCATCAATAATTTAATTAACTCATCGCCTACAGTATTTCCTTTTGTTATATATTTTTTTCTCAAATTAAAAAGTTTTTCAATATAATTTCGAAATGATGAAACTTGATAATTTTTTTCATAAATTATACCATCAGTAATATGTAAGATTTTTCCACATCTAACAATTTCTTGTATGTCTACAGAAGTTAATACATCATAACATATACCATTTCTAAACCTGATTACTTTTACATGAGAATTATTATTTTGATTTTTAACTTTATCTTTTATAGGAACTGGTTGGAAAAACATATCATTCGGATATTGAAACACAACAGAGAATATTCCAGTTTTAGGTCTAAATGTTTCAGTATTTAATTTATATACTATTTCTCGTTCTTCTTCTTGACGAAATTTTCTAGCTGATTCAGCTTTAGTGTATTCTGAATTTTCATCATACATAGCTGATGGATATAAAGATGTTGCATCAAAAGCCCTTAGAAATTCATTTTTTTGTTCAAGTAGTTTATTTGAAATTTTTTTACAAATTTCAGTTTTATCTCCTAAATCTCGATACTGTTTCATTAAATCTATTAAATTACTTCCAGGAGATAAAGTCCCCCCAGCGTGGCGACCAGGAAAATACTGTTTTAATATTGGTAACAAGATGTTACAAAATGGCGATATGTATTTTCTTATATTTGCTGAAACTCTTCCACCTTTAACAGATTTTCTAATATAATTTCTAGCCCATAAATCTACATGAGAATGAAAATTTATATTGTCATTTTGTACGCTTTTCATCCAACCGTTAAATGTTAAAGCGGAGGATGTTAAATTAGTAGTTATATCTTCACCAACTAAATCTCGCATAACATTATTATATTTGTAGATACAAAAAGCTAAAGAAAGAATATCGTTGACTAAATATGGTCTCCATTCATTTTCTTTTTCTTTATAATTTTCATGTGTTATGTCTCCAATTTCATAATTTAATTTACACACATTGCTAGGAATATTAAAATTCTCACACCATTTAGAAAGACTTGTTTTTACATGTTGATAACTACATTTCATTATAATAGTTTAAAGTGCTAGTTTACCTGGAGGTGAATTCTTTCTCGTATTATTATTATTATTTTTAAATCTAAAAGATTTTTGAATATATCTACTAACACATTCAGTTGTATAAGGATTTTTTAATGAAGCAGTTAATATTCCTCTTGAAGTATTAAGAGGCGGTTTAGATAATTTAAAATTAGATTTTATCGGAATATAGGAATCTAAACCTAATGAATTGTGAGCTATTAAAGTTACTTTCGAATAATTAAATTTTCCAAGAGTTTTAAAAAATTGATGGATCGGACATGCGTCCTCTAGGTTTCCCCCGATTGAACATTCATCATCCTCAGTTCTCGTAAATATTTTCACACAATTTTGAAGTTTATTAAATTCTAATTCAGTTAAATTATTATACTCATTAATTTGTTTTTTAAGTTTTTTAGTTTCATCTTTATCTTTTGATCGTTTAATTTTAATCATATCACTAAACAAACGTGTTTCTAATTCTTTCAATCTTTGTTTCGGTAAGCAACATATAAATTTATTAAAATTAATAGCTCCTACAGCATAAGGAATAGGATGCACTGTTGAACAGTTGGGATCAGGAAAAGTTTCGAGATCCCAAATATATGTTGAACTATAGTCAATTTTTTTCTTTGTTATGATTTTATATGGACGCGTTGTTAGATTTTCATCAGTAACTGTTTTATATATTGGTTTGAAATTATTTTCAATTTCTCTAATAGCTTTTAATTTATGAGTTTTAATAATTAAACAATAGTGTCCAATTGTTGAACCTGCGTGAAAATAATTGTAATAAACATAATTATGAAACGTTTCAATTCCTCTAGGATTTAAATGACGATTGGCAGGACTATAATATTGAACACATTCTCCAAAATATTTATTGAATTGAGAAAATTTGCAATTTGACATTACTCCTGTTCTAGATGTGGCTTTCTCTTTATATAAAAAATTATTAAACATTTCTTTCATTTCTCCTTGTTCTGTATTAAAACCTCGTAAAACATTATAACATTTAATAAAACAAAAATCTTCAGAAGGAATATAACAATATTCACCGAAATATTCTTTGATTCTATATTTCATATTAATGCCTGCACGTCTATGTGATCTTTGTACTAGTTTCATTCCAAAATCTTCATATTTAATATTACCTGTAAAAATCCATTCGTTAGCATCGGATTTCTCATCCAGATTCGAAAACCATGTTTCAAATGATTTTTTATTATAGGAGGTTACGTAAAAATTTTGAAGTACATTTTCCTGATCTTTAATAACTTTTCCAAGTAAATTAATAATTTTACCATTTTCTGAAAGTTTCCGCATATCATTTACTATATTAATAAAAGATACATTTTCATATTTAATTTCATTTGGATTTATTAAATTACATAAATCATCACCAAGTTCATCCTTAATTCCATCATCAAAAAAAATATCAGTAATAGGAGTTTCTAATATTTCTTTTGTTCCACGTTTCTGTTTTTTAATACGTTTACTACGTTTACTACGTTTAATTTGTGCATCAAACGCCGCAATTTGCTTCTTGTTTAATTCATCAATCCTAGACGTTAGTCCGAGAGACATTTCACGATTCATATTTTTTAAAAGAAAAAATGAATTTTTACATATACACAGGAATGTACAATTGATGTACTGTTTCTAATTCATGTGTTGTTAAATTTTCTTTCTTAAGCAACCACCATAAATTATTGTATGCCACAAATACTCGGAAACTTCTTAAACAAAGTGGATAGTCATTTGTTTTAACACACGGTTTAATACCATGTTTTCTTCTATAATCTGCAACGAGCGCTACGTATTTATGATGATGATAAAATCTAACTTCTTCCTTCGAATTGACAGGGTTTGTAGGATGACGATAATCTTTTAAAACTGGTACATGTTCTATCTTGTACGCGTTCAACATATTTTTCTATTTTTATTAATAAAAAATTCATAAGAAAAAATTATTCGATCACTCCGAGAAAATATTTTCTATAACTCTATTATGAATTTTTTCATCAATATTTGTTGTAATGAAGCCATAATCTTTTGACCAAGCATTGTTACATGATTGTTTAAATTCATCTTTATTTCTTACGCATAAATCTCTTAACAAATCACTTAAGTTTCTTGCATTTATTTCAAATAGTATAAATATATTTGCATTTTTTCTAATAACACTTCCGTCTAATGAATACATACTTTGTGTTAAATAAAAAACACTAGTTATTATGTCTACCTCTTGTGAAATAATTTCTCTGAACTGACTGATTTCCATCATTAACACAATCATCAAAAATTTCACAATGTTTCATTGTTTTATCTAGTTTACTAGGATCTTCCATATTACCACTATCATCTATTACTTGTATTTTTACATGCCTATTTTTATTGGATTCTACTAACTGATTATTTTTTGCTGCTTCTTCACACCACGAACTTATTTCTTCTTCATATTCAGATTTTTCATATTCTTTGAATAATGAAGCAATTGTTGTTTTTTAAGATTATTTTCAAATCCATATTTTAAAAATTGATAGACGGGTTGTTCTGCTGTTGTTGTATAAATTATAAGATTGTTATAATCCAAAAAATTTGGAGTCGTTAAAATTTTAAATGATAGATACGTTTTACCACAACCTGATCTTCCACAAATAACTGACAAAACTTTATTAGATAAATTTGGATGATGATTAAATTTGAGTTTTTTTTATTTAATGGGGGCACTTCACTCATTTTTTAATAAAAAAATTTTATTTTTAAGAAGAAGAAGATTAAACTTCTCTAGCCGAAAGATCTATCATAATCTCTTCACCTCCAAAATTTATTTCTTTTCCTTTCTCATCAGTGATTCTAATGTTAATACTGTTAATAGTTTTTCTTGTAATAGGGAAATATATTAATGTTTGTGGAAATACATTTAATCTATAACCAATGGGTAC
Organism: Prostheceraeus crozeri; assembly: GCA_907163375.1. Lineage (NCBI taxonomy): Eukaryota > Metazoa > Platyhelminthes > Polycladida > Euryleptidae > Prostheceraeus > Prostheceraeus crozeri. The sequence goes on along the minus strand of CAJQUW010004273.1, from coordinate 39,908 downwards.
AGTAAAAGCTGGAAAACTGAATATTAAATTTGACAATTTACCATTTATATATCCTCCTTCAATAATGTCACAATGTACAACAATTGAATTTATTTCAGTTATTTTTGGAATCTTCTCACCTAAATGATAACCTTGACTATAGGTTTGTTTATTAAATCCTAATAGTTTTGACAATGATCTATCATGATTAAAATCAACTTGATGATTTTCGTCTAAAGTAAGAGAAAATTTATCAACTGCCGATTCAACTGCAAAATGTAGTTGTTTCTTATCTTTAAATGGTATACCTAAATGTCTCTTAATTTCATTTGATATTGATTCAACTTCATAAGAACCAGGAAGAAACGTTAGTACTTTCCACGTTTTACCTTTATCAGTAGAATATCTAAATTGATCATTCACATCTTTGATAAAGTTTTGAATAGTGTTAAATGTGGAGAGACTAGTCAATGCAATTTCATAATTCTTATTTTGTTCCAAATGTAGAATGGGTTCTAAATTAAAAGTGTGTGATGAAGTAGTTGTTATAATTTTTAACGTCGTACTAAATTTTGATGAACCCAAAATCTCTGTCAGATTATCTAAATGATTATTAATTTTGTCTAAATCTGCTGAACACATTTTTTAGTTAAAATTTTAAATAAACATTTTTTGATAAAAAAATTAAAAACAACAGCATATTTCAGCTAAACTTTTATAATCCTCTTCATTTAGAATCTTCTTTTCTAACAGCCTTTTCAATATAGCATGAATTTCATTGAAACTAGAATTATGTCCTTCTTTTATTGCAGATATTAAAATATTTAATCTATTTAGTAATTCTTGTGGATCATCTGGTAAAAATACAGTTGCTTCTGTTTTAAAACCTTTCCTACTTTAACTCCCGTTGATAATAAATTTTCTAATTGTTTATAACGTCTAAGAGATTTTGCTGCACCAACTGTATCTAACAGAGCTTTATATTTTATAAGATCTTCTACAGCATAATTTTTAAATCTGCTCCTCTTAAAAGATCAACAAAATTTCTATCTAAACTAAAAGGAGATTTATCTGGTGAAAAAATTAAACCTCGAAAAGGTTGTGGAAATATTTCTTTTTGTCCGAGATAAAATCTAGGTATTGTTTTTCCATCCATAAATGAAATAGAATGTTCAAATTGCATAGATTTTGGTAATTTCTTATTAATGTTTGATTCTAGTAATCCAAAGTCATCTAATATAGTTTTGTGTTCTGGATCTGTTATAGTAATTTGTTTATCATTATTTGTAAGTTCTTTTTCAAGCTTTTTAAATGGTTCCATAGTTTTTTCAAAATCAGTTTTTACTTGCTCGGTTTGCTGCATTTTTTCAAACATATCAGATTGAATACCAGCTTCTATCATTCCATGTTGAAGATGATTTTCTTTTATAATATTTCTTTGTTTTATTAACTCTTCTAATTGTTTAATTCTTTTAAAATTATCAGCTCTAATTTTATCCATTTTTAAAATATAATATTTGAATTTTGTGGTAACATTGGAATACAACAAAAACATTTTACTGAACAAATTATTTTTTTATTGCTTTGTTGTCTGACATCTTTTCGTTTTAAGTCTTGTTTAATAAAATTTTAGTTCTTCTAAACAAATTTTATCATTTTCTTCATTAGAAATTTTATCATCACTAGAAATTTTGCCATCCTGTTTATTCTTGTCATCAACTTTTTCTGACTGTAATTGAAATGATATTTGATTTGCTTCATTAGCTATTTGATCAAATTTTTCAGTCTCATCTAGCGTAATAACATTATCATCAAATACTCTGTGAAAACAATAATGTAGTTTATCATAGACTTCTTTAATATGTAAATGCTTAGTTTTTAATGATTTTCGTTTCTTAGTTATTAAAGATTTATCTAACATTGAAACAAGCGAAGTTGTAAAAACACCCGTACCTGTTGAAGCAGTAGCAACTACTGGAATTACTAAAACACCTGAAGATATAACAATTGTTAAAGCACCTAAACTTATTGTTAAGAATATGCCAATTCCTTGTGTTACATTCTTAAATTTAGACCATCTCTTTCTTAATTTATCATAATGCTCTAATCTTAATGATAATTGCGTTTCCTTATTTTTCATATAACGTACTCTATCTTCATGTTTTTCAATGTTAATTTTTTCACTGTCCATTTCACTTGTTTATAATTGTGATAACGAAGGATATATTCTTGCAGTTTCTTCCATTTTCGCCCCCGTTCAGGTTTCTTCCACTTTTGTTTCATCCATTTTAAAAGAAATATTTTGAATAAATATTTTGAATACAATCTTCTAAAATTCTATCTAAATCGAAATTTGTCGTGGTTTGTTTGCTGTATTGTTTTAAGAAATCATTTATGTTGCTCATTTTATATGGAATAAATTTCTGATAGTGTCCCCTCTCAAAGAAGAGAAATCAGAAAGGGGGGATTGGATTCAAAACTGTCTCATAATGATGACTTACCTTACTTACTACTTATTCGATTTGAAATGATTATATTATAATTATTCTAATCTACATTGTTTTACAGATTTCCATTTTCTTCATGAACTTCATTCGTTAATGTGTTTCATCGTTAAAGGGATTGTTTAAAATTGCTATAACAACTATCCTGCATATCGGCGTTTATGCGTTCTAAATTTAGAAGAAGAATTGCTTTTATTGTCTCCGCACTTTTATGTGCTTAACCTATTCATGACTTCACAATGGGAAGTACTTTTAATCAATACAGCGGAGAGAGGAAACGCTAAATGAATTTTGTGAATGGACTTCTAAAACTGACTTTGAAAACAGGCTTTGAAAACTGATTCTGAAAATAATTTACGTAGGGGTAAATCGAACTGTCAAATTTTTACCGACGCTTAAATTAAACTGTCAAAATATTACCGATGCGTAAATTGAAATGACAAGAGAATCCACGATAATTTTAGGGGAAAGCTGTTAGATGTTTTTTGTTGCTAGAACAACAAATCTCTTTCTCTCTTCAATCTCTCTCTCTCTCTCTCTTCAATCTCTGTCTCTCTTCATTCATCAACCAGTGTACGGGTTCATTGAATAATTTTGAGTTTATGAGTTACAATGATCTTCTAGTTCACACAATTAGTACTTTGAATAATGTTGAGAATACAATAACAAAGAATGTCTAAGTAATAATTGCGTCTTCTTAATTTATCATAATGCTCTAATCTTAATAATAATTGAGATCCATTTCACTTGTTTTTAATTGAGATAACTAAGGATATATTCTTGAGGTTTCTTCCATTTTCGTCGTCGCCGTTGCCGTTGAGGTTTCTTCCATTTCTGAGGTTTCCATTTTTAAAGAAGAATTTTGAATACAATCTTCTGGTATATTGAGACTTCGTGATATTTTGAGACAACTTAAATTTTCGATTACGTGATATTTTTCGACCTTCGGCCACGTGATATTTTTAGATTGCGTGATATCTTGAGACAACTTAAATTTTCGATTACGTGATAATTTTCGACTACCTAAATTTTCGATATTTTGATTTTTTGAAAATTTGTCACTACCTAAATTTTCGGCCACGTGAAATTTGGAGTCTACCTAAATTTTTTAAAAAACTCGAAGGGTGTGACATCCGGTGCGAGCGAAGCGAAGCGATGCGCTGGATGTCATACCTTATACTACTAATGTGTTTATTCCAGAAAAGTTACAGGTTTCTTTGCCGCTTGAAAAAGAAATTATCCAATAATTAGAATTTCGATCTGTAAATTCTTCAGATGTTCTTACAAACAGCACACTGACCACTTTCAATTATGAGATTGTGAACCAATTTTTAATTCCCATTCTTATATTGAAACATTGGAAAATTGTTGTCAGTGACTGCTACAAATAGGCACACTATATTAATCCATGGAATAGTAGGCTATTTCACATGAAACAATGCCGCCATCTCACTTGCAATTCTCTTCATGAAAATCTTGTAATTAGGTGTCAACAACTTCCACAACCAACTTGGCAAATAGTTTGACTATGATATAATGTTTTAGATCGAATATGATCTACAAACCATAGATTTTTCCACGTTCGATCATTGTACATAGGCAAGATATCAAACTTCCATTCTAGTATATTATTATTCACTTCTATGATTGCAACGATTCACAATTTTATGCTCCTCAATTTGCTATAAAGAGCAATAAGTGCTGAAAGAGCTATAATTAAGTAGTGAACATATTTCCCCTACATGGCTTACATGATAACTATTTGTTTGAATTAGGAAAGCAGGCCAAACACGCTACTAGCTTTATAAAAGTCCCTACATAATATAGACGCTGATTAGGTTCACAAGCATATACCAAATGATAATGGGTAGATCGGGAAATATGAAAATCGGAAATAGAAAAGCGAAATAGATCGGAACGAAATAGTCTTCGTGTCTGCGAGGCCTTCACCGCATACCCAAAAGCAGTTTGCCCAAAAACAATTGTTAGCGTTCGTAAAACAAAAAAGTTTAAGTAGTTTTCATTTGTTTTTGAGGGCATCTTTGCGTTTGCATTACAGTCTCAAGTCAATACTTTCAATTACGCCAGCTGTCAGCGCGCTCAAATGCACGATCTTCAAAGCAATCACACAATGCGCTGGAGATGTGTTCATAGCAAATCACAGAGTGGGAACGCAGTGGGAAAAGCATTGCAACCATGCGAGAAAAGATCTATTTATAAATTCTTAGATTCAGGGAATCTTAGGAAATCTTAGGAAAACAGAGTCGAGTTGACGAACAATCAGCTTAGGTTTGCATGCTTATTATGAGGCTGTTCAGAAAGAGAGGCTCTCACATAGGACTTAAAGTGAATCATTCCAGCATAATTTGAGTATACAATGTACTTGCACTTGTGCTTGTTGTTGGAAATTCATTGAAGTTAAGATAGCGTCAAATTATTTATTTCATACTGTTCATTCTGTCTGCTGCAGAAATAGGAATCCATTATGAGCGAATGCCTATGGTCTGGGAGCACACTACGGCATTGCACGCTATTATGCTGGCCGTGATTACTCAACATAAGTTTTACTAGACTAATCATTCTATCTAAGCTACTTAAATTCTCCTTTTACGATGACAGAGAGTGTGTACATGGTAGGAATTGTGTCGACTCAAATAAATGCAAGCATTCAGTGAAATTTTTTTATCTAGAGATTCAGTTTTTGCGGAGATTACGTTCCTGTGATCTAAAATAATATTTGATCAATATTAAAAAATCTAAATGTTTGCAAATTACTCCTGTGCTTGTATACTAGCGATTTCATGCCCCGATATAAATAGTATGAAATTAACTTGCTGAATATCAAAATAAATGAAAATTTACTGACATGTGTCTTAATTAAGCGGAAATTAAGTTGCATTCAAGGAAATTTCATGATTGCCATTATAATGCAAATCTTCATGAAACAGTTAGATCTTACTGTGCAACTTGGCTGAGATTTCAAATTTAACACAATTTTCATCGGCATGATTTCATGATTCATTAAATTTATGCTTCATTTCTTGAATCTGAATAGTAATGTGGACCTATGTATATTTTTTAAAGTTAAGCTATCATTGTCTTTGATTGTGATATCTTGCTCTTACTAGCAGGTAGTTTGTGATTTGATCACGCTCAATAAAATACTCTTATTAATGTGACTATTAATATGGTATCGAATGGCTAATTTAACAAACACTTCTCCAATGTTGTCAAGACATGGAGGATTTGTGGAAACTATTATTCCTTCTGTGTTGCCAACATGATCAGTCAGTTCCGTGGTAATTTTTTTTAAAACTACAAAAATTTGCATATCTTTCATTTGGCACTGGGTCACACCTCGAGTTCATTTCATAAGATCGAAACTGCATTCACATTGGGCATTTAATTAGCCTAATGCTCAGTTGCCACTCTACCTAATATACTTACTCTATGATGACAACTATTTATATGAACAACAACTTTTAATAGCATATCCCATTCAGTAGAACGGAATCTCAGCGATCCTATGACAAACAATATTATCACATTAGTCACACTGATAATTATGCAGTCAGCAGGTCTGAAACATTTCACCTCATCTTGCACGGAGAGGAAAGCAAGTGAGAAGCTGGCCTGAGGGCGCAAGACATTTGTGTGTCTCAAAAATGAATGGAACACACAACCTGTCTTTGGGAATGCTTGTGTTCTGAGTTCAGGGGTGGGCGCGTACCTACCCGACACGCGTATTTACTCAACTTGACCCTACATGAAGCATAACACTGTTCGGAAAAAAATTGCAGGGCGTTATACTCCGCTACCGTTCCGCCGCACCTGCCAGGGTGGCTGGCTTATGTTCTACTATATATATCAAATCCCAAGCCTTGAAATAATTCTGCCCTGCTAGAACCCCTCCGAATTAAAGCAGAGACTAATACATTTTTGCAAATAATATTCCATCTGAATATCGGAACGCATTTCTAAACATAAAAATGAACAATTGAGGATGTCAGAATTACAAAACTGAAAACCCAGAAAAAGAAATGATTAAAAGTTTACCATTCGCGATGATGGATATAAGCTACTCGTGTCAATTTCAAAATCACTGTCATCCACAGCAAGGGTATTTTTTCGAGGAGGTGGAGGAGTGCGTTTATCAGAGTATTGAGATGCATGCCTGCATAACTTTTTGATACTAATCGAATAAAAACTAGATAAGGTTGACATATATACAACCCAATTCACTGATGCATGTATGTGAAACAAATGCCACGATAAATCAACGATTAAAAATGCGTTTTTAATCATTCTTTTATCAGAATTGTCTGAATCTTGAACTACTGCAGCCACTGTATAGCCTATAACTTGAACGGTAGAACACATGAGAAACAACATTGATATGATGATGACAACCATAGTTCCTGACCTTATGCGATCTTTGAATTGTGGGTCTGTATCTTGCATGGATCTTATTGAATCAGAGGGATGCTTTATCTTCCAAATAAGTGCTATGTTCAAGATGAAAATTACTCCAGCATGAAACAGGCCACAGTTCGCGAATAGCAGCTGATAAACTGTAAGAAGAAATTTGTAGTGCTTTATCCAGCAAATTATGTATTTTCCATCGTCGTCTTTGTGGTACCCAGTTTCGGTGGCAAATGGTATCATCAAGGCAAAAGATAAAGCTGTAGCGATGACAACATTATGCCAAGCCTTTCGACTAGCATATTTAACAGATTGAAGTGGAAAATATAAGGACCATGTTCTATCGATAACAGCTAACGTCAGAATACTGCAGGACCAGCAAGTTGAAAAAGCAATTAGAAAGCGATGAGTTTGACATACAACTTCTCCTTGATTATACGTCATATACCACTCTTTCCCAGATGTTGCATAAGGTAATCCTCTAGCCGGAAACATCCATAACCAACCAGAAACGATTAATGTCAAATTATCTGCCACAGCAAGGCAGCCAAAATATATCATAAGACGCGTGCGTTTCTCAGTCCAAACTATGAATGCTAGGAAAGATAGACAATTTGTCACATTACCAAAAAGTGCGAAAATCGGGAAGACATAGGCTGATATAAATCCCAGAGTTTGACTGATTCCACAAAACACAGCATCAAAGGTACGTTTTTGACAAGGAGTGAAAAGGTCTGTTGGTTGGTCTAAATATAATATGCTTTCATTGTTCATTCGGTCTTTCTGTTAGGAGCTATCGACCAGAAAAGTGGCTGGCATCCGGAATCCTGCATTAGTGTACACAAAATCTATTTGAGCAACAGGTCGCTGTTTACAAAGAATTTAGGCTGGTGGCATTTTACTTTGCTTCTATCCGTTGCTACGTAGGCACTATTAAGTGTAGACATTTGGATATTTAACAGCATAAAAATGTTAAACATCTATGAGTCCATACTTAGCATAGAAGTAGATAAAGACAACTATGGAATGAAACTTTGATATCTTGTTTATGTAGACAGGGATGTCTATGATTCATAGAAAGTGTTTCTATGTTTCATAGACATCCCTGATGAGGTAGACTACAATCATGGATGTCTATATGGTAAAGTAGGGATTGGACACGGAATGAAAAGCTAATACCAAAGAAGTAAACGATTGTCAATTGAGTAAGTAAGTCAGTCAGATTCAAATAATCCTGTTCAGTGTAACGACGACAGTCATATCAGAATATCGATGCCGAATATGTGTTGTGTTGTTGATTGGAAGTCCGACAACCGCACTTATGCAGTTTCCTTGAATTCTAATTCGATGCATTCATTTTCGAAAGACGCTGGCGATTCAATTTTTGGTTTAATCGAATTTCTCAATGGGACAAGCATTTGACCTGGGAGAAAGCTGAAAGCACATTTCTGCTCTTTGAATTTCCTATGTGATACTCTAACTCATTTTGTTAAGTACAAAAATATCATTGCTTCCGTCAAAGCAGGATCCATGAATCAATTATTACATCTTTTGGCTTTATGAAAATCATGGATAGTCGATTTCATATTTAGAAAGAGACAAAGTGTTGAAAGAGAGCAGACTCAGCGGAATAATGGTGATAGGACCAAGAAAATCTCCTTATTGTCAAAACAACTGAAACAAGATGACAAGAAAAAAACAATGTCGCCATTCGAATGATTTACTTGTCTTTAGCTATTTGACACATGCAACCAGCAATTCTGCGTATCAGTCAGTTCGTGATTCACGAGTCATTTCTGCTCCGAGCATTAAAATTCTTCACCGACTTTCGCAACCATGGAAGGCTGATAGTTCTGTGACTTCGCGGAACTTTATTTCTTTGAGAGTATCAAAGTATCAATACCAAAGACGAGATATAATTTTCTTTAAGCAGCATATTTAAATTAAATCAAAAAAGTTATCAGTTAGACAAGCTGCTGTATTATTATCCAATCTTACAAATTTTCACCGATATGACGGCCTGTTCACGTAAAAAGGATTTTCAAATTACATCTTACATAAAAATCAAAATATCAATGTCTGATAAGTTGAACATTCATCTTTGTTATTGATGCCTGGTTTCATAGATTTTATTAATGTGCTTGAGAGCTATGGTAGTGTATGAAATAACATGCAAAACGTGCAAAAGTAATTATATCGGGAGTACAGTCCGTTCACTCCATACACGCATTAAAGAACATGCCACAAACAAAGACTCAAGTGTACTCAAACATCACCTAAGTTGCTCTCCTAACATAGCTTTTCCGTTTACAGTCAAAATCATAGCGTTTGATACAAACAGCATTAACCTACGTTTCAGAGAGGCCATATTAATGAAATCTATGAAACCAAGCATCAATAACAAAGATGAATCTTCAACTTATCAGACATTGATATTTTAATTTTTATGTAAGATGTAATTTGAAAATCCATTTTACGTGAACAGGCCGTCACATCGGTGAAAATTTGTAAGATTGGATAATAATACAGCAGCTTGTCTAACTGATAACTTTTTTTGATTTAATACCAAAGACAATGTTGCTTCATGCTAGACGAAGTACATGTTTTCAAAATAATTGAATACGTCGGTGGTAAATTGATTAGATTGACATCGGATTCATCAAAACCTGCTCAGACGGTCCTTGTTTTCATGGTGAAATCAATTTGTGGAACGTTTGAAGAAGTAGTTTGCCTCCTCTTAATTTGCAGAATAAGTGATGAATTGATGAAGAATAACTTTTTGCCACGTTTTCTTGATGGAGCTGGATCACTAATAGATGCGGTAATTACAGATAATCACGGCAGCCAATCGAAGGTTTTTAGATTGATGACGGTCGACGAATGATTGCGTGTCAGGGTCCCCCATCCATGCAATGCTGATAGACCACTGTGCCTTCTGTTCGACACTACACACAACATCAAAAACATTTAAGATAATTTTCTTGAAAAGCGTGATTTTGAAGTTCCTACAGATCTTTTATACAACACTGAGAATCTTTGTTCCGTTTCCTTTCATGATATCGAGTCTGTCTGCCGTCAGGAAGTAGAAAAAACAAAAAAAACTGGCATATAAAATTAGGAAGAAAGTGCTGATTGAATCCAACATGAATTGAACAACTGAGAATATTCCTTGGCTAGTCATTCCATTACTCATAGTAGGAGAAATATATTGCACTAATTAGCAATTACTGATAAATTCTACCGATTTACTTTTCCAATCTCTAAAAATAAAAAGGAATTGAACAGTCTGTGCAGAATTATCGCATGCATTATTTGACTGGCGCTGCAGTCATATGTCTAATAAATAAAGTAGTTTTGTATGTCAAACTTGTTTCCTCTCAATCCAAACAAAGCATATTGTATCCATTAAATTCAGTAAGTAACAATATAGTAGGCTGTACACAATAACAAACACTAGAACTCGTGGTTTTGACTCTAATTGGGAAGTCCAAATTGATACTTCTTCGGATTAAGTCAAATATTTCGTGTCCAATCCCCTAGATAGTATATAGATGTCCATGCTACAATAATGGTACAAAGAAAAATCCATGGTTCTGTAATGGATAAACGGGGATTTTTTAGATTTGCTGAAATAACTAGGGCAGTTAACTATGTTAATTGACCGAGATATCAGCAAATCTTAATAAATCAACATTTATCCGTTTTAAACTATGTCAGATTATCTCTATGCTCACAGGGCAGGCTAACAGGGACGGTTAACACATGGAGGTCGGACAGATTTGAATTTCCAATTTCATTACATTTCCCTTTATGCTGGATGATGGACAACCAAGCTGTGTCCGACTCCCTGTTCGATGATACAATTTTGAAGAATTATTTGATGATTTATATGCGGCTACAGCATTAACCGGGCTCACAACATCACAGTCTATTATAATCAGAGCGGTCGACGGGCAACTATGGCATGAATTATTGAAATGACGGGTAAGACTTGCTATCAATATTTTCTTATTTAACATATGCTATTTGATTAAGAGTTAAATAAAAACCTAGAATTTGCTAATTTTGATACCTACTACAATTAAACGATGCCAGATTATCTTGTAATGTATTTCTGCTATCTAAAGATTTGGTCAAATTTCATAGCCATCCCTATTCCTGGAAATCCGGGGCAGGTTAACAAAACATAGACATTTTTTCTGTAATCAAAAAAACTGATAATTTCTTGCAATGACCCAGGGACTACTAAGATATCTATACATAGATAACTTTGCAGTCCCTGGATGAGCTCACACAAAGTAAGTATACATACAGATAAGTAATAAAAATATGAACGGTAACTAGCTTCAAAATTCACAAATTCAGAATTCAAAGTTCAACGTTGTGTCATTAGGCTAATGAGTGGTCAGCATTTTCGGGTTTATATCCAAATCCGAACAGAAAGCAGTAGTTCTGAACGCGAAATGCTTGCTTCTATGTTTGTCGAGAAGAGGCCACAACAGCAATTTAGAAGATGACGAGGAGTCGCAATTCAGTTATTGTGTAACCAAACTTAAGCGCTTTTCTCCACATAGGCCTATACACGTCTTTACGCAGTTAGGTCGGTGACCTGCGATTTTCTTGAACAATTACATATTGCCTGAAATAGAGAAAAATTATGCATTTGTTACTTATGTGGTTATTTTTATCAATGAAATCATCAACGCAACTTATAATAAGGCAATCATAAAGCTATGCCATAATGAATGATGAACATAATTACTGATATATGTTAAATGATCCAAAATTCCTCTATTCAAATTTTTCATCAAATAAAAATTAAATATGGTACTCGTTCACGTTATATCTAAGGACATGCGCACAAGATACGAAGGTAGTGACCAATGAATAATGGTTTGCTGCGCTGTACTTACTGTATTTTATCCCGGGTATTATACCGGTCTACAAGCATGTATCTGACATTATCGCAAATGTGCTACGAAGCGAATTCAGTACCTACCATAAAGAATTTCCATAAATATCTCGAGAATATACATGTATATCAAAATGTTTATTCTTCATAGGCTTTCAAACAGAATGAGAAAATACAGATATGTGACTTAATTGATTTAGACATTGTCAGTAGAATTATAATGATTCAGATGTACATATATGTACTCACAATAATCATACAACCATATAAGGAATGTCAAATGAATAATAACTAATATCTTGCAGAAGTGCATTTACTGAGTGCAATCATACTACAGCTGATGCACAATAAATTCAAATCAATTTTGAAATTGAAAATTGAAATTGAAAGAAATTATTGGTTTTTGATTACAGAAAAAAATGTCTATGATTTGTTAACCTGCCCCGGGTTTCCAGGGATAGGGATGGCTATGAAATTTAACCAAAACTTTGGATGGAAGAAATACATTACTAGATAATCTGGCATAGTTTAACAATTAATAGTCAACCATTTGAGCTGCTCTTTAAGTTAAACCGTCATCTTTGCCAAGCCTCGTGGAAGTAATAAAACCTCAGGGGCATCAAATTTGAAGTTTTTTCCAGCAAATGCTCGGAAAACATTTGATTAGGTTATATCATATGTATTTAACAGCGTCGTCTAAGACAGCCATGCTGAACTGTGGACACGATTATTGATGTTCACACAGACGCTCACTTCTAAGTAATTAGACATCGTTCCCGTGGACGAAGCACCATTTCCATCCACAGAATAAAATTGCTCATTTAAACGCGTCAGTTTACTAGAGATGCAAAATGATAGACGTGACTTTCAATGCTAAGAAAAAATCGTCAGTTAAATTTTTAAGATGAAAATCGTGAAATGCAATGTTAATTAAAATTCAGAAAGTGTTTATACTATGATAATAGTGGAATTCTATTAGGCTATATTGCACATTAACATAGATGTTAGTGTCGTGAAAGGTAATTATTCCCATTAATATTAAGCCAATTATTACAAAATCAAAAATTGTCGGCAATTACTAATAATTGGAGTTTTACAATTTGGGTTGCTAATCAATTAGCTTGCTAATAATAAAATGGGAAGCGATTAACGAGCTTAAATGTGCAAGTAGCCTTCATGTTTATATAGGCCTACACCGGACATTGTAGGATAGTAGTGTTGTACAAGCAATATATCATTTTTGTTAATAGTAGTAGTAGTAGTAGTGAAGTGCATACATATACTTCATGAAAAATAAAAATCAGTCAATACAAATGGTAATACAAATAACGGAGAGTAAAGTGTGACATTTACATAGAAATATAGTTGCAGTTACTCAAGAGTTCACTCTCAGCATTGGAAGGACATATTGTAGTCAAGACAAGCTTTTATAAAAAATGCTTTGCTTCTTCTAGCGGTGTGAAAAGCGTCTATTGGAAGTGTCTTGAAAACGTAGACGACGAGGATGAAGTGGGTTTTCAAATTTCAGTAAAAAAGAAAAAATTAACTAGGTGAACAGGTCATCAATATTGCGCAATATGCTACATATACATTTGAATCCGCAGATAGTATGGTTAGCACGTTTCTTAATGCGACGAATCTTAGATTGTATACCTTGAATTCGGTGACAAAAAATGTGAGAACCATACGTTATATACAGGGTGAATGCCATACCTTGTCCGATACATTTCAATAAAATTTACAATCATATTATTGTCTATAAAGTGCATTTATCTGGCCTATCAGTGGATAGGATATCTATGAATGCATTTCTGTTCAAAATTTTGAGGTGATAGTTGATGATTCATTGTTTGGCATAGATATCTATCAACCTAATCTTTTTCAAATTTTCAAACCATCTGACATGAATCTTAAACATTGATTACTTCACTTACTGTGATACATGTACAATGGAAGACGTCGAGCGAAACGCCAGACTCGTTGCCTACTGCGTAACTTATGGAAACAGTGAACAAGCAAGAAGGCGTTACTACGAGGAGTATGGAGAAGAAGCACCCGATGGAAGAACAATACGACGATGGACTGATAAGGTTCTCAGCACGGGCTCCATCTTACCGCGTTCAAGCTCCGGGAATCGTTCCCAACGAGTGCTGAATGAGAAGAAAGATTCAATTGTGAACGCAGTTGTGGAGAATCCGCGCACATCACAGCGACTGACCGCAAGGGAAGTCGGTGTTTCACAAAGGACCGTTGGCAAACCCTTAAAGAGAATGGATACAAGCCGTACAAAGTTCATCAAATGCAACAACTCTTTGACCATGATAAACAGTCAAGACTGGATTTTTGTCGTGCTATCTTACAAAAGAATAGTGATGAAAGCTCATGGTCCGACAGGATAATCTTCTCGGATGAGTGTACTTTCCACATGTCGGGTCGTGTCAATCACCACAATGACTTTTACTACGCAAACAGCAATCCTCATGTTTATGACGAGGTGCCTATCCGTTCAAAAGGCCTAACAGTGTTCGTCGCAGTTTCATACCATGGCATTATAGCGGTTGACATCAGCGAGGAAACAATGACAAGTGTTCGTTATTGTGACATTTTGAATGAGAAAGTATTCCCAGCACTTTCTCGAAGACCTCACCGTTCTGCTGTGTTCCAGCAAGATGGCGCTCCACCCCACTTCAGCAACAGGACGAGAAGTTTGCTAAACCAGCGATTGGCCAATCGATGGATTGGAAGAGGTGGTCCCATTCCTTGGCCCGCCAGATCCCCCGATCTCACGATCTGTGATTTCTTTCTTTGGGGTCACATCCAAAATAAGGTATATGCATCTAGCTTTGAGAGCAATGAAGATCTCAAGCGTCGAATCGAACAGGAACTGAGTGAAAGTCTTATTTCATTCATCAGAAGCTCTTACAAAAATTTTATTCATCGTTGTGAAGTTTGTGTATCACAGGATGGTGGTCATTTCGAGAATTTGTTATAACTTTCCTACTTTCTGATATCCATACCATCCACTGATATCCAGAATACACATAATTTGCAATAAAAAGATCGAAGTTTTTATTAAAATGTATCGGACAAGGAATGGTATTCACCCTGCACTCTAAACCAGCACCTCCTAAATCACACACTGAAGCAAGACACTATTCGTAACTAATAAAAAAATCCTAAAGTAGAGCGTTTTAGGAGGCTAGCGCACTAGAGTTATTGTTCTCTTTAGTATGTCAACACTCTATTTCACGCAACCTCCTAAAATTCTAGTGTGTGGAGCTTTAGGATGCAGATTTCCTCGATTTTAGGAGGTGCTGGTTTACAGTGTGTACTTCTACAAGCTGACTTTTAGATAAATGCGGCTTTAGACGACGAATGACATAAATCTTTATGAACATACTTTCGAAACTGATTTAAAATGCTCGTCCCATCTAAAATTATCAGATCAGATGACACCAAGAATTTTTAGGACTTTCACTATACCTTGATATTAGGTATAATTAGCACGGTAGAATTGAGAGAGCAATTGAAAATTATTTGCTTGGTTTTCGATTTGTTGATGACCATGCATTTTTCGTCCACCCAGGAGTGAATAGTTGACAAATTAAAGCAATAATAGTAGGAGCTATCGAACTAAGAGATAGTAACTAGTCGTATTGCTACGATCGATAAGGGAACTAAGAAATAGCAAAATAGCGATAGGAAGGGAATTCCCATAATTTTCAGTGGCATTGGGATGGAAATATCCCACCAGCAGGCCTGTCGGCAAGGCATGTCGCATTCTATCATCAAAAGGCCTACGTCCCAACAGCAATGATGAGATATGAACCAAATTGAGAGCGACACATCGGCTTTTGCTTCGGATCTTTCCTGTTGCCCTAATAAATCTGATGCGCTGCAACAGCCCACCTATATTTCATATACTTGAAGTTTTAAAGTATATATTCAGTTTCCTAAAGTTACTGCTTGCGGACCTTCTAGAGTTCGCATTTAGCATCTGATCGATGCTTATAAGGCAATTTGTTACATTTCTGCAACTACATTTCGTCGAAGATTGGTAGACATCCTCATTGCTAGCAAGACTCCACTTGACCAATTGGCCACATATTGGAAATCCGAAAGCACTGACGAATTTAAATGCAAATTGATCGGATGTTAGGACTGCCGTAGGGAGGCACTTGGTCATCTGACTGATAAACTCAACAATGCCGATTTTTCAACCAGCTTAACTTGGAGTGGCATGCAAACACGAACCTGAGAAACTTATTCATCGAGCAAGAGCGATAGCAGGGATGTCTATGAATAATATGATATAGAACTCGGGATACACAACTCCAGTAGTACAGCGCTCCCCCTCTGGAGCGCGAGTTGGATTGGTGTGGTTCTGGGTCGACCGTCCTTGTTGGTCTTGGGTGGCGGTCAATGTTTTTGGTGTGTAGGATTGGTTGTAGGGTTGTTTTGTGTTTAGATTTGGTTTCCTGATGAAATTCTGGGTTGATATGTTGTGTTTCTTGGGTGTAGGTGTGGTTTAGGTGTGTTTTTGAGTGAGAAAATGGCTGTAGCGGCGAAACGAAGCCTCGTACGTGATAATGGACGGCGGATTTGGACTTTTTGGCCAATTTTGGGTCTAGTAGAGTTGTTTCCAGCGACATAGGGTTAAAAATGAAGAATTTCGACCTCCCCCTCGGCAGCGATCTTACAACTTTGGTTCTAGAAATGGTAGAGAGTCGTGCGATAGCTCGTTTGAAAGCTAAGAGTGCCACAAATTGATTGGAAAGTACAGTTTGGCCCTATCTTCCTTGGCTGAGGCCTGGGAGTGATACTGACACGTTTGGTCATGTTAGAGAGCCGTCAGAGGTTGAGTTTTGTGTTTTGGACTCCAGCGGTCGAACGAGGCATCGGACGAGAAAACTGAAACCAGATTTGGAATCAGCTTGATGTCATTGGCCAATGAGGTGCACATCCAATGAGAATCCAGCATTTCTCTATAAATAATGAGGTTTTCAGAGTGACAATCATTCCATCTTTGAGTCTCACAGGTGTCGGACGCACGTTCTCCCTCTACATTCCTATTACATTATCCATCTGAAATGGTAAGTCGGAACCTTCCTTCCTCTCCTTCCTTGAGTGTTAACTTGATAGCATCTCTTTTATTTTCAGGCATCTACTACATCTTCTACATTTACAGGACAAGACAGTGTTCAGACGTTACAAGGATCTCTACAATCAGATCGTCTTATTTTGAGGCCAGTAGAAAAGACAACAAAGGTACATAATCCTACCCACTACAGCGTAAATTTAGACAAGCCATATGTTATTACGATCATAGCATAGTATTGCAAACGGGAATGATTCCTTCCACTGAAGTGAAGATATTGAACAATCAGTATGGGGACTACGTAGTCATTCCTGTGAATCCATACATTCGTCGCCAACTCGATGTTATTGAAGAGTTTGCAACATTAAATATGGACATCCCTACTCCCCTTAGCAAGGAATGGAAGGCGAGAGACGACAATGATACTCCATATAGAAAGATGTGGGATGGTAAAAAGCTTTCTTTACCACCATCGCATTGGTGCTCATACTATAAAAAGGAAGGAGATGAAGTGACACCCATCAGATGTGAAGACCTCGCAGAAGGCACTTGGAATATTGGTTTTGCTATCAGTAGAATATACTATGGCTATCACCAGAACAACAAATTAGCCTCTATATCGATGCATGCTCAATCCATCCTATATATACCAAAGCAACCAGACGTTCATGACATTATTGATCAAATCCTCAACGAGAGCGCTGGGAAGCACAAGTCAGAGAAGAATGTTGCCGGAAAACGCAAATCAAAGAAGGAGAATCGCTAATCCTTACCTATCTCTACCTTATGACAATTCGCTCATGTGCTTTGAGTGTCGTAGACGTGGACTTATCAGATACATTTTACTTCTTCCCTGCCATCATGTTATTTGTGTATTTTGTCGTGAACAGCATCGATGTACTTCATCATTTTGTAATATGTTATAGGACTCTTCATCAGATGAGTAAAAATTTGTAATTTCCTTTTTAGTCATCTATCATCATTTTTATGGATTGTGAGGGTGAACCTGTACAGGAGCTCAGTGCTGTTGCTATGAACATGTGGACATATCAGATTGTCAGTGTCTATCATCAACATGCCAACTGCAATCCCAATGTTGATCAATGGGCGAGAAAACACATTCATGGACTTAATCTGAAATATTTGCAAGACTATGGCTTTTCTTGTGAGAGTGCTCTTCTTATTGACTTTAAACGATGGTTAGCTGCTTTCAATGTTATACGCATCTTTTGTAATAATCCAGGTAAGGAGAAGAAATTTTTTTCCAAATCTAACCATCAATGATATTCTACTTCCATCTCGGGATAATAGAGTTAATCAACACTACCATGAAGTCACTAAACGTTTCAAGGAAGTGAGTGTTCCTATTTTAAATGTTCGTTGTAGTCGCTACATTCATAATCAATGCTTTTTTCCTCCATATCTCAACACTGCTAAAGTAATGTTTGGTCATCATTGCTTTTTATATGATAGCTACCAACTGTATCTATTGTATCTGTTTCAAACCCAAAACTTGTAATGCATGCTTGTTAAAGTCGTTTAATAAATGCTTTATGAAGAGATTTGTTATTTTCATGCAACGGGTGGGATAGATGAAGGATGATAATGTCTTTCTCAAATGATTGTTGAACATTAAGTTTTCATAGACAAAGCTTAAAGTGAACTATTCAAGATTATGTGATAACTTTTCATAAAGATGAGATCAACATCAAATCAGTTATTGGTGATACTATCACTATATTTTTGAAGTTAATGGATGCGCTTTCTAATAGAATTGTAATGGCGAGATTAGTTGCAAAAATTCATTTCAGCTATTTTTGGAAAGAAGAGGTAGAAGATCGTTTCTTCCACATTGCTTCTTATTCGATGGAAGTTGTAGATAATCCTGAAGAATTTTTTGAAAGACACATGGAAAAAATTGCTCAACGTCTTGATGCATTTAACCATCATGGTAGCAGTCTAGGGATTGAAGCAATTTCACATATTCACATTCAACTTTCTATAAAAGAATCTTAAAGATGCAATGGTACTTGATCGTAGCACAATTGGTTTTCGAGTTATGTCTACTTACTCTCGAAGTATATTCCTTCTGTACATGCGTCTATTATTTAGAAGAGGCTAGCAAGTTCATGTCGTCAAAAAGACTTGCTTTAGAAGTTGTTAGTAAGACTGAAAATATGTGTGATGTATGTAAGCGAAACGATGGAAGTGAAAAACGCATCTTTAAGAGATGTAAGCATACTTTCTGCCAGCGCTGTTTCATACGATACTGTATTCAACTCTGTCAATGTAGCCACTGTGATATAGCTCATTTTGAGTGTCACTTCTGCCATAAAAGTTAGTACCTATGCAAATATGGAAGACTCAAGTTGTGACAATGGTAAAGAGAAAAATGGCGAGACGTAAAAGTCGAAAGTCTTCAAAATTTTCTCGAGCCATTCGATCTCTTCAACGAATGAAAGCAAATCAGCGATGTAATGCTATACGACATGCTAATGATAAATTCATTCGAGAAATTGTTTCTCATGTGAGAAGTTTGAGGACAAAGAAATTATCACCACAACAACGAAAGTTACTTAAGCGATATACTACAAAATTACGAATCATCTCCAATCCTAAAATCACCCTTCAAAGAAAGAGGAAAACTCTGACACAAAAGGGTGGTTTCCTTTCAGCAATACTTCCGATGTTAGCTCCTGTAGTGGGCAACGCATTGGGTAATATCTTTGGCTTTAAGCGTTAATTATGCAAATGTTGAGTCTCAAAGTATTAAAATGGATTTCAGACTTCAATGTGATAAAGTTCTGACTGTATCAGGTCCATCCCATGCAGGTAAAACTGTTTTCACCCTGAATTTGCTAGACAAAAGAAAAGAATTGTTTAGGGAACCTATCAATCGAGTTATTTGGTGTTATGGTATCTATCAGCCGTCACTCTTTCAGGAATTGCAACGGCGCAACTTTATTCGAAATGAAGGAATTATTCCAGCTGATAAGATAGAGTCCAACAATGTCGTTGCATTGGATGATCTATTGAAGGAAAGCAAGAATTCTAAAGACGTTACAGATATGTTCACTCGCGTAGCACATCACAAAAGGTGCTTTATAATCTATATCACGCAAAATTTGTTTCCTGATGGGAAAGAAGTCCGCACACGAAAACTGAATACGCACTATTACGCTATCTTTAAGAATCTACGAGATAGAAGTCAATTTGAAATTTTAGCGCGACAAGTTTCGCCAAGAGGTTCAAAAGCCTTAATTGAAATTTTTCAAGCCGCAACTGAAAAACCACACGGTTACTTATTTATTGATTTTACACAAGAGTGTCCGGAAGAATTTAGATTTTGAAGTGATATCTTGAAAAAGCCTATGATTGTCTACAAACTATGAGCTCCTATTTATTGCTTCTTATTTATTTATTCATTATTTATTATCCTACTTATTACTTCTTTGTACGAATACCCGATCAGTGATGAATAAATTGGACTTAATACATGGTACTATTCAGCAGAAAAACATTAATTGTTTTGTCGCCACAGAATCGTGGCTTAATGATATGATAACCGACGATCTACTCTGTTGAGCGGACTATACCATCTTTCGTGATGATCGAAAACTTCGTATGGGTGGTGGAGTATGCGCATGGATTAATACTCGGCTCCGACCAAAGCAAGTTCAAATGTCGACGAAACCTGATGGAATTGAATGCTTGATCATAGAATTGACATGTGCTTCGATATTTCTAATTTGTTGTTATGTTCCTCCCATACCAACGCGACGAAACAGTAATGTTATCTCATTTCTCATCGATGAAGTTGATCGGCTCTTGCGCTTGAACTCTGATTATAAAGTTATTTTATGTGGAGATTTTAATCGGTTAGATATGACTGATATTTACAACAATTGTGATTTATGTAACTTGTGCGATAAACCTACATATGGAGATGCGCAGTTGAATTACATCCTCATTTCTAGTGACATCGCATCTGACTACAAAGTGTCAGCAGCTCCAACATTTGATTGTTCTAAGGTTCCTCATATTTCTCTTCTCGCTGAGTCTAATACACATTCTTCATTACAATCTGGCACTGCAACTTTATGTCCAGTATTTGATCTTCGCTTTTCTAATGTACAAAGTTTTGTAAATGAACTGATGAAAGTAAATTGGAATACTATGTATAGTTCATATATGTCCCTGGATGAAAAGTGTGACATGTTTCATTGTATTTTAGCTTATGTTTTTGATTTGACGATTCCAGTAATCTATGTACAAAAATGTAACAAGGATAAACCTTGGATGACTCCGGTGATCAAGTCTTTAATAGATCGACGATGGAATGCTTATCGCAATCGAAACTTGCCTCTTTACGACCACCTAAAGATAAAGACAAAAGCCGAAATACAAAAGGCAAAACGGCGATGGATTGTGAAGACATCCTCAACTGATTTATGGCACGTAGTTTACTCCACAATAGACGGAAAGTATAAAAATGCCTTGTCATATATCCTTCATCAGTATCCTGATAGCGAAACAGCAGCAAATGCGATAAACAATGCCTTAAAGAGTGTATTCCTAGAGACTCGGCCTTTCCCTGATATTCCATGCAATGACGACTGGCATATTACTATCAACGTTGGCGAGGTTTTTCTATCCCTGAATTCACTGGACACTACTAAAAGTTCGCCGGATATTCCGGTTTCGCTGTACAAGCATTCTGCTCATGTCTTATGTCAACCTTTGGCCTACTTATTCAATCTCTCTATTGATCAGAGAATCGTTCCGAGAAATTGGAAAATTGGTTGTGTGATACCTGTCCCAAAATGTAAAAGCTCTTGTCTCGATGATATAAGACCAATAAGCTTATTGACAACTCCAGCTAAAGTATTGGAGCGCATAATCTTGAGTCAAGTGAAAGAAGAGCTGCTTCAACACTATGGCAGAAATCAATTTGGGTTCCGTCCGAATTCTTCCACACCATGTGCTCTCATTACCCTAAATGACCATATCAGCAAATATCTGGAGAAATCAAGTGTTAATGCAGTGCAATTGGTAACGTACGATATGTCAAAAGACTTCGATAGAATAAGGAATAAAATCTGACTTGATTATAAGGCGTCTCATGGAAACTCAAGTGCCACGTCAATTTATTGCTTGGATGGCAAACTACCTATTAGACAGACGGCAGTATATTTGCATCGATAATGCCTTAAGTGACATGGCTTGTGCTACGTCAGGAGTCCCTCAAGGATCAATAATTGGTCCATATCTATTTTCGTTAGTGATGGGATCCTTTCAATCACATAGCAGTGACAATCTACTAATTAAATTTGCTGATGACTGTACTTGGTGTTTCCCATTATATGCGGATGGCGACAATGTGCATGTGTCATCAGAGCATCACCGATTTATAAACTGGTGTAAAGATATGGACCTCACTCTGAACCTATCGAAATGTAAGACAGTGTGTGTGAGTAGCAGAAGTTCCTCTAATCCAATTGCTTTAAACGGAGTTCAGCAGGTTTCCTCACTCAAACTTTTGGGTGTTAATTCTAGTTCTACTCTATCATGGAAATTGCATTTTGATAATGCGATACTGTCGGCTTCAAGGAAAATGTATGGAATGAGCAAGCTTAGAAGCTTTGTGACAAAGAGTGATCGCATACGCTTATACAATTCAACTGTAAGGATTTCGCTGGAATACGCCAACCCCTTGTTCACGAACATTACTGCCAACGACAAGTCTCGGTTATGCAAAGTTCAAAATCGTTTTCATCGATTGTTATGTGGGACTGATTGTACCAGTGTGTGCCTGCCCTCTTTAGACCTTCGTCGACATAAGCAGACATTAAAGCTTTTTCGCAAAACCCTTTCTCCCAAAGACGTCCTTCATCGACTTTTGCCGCAGAGATCGACACGAACAAATAGGTTTCTCTTCCCCATCACAAAAAGTGCATATCGGAGAACTGCTTTTGTCGCTTATTGTGTTTCTTTTTATAATAATGATGTTGTGCGTTAATGACTTGTACCGACCCATTACATATGACTTGTAATTTTGATTTCAATTTGGAAAATATAAACATTTATTATTTTTATTATTATTATTCTCGCATGATTGTTATTCCTCAGGATGAATATGTGCAATTGACTGCTTTACAGCAAGTAAAGCAACCTCTAGCAAGTAGTATATAGTGTGACATCCGGCGCGACGCTTTGCTTCGCTTCGCTTGCGCCGGATGTCACACTTTTGCGGGGGTTTTCAAAATTTTCAAAAAAATCAAAATTTCAAAAATTTAGGTAGATTTCAAATTTCACGTGGCCGAAGGCCGAAGGGCGAAAATTTAAGTAGTATATAGTGTGACATCCGGCGCGACGCTTCGCTTCGCTTCGCTTTGCTTCGCTTCGCTTGCGCCGGATGTCACACTTTTGCGGGGGTTTTCAAAATTTTCAAAAAAATCAAAATTTCAAAAATTTAGGTAGATTTCAAATTTCACGTGGCCGAAGGCCGAAGGGCGAAAATTTAAGTTGTCTCAAAATATCACGTAATCGAAAATTTAAGTTGTCTCAAAATATCACGTGGTCTAAGAATTTTGAAAATTTAGGCAGACGAAAATTTAAGTTGTCTCAAAATATCACGTAGTCTCAATATACCAGAAGATTGTATTCAAAATATTTATTCAAAATATTTCTTTAAAAATGGAAGAAACAAAAGTGGAAGAAACCGCAAGAATATATCCTTCGTTATCACAGCTAAAAATAAGTGAATTGAATAAAGAAAAACACAAAGATAGAGTTAGGTATATGAAAGATAAGGAATCTCAATTATTATTAAGATTAGAGCATTATAAAAAATTAAGAAAGAGATGGACTAAAGTTAAGAATGTAACACAAGGAATTGGTATATTCTTAACAATAAGTTTAGGTGCTTTAACAATTGTTATATCTTCAAGTATTTTAGTAATTCCAGTAGTTGCTACAGCTTTAACAGGTACGGGTGTTTTTGCAACTTCACTTGTTACAATGTTAGATAAATCTTTAATAACTAAGAAACGAAAATCATTAAAAACTAAGCATTTACATATCAAAGAAGTCTATGACAAATTGCATTACTACTTTCAAAGAGTATGTGATGATAATGTTATTACGTTAGATGAGATTGAAAAATTTGATCAAATAGCTAATAAAGTAAATCAAACCTTTCAATTACAGTCCGAAAAAGTTGATGATAAAAATAAAAAGGATGGCAAAATTTCTAGTGATGCTAAAATTTCTAATGAAGAAAATGACAAATTTTTTTTAGAAGAGCTAAAAACTTTAAGCGAAAATTTAAGCAAAACTTTATTAAACAAAACTTAAAACGAGAAAACTTTAAACGAAAAGATGTCAGACAACAAAGCAATAAAAAAATAATTTGTTCAGTAAAATGTTTTTGCTGTATTCCAATGTTACCACAAAATTCAAATATTATATTTTAAAAATGGATAAAATTAGAGCTGATAATTTTAAAAGAATAAAACAATTAGAAGAGTTAATAAAACAAAGAAATATTATGAAAGAAAATCATCTTCAACATAGAATGATAGAAGCTGGTATTCAATCTGATATGTTTGAAAAAATGCAGCAAACCGAGCAAGTAAAAACTGATTTTGAAAAAACTATGAAACCATTTAAAACTCTTGAAAAAGAAAGTACAAATAATGATAAACAAATTGATATAACAGATCCAGAGCACAAAACTATATTAGATGACTATGGATTACTAGAATCAAACATTAATAAGAAATTACCAAAATCTATGCAATTTTAACATTCTATTTCATTTATAGATGGAAAAACAATACCTAGATTTTATCTCGGACAAAAAGAAATATTTCCACAACCTTTTCGAGGTTTAATTTTTTCACCAGATAAATCTCCTTTAGATTCTCCTTTTAGATAGAAATTTTGTTGATCTTTTAAGAGGAGCAGATTTAAATAATTATGCTGTAGAAGATCTCATAAAATATAAAGCTATGTTAGATAGAGTTGGTGCAGTAAAGTCTCTAAGACGTTATAAACAATTAGAAAATTTATTATCAACGGGAGTTAAAGTAGGGAAAGGCTTATCTGAAAAACAGAAAACAGAAACAACTGTATTTTTACCAGATGATCCACAAGAATTACTAAATACATTAAATATTTTAATATCTCCAATAAAAGAAGGACATAATTCTAGTTTCAATGAAATTCATGCTATATTAAAAAGACTGTTAGAAAAGAAGATTCTAAATGAAGAGGATTATAAAAGTGTAGCTGAAATATGTTGTTGTTTTTAATTTTTTATAAAAAAATATTTCATAAAAAAATATTTATTCAAAATTTTAACTAAAAAATGTGTTCAGCAGTAGATTTTGACAAAATTAATAATCATTTAGAAAATCTAACAGAGATTTTGGGTTCATCAAAATTTAGTACGACGTTAAAAATTATAACAACTACTTCATCACACACTTGTAATTTAGAACCCATTCTACATTTGGAACAAAATAAGAATTATCAAATTGCATTGACTAGTTTCTCTACATTTAACACTATTCAAAACGTTATCAAAGATGTGAATGATCAATTTAGATATTCTACTGATTAAGGCAAAACATGGAAAATACTAACTTTTCTTCCTGGTTCTTACGAAGTTGAAACAATATCAAATGAAATTAAGAGACATTTAGGTATACCATTTAAAGATAAGAAACAATTACATTTTGCAGTTGAACCGGCAGTTAATAAATTTTCTCTTACTTTAGACGAAAATCATCAAGTTGATTTTAATCATGATAGATCATTGTCAAAGCTATTAGGATTTAATAAACAAACCTATAGTCAAGGTTATCATTTAGGTGAGAAGATTCCAAAAATAACTGAAATAAATTCAATTGTTGTACATTGTGACAATATTGAAGGAGGATATATAAATGGTAAATTGTCAAATTTAATATTCAGTTTTCCAGCTTTTACTGTACCCATTGGTTATAGGTTAAATGTAATTCCACAGACATTAATATATTTCCCTATTACAAGAAAAACTATTAACAACATTAACAGTAGAATCACTGATGAAAAAGGACAAGAAATAAATTTTGGAGGTGAAGAGATTATGATAGATCTTTTGGTTCGAGAGGTATAAACTCCCGTTCGAGAGGTATAAACTCACGTTCGAGAGCTATAAACTCCCACGCGAAGCTAGAGAAGTTTATTTTTCTCCTTCTTCTTCTTCTTTAAAAACAAAAAAATAAGAAATAAAAATAATTTTTTTTAATTAAAAAATGATTGAAGTGCCCCCATTAAATAAAAAAACTTAGATTTAATCATCATCCAAATTTATCTAACAAAGTTTTGTCAGTTATTTGCGTAAGATCAGGTTGTGGAAAAACGTATCTATTATTTAAAATTTTAGCGACTCCAAATTTTTTGGATTATAACAATCTTATCATTTATACAACAACAGCAGAACAACCCGTCTATCAATTTTTAGAATATGGATTTGAAAATAATCTTAAAAAAACAGCAATGCTTCATTATTCAAAGAATATGAAAAATCTGAAGATGAAGAAGAAATAAGTTCATGGTGTGAAGAAGCAGCAAAAAATAATCAGTTAGTTGAATCCAATAAAAATAAGCATATAAAGATACAATTAATAGATGATAGTGGTAATATGCAAGATCCTAGTAAACTAGATAAAACAATGAAACATTGTGTAATTTTTGATGATTGTGTTTATGACAGAAATCAGTCAGTTCAGAGAAATTATTTCACAAGAGGTAGACATAATAACTGTAGTGTTTTTTATTTAACACACAGTATGTATTCATTAGACGGAAGTGTTATTAGAAAGAATGCAAATATATTTATACTATTTGAAATAAATGCAAGAAACTTAAGTGATTAGTTAAGAGATTTATGCGTAAGAAATAAAGATGAATTTAAACAATCGTGTAACAATGCTTGGTCAAAAGATTATGGCTTCATTACAATTAATATTGATAAAAAAATTCATGATAGAGTTATAGAAAATATTTTCGCGGAGTGATCGAATAATTTTTTCTTATAAATTTTTTGTTAATATAAATAAAAAAAATATGTTGAATGCTTACAAGATAGAGCATGTACCAGTTTTAAAAGATTATCGTCATCCTACAAATCCTGTAAATTCGAAGAAAAGAGTTAGATTTTATTATCATCATAAATACGTAGCACTCGTTACAGATTATAAAACAAAACATGGTATTAAACCGTGTGTTAAAACAAAAGACTTTCCACTTTGTTTAAGAAGTTTCCGAGTATTTTTGGTGTATAATAATTTATAGTGGTTGGTTAAGAAAGAACATTTAACAACACATGAATTAGAAACATTACATCAATTACATATTCCTGTGTATATGTAAAAAACGGAACTATGTAAAAGTTCTATGTAAAAATTCATTTTTTCTTTTAAAAAATATGAATCGTGAAATGTCTCTCGGACAAACGTCTAGGATTGATAAATTAATCAAGAAACAAACTGCTGAGTTTGATGCGCAAATTAAACATAGTAAACGTAGTAAACGTATTAAAAAACAGAAACGTACTAGGCGTAGTATTAGACGTAATACTAAAAAACAGAAAAGTGGAACAAACGAAATATTAGAAACTCCTATTAGTGATATCTTTTTTGATGATAGAATTAAGGATGAACTTGGTGATGATTTATGTAATTTATTTAATCCAAATGAAATTGAATATGAAAATGTATCTTTTATAGATACATGCGTTGTATAAATATTATACATATACAATATTATACATTGTAGTAAATGATATGCGGAAACTTTTAGCAAATGGTAAAATTATTAATTTACTTGGAAAAGTTGTTAAAGATCAGGAAAATATAATTCAAGATTTTTACGTAACCTCCTATAATAAAAAATCATTTGAAACATGGTTTTCGAATCTGGATGAGAAATCCGATGCTAACGAATGGATTTTTACAGGTAATATTAAATATGAAGATTTTGGAATGAAGTTAGTACAAAGATCGCATAGAGGGGCAGGGATTAATATGCAATATAGAATCAAAGAATATTTCGGTGAATATTGTTATATTCCTTCTGAAGATTTTTGTTTTATTAAATGTTATAATGTTTTACGAGGTTTTAATACAGAACAAGGAGAAATGAAAGAAATGTTTAATAATTTTTTATATAAAGAGAAAGCCACATCTAGAACAGGAGTAATGTCAAATTGCAAATTTTCTCAATTCAATAAATATTTTGGAGAATGTGTTCAATATTATAGTCCTGCCAATCGTCATTTAAATCCTAGAGGAATTGAAACGTTTCACAATTATGTTTATTACAATTATTTTAACGCAGGTTCAACAATTGGTCACTATTGTTTAATTGATAAATTTCATAAATTAAAAGCTATTAGAGAAATTGGAAATAATTTTAAACCCATATATAAAACAGTTACTAATGAAAATCTAACAACGCGTCCATATAAAATCATAACAAAGAAAAAAATTGACTATAGTTCAACATATATTTGGGATCTCGAAACTTTTCCTGATCCTAACTGTTCAACAGCTCATCCTATTCCTTATGCTGTAGGAGCTATTAATTTTAATAAATTCATATGTTGCTTACCGAAACAAAGATTGAAAGAATTAGAAACACGTTTGTTAAGTGATATGATTAAAATATACGATCAAAAGATGAAGATGAAACTAAAAAACTTAAAAAACAGATTAATGAGTATAATAATTTAACTGAATTAGAATTTAATAAACTTCAAAATTGTGTGAAAATATTTACGAGAACTGAGGATGATGAATGTCCGATCGGGGGAAACCCAGAGGACGTATGTCCGATCCATCAATTTTTTAAAACTCTTGGAAAATTTAATTATTCGAGAGTAACTTTAATAGCTCACAATTCATCAGGTTTTGATTCCTATTTTCCGATAAAAGCTAATTTTAAATTATCTAAACCGCCTCTTAAAACTTCAAGAGGAATATTGACTGCTTCATTACAAAATCCTTATACAACTGAATGTGTTAGTAGATACATTCAAAAATCTTTTAGATTTAAAAACAATATGAAAAAAGATTCACCGTCAGGTAAATTAGCACTTCAAACTATTATAATGAAATGTAGTTATCAACATGTAAAAACAAGTCTTTCTAAATGGTGTGAGAATTTTAAAATTCCTATGAATGTGTGTAAATTAAATTATGAAATTGGAGACATAACACATGAAAATTATAAAGAAAAAGAAAATGAATGGAGACCATATTTACTTAACGATATTCTTTCTTTAGCTTTTTGTATCTACAAATATAATAATGTTATGCGAGATTTAGTTGGTGAAGATATAACTACTAATTTGACATCCTCTGCTTTAACATTTAACGGTTGGATGAAAAGCGTACAAAATGACAATACAAATATTCATTCTCATATAGATTTATGGGCTAGAAATTATATTAGAAAATCTGTTAAAGGTGGAAGAGTTTCAGCAAATATAAGAAAATACATATCGCCATTTTGTAGCATCTTGTTACCAATATTAAAACAGTATTTACCTGGTCGCTGCGCTGGGAGAACTTTGTCCCTTGGAAGTAATTTAATAGATTTAATGAAGCAGTATCGAGATTTAGGAGATAAAACTGAAATTTGTAAGAAAATTTCAAATCAACTACTTGAACAAAAAAATGAATTTCTAATGGCTTTTGATGCAACATCTTTATATCCATCAGCTATGTATGAGGAAAATTCAGAATACCCTAAAGCTGAATCAGCTAGACATTTCGTCAAGAAGAAGGGCGGAAAATAGTATATAAATTTAATACTCAAACATTTAGACCTAAAACTGGAATATTCTCTGTTGTGTTTCAATATCCGAATGATATGTTTTTCCAACCAGTTCCTATAAAAGATAAAGTTAAAAATCAAAATAATAATTCTCATGTAAAAGTAATCAGGTTTAGAAATGGTATATGTTATGATGTATTAACTTCTGTAGACATACAAGAAATTGTTAGATGTGGGGGGAAAATCTTACATATTACTGATGGTATAATTTATGAAAAAAATTATGAAGTTTCACCATTTCGAAATTATATTGAAAAACTTTTTAATTTGAGAAAAAGATATAAAACAGAAGGAAATACTGTAGGTGATGAGTTAATTAAATTATTGATGAATTCGCTATATGGCAAAACTGTGCAAAAAGATATAACCACTAAATATCATTTATGGAATGAGAATACATTGAGAAAAAATTTCACTCAAGAAGTAAAAGATTATGAAAAATTAAATGATGAACAATATTTAGCGAAAGTAGAAATGGAAGATGATGAATTTCTCAAAACTAATATTGTAAAAGATGGGAAGACGTCATTCATGCCATCACACTTAGGTTCTTTTATTCCTTCTCACTCTAGAAGAATCATGAATAACTTTATTTTAGAAATTAATGGTTTCAACGAAAAATACATTCATTATACAGATACTGATTCAATATACATTTCTAATGAGCTCTTCAATAAATTAGATGCTGCTGGATATGTTGGTGGGGAATTGTGTCAAGGAAAAAATGATTATGGAAATGGTGGAATTATTTTTGCAATGTTTATTGCTCCTAAAATAAAATATTGTATTACTGTAGATGAACAAGGGAGACTTAGTGAAAAGAAAACATTCAAAGGATATTCACAAGATAAAGTAAAAGTAGAAGATTTTCTAAAATTATATTCGGGGAAAACATTATCGACTACAGTTAATAAACCATGGAAAAGATCTTTAGAAACTGGAATTAGTATTCCTGATAAAAATAATAATACTGAAGAAAAAAAATTTTCTGGTCAAATAAATATTCTTAAACGTCAAGCACCTGATGAAAATGAAATTATGTTACCTTATAACGGAGAAGATATTCAAGCTGAAATATTTCAAACAATCGTCTGTGAGAGTAATTTAAGTGATGATGATGACACGTGGGAATAATAATTTTTTTATTACATCTAAAAATTTTATAACATCTAAAAACTTATTACATCTAAACATTTTATAACATCTAAAAACTTATTACATCTAAAAATTTTATTACATATGAAAATATATTTATCGAATATTTTGGTAATTTCTATTAAGTTTTATCATATAACGTTTTATCATATAACGTTTTATCAAAAGATAATTTAAATTTATTTTCACTAACTATTGATTTTTCATCATCAATTGATTCTTCACCATCATCATCATAAATTACACTTTTTGGTATAGGATACCATTCTCTTATTGGAATATCTAACTCTAAATTACATCTTTTATCTGATAATAATATAATAGAGAAAAATATTGGTCTTTGATCTCTTTTGGAAAATTTAATAACACCACCATAATCTGAATCACTTTTAGTTTTTATTAAAGATGATAAAATTTTAAATTGATTACATGTAAATCCTAATTTAAATTTTGTAGACCCGACACATAGTTGACGAACAGTATCTTCAACTATACCATCATTATTATTTTCAATTGTAAGAAAATGAAATTTAGATAAATTTTGATTATGTGTAGTATTAATATCATGTACATCAGTATGAGATATAAATTTTTCTTCATTTAAATTTTTATAATTACTAATATTTTTATAATCTTTTTTACCATTTACACCATTTTCAGATGTTTCAGAATCATCATTTATATTATCATCATCTATATTATTATCATTATTATTATTATAAGATTCTTTAAGATCGGGCAAAGCCCTAGAACCTTCGGTTCGTTTATTATGATTATGATTATGGTCATTGTTAATAGTATAAGGTGTAGTCCACATATAAATTTTCTCTTGTTGAGCTAAGCCATTTATATAAGATTTTAATAAATTAATATTTAAGTTTGAATATAATCCTATATATGTATCATCATCATATCTTTGCGGCATTTCTAATGTTTCTTGTTTATAAATTGTATCTCTATAATAAACTTGACATAATAATTCTTCGTTATGCTTTTTACTCTCGATATGAATATTATATTGATTTTGTTCATCAACAAATAATCTTGTTTTTTCTTTGGAAAAAGATTTTAATTTTTTAACTAATTCTTTAATATTGATATAATTAATAATTTTAGTTTCTATCCAATCAGTATTACTAATCGGCAAAACTGCTCTAATAAATCCGTAAACATTATTATGTCCTATTATAACCATATTTTCTTTGTTCAGTTCAACATAAGCTACGTCATTGTATTTGCTTACAATATCCATAAATTTGATAAACGGGTCTCCGGGAAAAAAACAATAGTTAGTTTCTATAGAAGGTAAACCTTTAGTCTGTTCTCTAAATATTTCGGCTTCTAATTGAAGTAAAATATTAACATCTATACATGGATTATTATTATTATTATTATCAAAACATTTATTTTCAAATCCCGTTGATCTCGTCGAATAAGAAGAACAGGATGATGCGGGCGAATATAATTTTTTAAATTTGCTTTATCCATTTTTTTATTTTTATTAGAAAAAAATTTATTTTTTTTTCTCATTATATAAAAAAATTACTTTTTTATTGTTTTAAAAATGATGTTACCAAATGTTGGTGGAGGTGCATATATCCCGAATAATCGTGAATTAGAAATAGAGATAGAAAATTATATCATGAAAACTGGAGACGTTTTATCTGGTCCATTGCATCTTTCTATTCTTCCGCAACAAAATACAGAGTTAACAAATGAACAGTATGTTGATACACAAATCAATGACTTAAAAGAAAAATATGTAAACGATGTTTTGGTTCCACTGATGAATGAATTAAAGTTGCTAAAACTTAATGACAAATCATTAAACGAAAAATTATTAAAACTTGATAAAATGGATAGAGAGCTAGAAGCAGATATAGCAAAACTTTTTAAAAAGATTTCTGAACAATCAAAAATTTTAATATTACTTTCTTTAAATTTAAAATCTGCTGTAATTAAAAATAAACATCAGATAAAAATGTTAAAAGAACAATTAGAAGATGAAATAGAAAAACTTCCTGAAAGAATTAAAAAAAATTTAAAGCAGTTACAAACTACATTCCAAAAAAGTGTTGATGAATTGAGTTCTAAAATTACTCAACAAATGAAAAAGATGAATAGAATAATAAATGAAGTAAACTCACTTAATGAAAAAGTTGATAAAATGAAAAATCTTAAAATCAATTTAGAAAATGAATTAAAGAAAAATTTACAAGAAAACTCTAAAGAAAATAAAGAGCAGTTAGATGCCGTTAAAAGACAATTAGATGTTCTTAAAATTAAGTTAAATGCACTTAAAACGGCGTTGAAGATTAATCAGCAGAAAATGCAAGTTAATAGAAAAGAAATTAAAGTACATCACACGCTACTTGACGCAATAGATAAAGTGCAACAGTCAATTAATAAAGTTATCACGAAGTTGTTGTCCCTTCACAAGCGTAAATCTTGATAGAACCAAAGGTTCTGAGGCTTTAGCCGATCGGACCAAAGGTCCTCAGGTTACTAACCAATCGGAGCGAAGCTCCTCGAGGCTTTAGCCGATCGTAAATATTTTTTCCCAAAAGTCAAATTTAATCCTAAAAAATGCCTATAATTTATAAACACAATCTTAAACATTTTGCTTCAAATCAAAAAATTGCTCATGAACCATCTATGAAATCTGTTTACCATTATGACAGTGTAGAAACAATCGGAACACAAAAGTTCCTAGGCACCGCAGGTGCCGTTCAAAAAGAAGGGGATGGTATATTTTCTGGTACTGGAAGTATCGTTAACTTAATTAAAAATAATAAAGATTTGATTTCATCTGCTGCAAAAGGAGCAGCTGCTATACGTAGTACAGCTAGTGCAATATCAAATGCTGTTAAGTCTCAAAACGAATTAAAACAATTAGAAACTATTCGTAAACTTAGGAATGATTCTGAAGAACTAAAAAATTTAAAAAAACTTTCAGAGGAAACAAAAAACAAAATTGCTAACATAGCTGTGGGGGAAACCTTGAGGAGCGGAGCTCCGATGATAGTAAACATAAGACGAAATCAGGCGTAGCCATAAAACGTTCAATTGAACCTACGGTTCGTTCAATTGAAGAAATAAGAGGTAATGGCGTGAGCAGCAACCTTCGGTTTAACCAGCAAAGCTGTAGCGGAGCTGGTCTAGCAAAATTCTAAAATTATATTTTAGTAAAATTTTTTTAATTACATTTTTTAGTAAAATTTTTTTGGTAAAATTCTAAAATTATATTTTAGTAAAAATTTTTTCTGTCTGTGAGAAAAACAAAAAAGTCAAATTATTTTTTATAAAAATGTCTTCGCTTATCGAAAATAAATTTAGATTAGACGATCCTCCGTTCGTCAGTTATAATCAAAAAAAGAATGACTATATAAGAATTGCTATGAATCCCGGATCTTCCAGTAGAGTAAATACTGGAGGTGATTTAATCTTTGAAGTTGATAATCAGCAGAGTTATATATATCTACCCGATTCCTTTTTGCACTGTGAATATTCTTTATATAGTGATGCTAATTTTACAACACCATTACCAGATACCGATAATATTGCATTAGAGAGTAATTTTTTTCCAAGATTATTTACACAAATGCGTTTAGATGTTGCAACTCAAAATATAGAAACAATAAGTGATTCTCCAGGTGTAATTGATACAATGCTTAGATTTGTAGCAATTGGTGAAAATAATAAAAAGTATGAAATCGAAGGTTGGTTTCCTGATACTAATGATGGTATAATTATAGATGATGTAACGCACGCTTGAACAGATGCAGCAGGAATTGCGAAAGATGTAGAAAATATTGCAAATCATTTAAATAAAACAAACAATACTGCATATAAAGAAAGACGTGAGTTTAACAAGAAAACTAAACAGACAGTAAATTGGTCATTGTCTCCATTATTCGGATATTTAGATTATGATAAAATATCATATCAATTAAAATTTAAATTAATAATTCATCGCACAGCAAATAATGAATTAATCTTTTTTGGCAAGACTGGAAAAAAAGCATATTTAAAAATTGATAGACTTGAATGGTGGATTAAGCATATTACTCCTAGTTTAGAGGTTGAAACAGCTATTGCAAAAAGATTAAATACTAACAAACCAATTCCAGTAAATTTTTTAAAGAGAACTGCTAGTTCAGTAACTTTTTCCGAACAAAGATTTAACTGGCATTTTACTAGAACTTCAAATACTCCAAGATATTTATTACTAACATTTCAAAGAAATAATTCTCCACGTTTTGATAAGAACAACAATCTCTTCCATATTAATACAATTCGAAGTTTACAAGTTGCTTTAAATCAAACCCGATATCCAATTGATCCATTAAGATTCGATGATACCAATAATCAATTTATGGAAGGATATGATGCTTATAGAAATCTTTGTATAGAATTTGGAGTTGAACCACAATTAACTCCTGGAGATT
The DNA here is from genome assembly GCA_907163375.1 of Prostheceraeus crozeri. Lineage (NCBI taxonomy): Eukaryota > Metazoa > Platyhelminthes > Polycladida > Euryleptidae > Prostheceraeus > Prostheceraeus crozeri. The sequence goes on along the minus strand of CAJQUW010004273.1, from coordinate 4,502 downwards.
GGAGACATTTATATCCTGTTTTCTGTTTCGATTTAAGTGCACAATCTGAAGATGTTATCAAGACTGGTTGTGATGTAACAATTAATATTGAAAAAAAGATTCCACAACTTCATTGATGGCTTATGGTTTATTGCTAGAAGATGTAAAATATTCTATTGAAATTCTTAATGGAAAGATGGCTAGGATCGGTTAGTAACCTTAGGACCTTTGGTCCGATAGGCTAAAGCCCAAAACTTCGTCGATTAATTAAATTTTTTTCATAACTTAAAATTTTGTTAACTAGAATAGATTAAAAATTTTTGATAGCTTAAAATTTTGTCATAACTAGAATAGATTAAAAGTTCTTAACTTAAAAATTTTTCGTAACTAGAATAGATTAAAAATTTTTGGTAACTTAAAAATTTTTCGTAACTAGTATAGATTGAAAATTCCTAACTTAAAATTATTTTATTAAAAATGTCGCCAGCGAAAAGTAATAATAATAAAACTGTTGAATTAAAATTACGTAATATTGTTGACAAAAATACACCTAAAACTATTACGATTAACAAAAAAAGTATTACATAAGTAAACCAATGATAGAGAATATTCAATAACAAGAAGAAAAGAATGGCGCAATTCTCCCATTAATTCCCCTAATAATAGGTGGCATAGCAGCTGCAGGAAGTGTTGCAGGTGGGACAGCTGGTATTGTCCAAGCAGTAAATAAAAATAAATCAGAGAAGGCAGCATTAGAAGAACAAAAACGTCATAATAGGGAGTTAGAGAAAGTTGCTAGGGGAGAAGGAATAGTAGATAATTTTATTAATAAATTAAAATTAGTTGATGAAGGAAGACGTGTTCTTAAAAATATTCTCCACAATGTTGATGATTTAATTGAAATTAAAGAAACTAAAGATGGTTCTGGAATATATCTAAGTCCTAGTATGATTCGGTAATAACCTCAGGTCCTTTGGTTCTATAGGTTAGTAACCTGAGGACCTTTGGTCCGATCGGCTAAAGCCTCTGAACCTTTGGTTCTATAGGTTAGTAACCTGAGGACCTTCGGTCCGATTAGGTAAAACATTTATTTTATCTTTTAAAATGAATTCTACAAATTCCGAAAATTTAATTAAATTAAAAATTGCTAATTTAGATTGTAAAATTTATGAAGGTAACGACGACAAACAAAGTTTGGCTACTACCTACGGTGGTGACATACAAAAAACATTAAAGAACTTTCCTGGATTTATTTGGAGTAAATATTCGAAAGAAAAACATCTTCCTGGTCATTCATATACCGGTCCAGGAACTCGATTAGATATAAGACTAGATGAGAATAATAATCCAAAACCAGGTGAAGAACCAATAAATAGAGTAGATGCCGCAGCTTTCAGGCATGATTTAGCTTATTGAAATCATGATCTAAGTTCTCGACATGCAGCTGATAAGAAGATGATTCAAGAATTAGATAGTATTCAAAATCCTACATTTAGAGAAAAAATTGAAAGAATGTTTGTTAAGAAAGCTTTACAAGCTAAAATATTATTCGGCCAGGGTTTAAATGAAACGACAGCAAAGTTGTCTGAGAGCAACGCTCGAACCTACGCGTCTGAAATTCATAGGGAATACAGAAGGCCTAAATATTTATTGAAAGTAAAAGTATTTAATAAAGATGATATTTGGAGTGCTGATCTTATTCATATGCCGAATGAAGGAGGGTTTAAGTACGCATTGACCGTTATAGATTTATATACACGATACGCTTGGGTAAAACCTTTAAAAAATAAAAGTGGTCTATCAGTTAAATATGCGTTTGAAGAAATCTTTAAAGAAAGTACTAGAAAGCCAAAGAAATTGTTTGTTGATAAAGGATCGGAATTTTATAACAGAAATGTTCAGCCACTATTTGAAACTGTTTATTCAACTGAAAACGCTGGGAAGGCCGTAGTGATAGAAAGATTCAATCGGACGTTAAAAAATAAATTATTCAAGAAATTTACTGAGCAAAGAAATCAGAAATGGTTGAAGATATTACCAGGAGTTGTAGAAGAGTATAGCAATAAGATTCATTCTGGTATTGAAGAAACTCCAAAGAATGCTTCTGACGACCCTGATTTAATACGAAAGAAAATATTCGAAAATAATTATTCGAATGAGAATAATCCGAATGTACAGAAACGTAAGCCGAAATTTAAAATTGGAGATAGGGTGCGAATATTTAAGTATAAGAATAAATTTGAAAAAGGATTTGTTGGCTATTGGACGAAAGAGATATTTGAAATTTGTAAAATAAATCAAACTTATCCGATCTCTTATGAAATTAAAGATTTAGATAATGAGGATATCAGAGGCCGATTTTATGAAAACGAATTACAACGAAGCGATTTTTAATTATCGTTATTATTGGAACTAACGTTTCGGGAATGAAATTCCCTTGTTAGGCTTAGCCATAGAACCTACGGTTCGTTCAATTCTAACATAATATCTAGAAATGGTACTCCTTCCTGTAATTTCAATAAAACATAAAGACATAATTGACCAAAATAAGTAGTTACCGGTTTTTGAATTTGAAATGTATTATAAGTTCCATTACCAAGTAATTTTTTGACTTCGTTTGTTGGAGGCAATCCATATGAGTCGAACCAATAGTTCTCAGCCTCCGGGCGGTCAAAATAGTAATTATCTCCATTTTTATTTCTATGCCCCGCTCACCAATGTACGCCTTTTTGGTCTGAAGTGTGAAGATTCGTTATGAAATTTACAGTTGGCTTATTTTTGATCAATTGTAATTCGTCTCTCATTAGGACATGAAATTTCTTTATTCCCAATTGATTAGCAATTTTCTTTAGGTCGAAATTTGTCGTGGTTTGCGTTCCATATAATTTAAAAAACTCATTTATGTTGCTCATTTTATAATTAAAAAAATTTCTTATAGGGACCCCTAGACGTCAGAAGGAAGGGGGTATTGATTTCAAACTGTTCTCTAATGATGACTTTCCTTACTACTTATTCGATTTTGAAATGATTATATTATAATTATTCTAATCTATATTGTTTTACATATTTTCATTTTCTTCATGAACTTCATTTGTTAATATGTTTCATCGTTAAAATGATTGTTTAAAATTGCCATAACAACTAACCCGCATATCGGCGTTTATGCGTTCTGAGTTCACAAGAAGAATTTTATTGTCATTGGCTTTTATTGTCAATACACTCTTATGTGCTTAATCTATTCATGTCTTCACAATGGGAAGTACTTTACTACCCGTATGTGTTTGGCAAACGCTAAATGAATTTTGCAAATCGATTTCTAAAACTGAATTTGAAAACAAACTTTGAAAACAGACTTTGAAAATAGATTTTGAAAACAGATTCTGAAAATAATTTACGTAGGGGTAAATTGAAATGTCAAAACTTTTACGCACGCGCAAGTTGAATTGTCAAAAGTTTACCGATGGGTAAATTGAAATGACAAGAGATAGCACGATAATTTTAGGGGAAAGCTGCTAGATGTTTCTCTCTCTTCAATTATCAGCCAGTGTACGGGTTCATTGAATAATTTTGAGTTTATGAGTTACAATGATCTTTTAGTTCACACAATTAGTACTTTAAATAATGTTGAGCATACAATAACGAAGAATGTCTAAGTAATAATTGCGTCTTCTTAATTTATCATAATGCTCTAATCTTAATAATAATTGAGATCCATTTCACTTGTTTTTAATTGAGATAACGAAGGATATAGTCTTGCGGTTTCTTCCATTTCTGAGGTTTCTTCCATTTTCGCCGTCGCCGTTGACGTCGCCGTCCCCGTTGAGGTTTCCATTTTTAAGGAAATATTTTGAATAAATATTTTGAATACAATCTTCTGGTATATTGAGACTACGTGATATTTTGAGACAACTTAAATTTTCGTCTGCCTAAATTTTCAAAATTCTTAGACCACGTGATATTTTGAGACAACTTAAATTTTCGATTACGTGATATTTTGAGACAACTTAAATTTTCGCCCTTCGGCCTTCGGCCACGTGAAATTTGAAATCTACCTAAATTTTTGAAATTTTGATTTTTTTGAAAATTTTGAAAACCCCCGCAAAAGTGTGACATCCGGCGCAAGCGAAGCGAAGCAAAGCGAAGCGAAGCGAAGCGTCGCGCCGGATGTCACACTATATACTACTTAAATTTTCGCCCTTCGGCCTTCGGCCACGTGAAATTTGAAATCTACCTAAATTTTTGAAATTTTGATTTTTTTGAAAATTTTGAAAACCCCCGCAAAAGTGTGACATCCGGCGCAAGCGAAGCGAAGCAAAGCGAAGCGTCGCGCCGGATGTCACACTATATACTACTTAAATTTTCGCCCTTCGGCCTTCGGCCACGTGAAATTTGAAATCTACCTAAATTTTTGAAATTTTGATTTTTTTGAAAATTTTGAAAACCCCCGCAAAAGTGTGACATCTGGCGCAAGCGAAGCGAAGCAAAGCGAAGCGTCGCGCCGGATGTCACACTATATACTAATT
>CAJQUW010004272.1:5000-162030 GCA_907163375.1 Prostheceraeus crozeri | reverse complement strand
GTGTATGGTATACCTCTTCGCAGATTATTTTTTAATTTTCATTGTGAATAAGAGAAGGGCAAATATGTCCTGATATAATTACCGAAACATTGATTTATGTGCAACACACACGCATGCTTATTTATCATATGCATCAGCTCAATGCACGTTTCGGCTTTGGCTTATCCACGCGCAGCTATAGTATTTGAGTGCTAGTCATGAGCTGCTAAGAGAAGAAAGGTTGCGATCGAACAAAACTGTAGGTGACACCTTGTACTGAATATTCATAGAAATATATGTGGGAAGTTGCTGAGTTTTTATGAATTTACATACATCAACCGTTAATTTTAATGAGGATGTGAAACTCTTACGTAGTCATAACTTTCTTAGAATTTCATTGATTTTTATTCGAAGATATCAGATGTTATGCGTATTTTTTCATTTACAACGCCATCTCGTTTCCTATGTAATTTGTGATATATCATTCCAGCAATCAATATCTTTGATTGTCAGGTAAACTTAATCAGACTACCAAATGCAAATAATACTCAGATTCATGAGTCTGTAATGATTTAGTTGTAAGTATAGATTTCTCCGACCAATTTGTATTTATATCAAAATGAATAAATTCTTATTAACTCTCCGTAGTCTTCTCAGGAGTCAAAGCCTTCACTCAGGATACTGAGCAATTCTGGAGCGTGTCTCTCACCCCTCTTGTTCTTGTCCTCAATGAATTATTCTTCATGATATCATGTTGATGTATATTTGAGTTAAAACCACAATTTTTTGCGAAAGTTGTAATTAGAGCTCGAGCTTTCGACCACCGTTCAACTGGTCACTTGGTAAGGTGACTCATCATGTTGAAGTTCGGTCGAATCATTTGCAATGTGAAGTGAGATGTCTGTGAATTTATTTTGATATTAATACAAATCGGTCGAAAAAATCCCATCTTTTTTAACTGTACCGTATTCAAATCAGTTACAAGAATTTTTGGCAAGCTGATTTTTAGTGAAAGAAATTTTCCATACTTTTATAAAGTTTCCATATACTTTTTATAGAGTTTCCCTATACTTTTATAGAGTTTTCCCATACTTTCATAAGTGCTGTACCATGATTTTCAAAGTTTTTTATCTTGTTTGTTGTTGTTGATATCCGACGTTCACTTCTTACGAATAGTATGAAAACATTCAATTGGAACCAATTACGAGGACTGTAAGTTTGTTGGATGGTAGCAATGGGTATTTGTTATTTTGTATGACGCTGTTTATTGCATTCCACAATTTTTCCGAAGGGCAAAATACCTGCAGTGCAACAACAAGACTTGCAATCGTGACTATTTCCACTGTGACTACTTCAATTCGTGATAAACTTTGACGATGTTTTAGAAACCAGTTTTTAGACGCTGTATTTGTTTTCTGAACTTTTGTTGGAAAATCTTATTTACTCGTACATATATGTAGTTTTATACTTGCTGTTATTTAGCTATTGTAAATTGTTTTCTCATTTGAATAATTTATATTATACAAGGAGACCCTTAACTCCCTAGACTGCTATTTTTGTACGTATTGTTTTTTTAAATAAAGCTTGCTACATGTATGTAAGTTTCAAGCTAATGTAATATTGTCTTCCAGGATTTTCACTGAAAATGGCATAATGCAATTCCTTTTATGTATGACATTGGTTAAAGATAAAATAAATGAAATTTGATGTAAGATTAATAAGTCGCTGCTCAACTCCAAGTTGGAAACAAGAATTAACAGAATTTGTTTGATGGAAAAAATGGAAATCCTTGATAATAAAAATTATTTGTTTAAAATAAACAATGTAATAAAAAAACGGCTTGCGATTGTGTCTGCGGTTCAAAAAGCATCCGGTTTTGCTTTGATATACGCTTCAAATCATCACAAATTTAGACAACTTGATTTTTAATCAACTGCTGAAAATCGACTTTTCTGAATAAATTCTGAAAATAGCGCAACTTATAGCAAGAGATTTCCCCGGGAACTGAATAGTTCCCAACTTATATCAATGTCAATACACCAACAACCAACTGTTGTTGAAACGTAGCACTGCAATGTGCACAGCAATTTCAAATTCCGTAGAAACTTTGACAAAGTTTCATCTAAATGAAATTTGATTTTTTACATTCTACAACATTGATTAGTCCTAAATGAAAGGAATTTTATAAAAGTGTTTTCAATCAAAAATCTGATACTTTGCATTAGCCAAATAGTCAATAAAACTGTCCAGTGTCTAGTAAGCTATGACAAAAGTGCAGTGTCTTACATAAAGTAATATGGGTCATTCAGTATGAAATACAAAATTAAAAAATCAAGTTAATAAATTTTGATCACAGTACCGTTTGTTTTTAGTGATTTGACATTTTTTGTCTGCATGTACAGAGCTCAGGTGGCAAATAGTTATTTTTAGTCTTTATAGCAAAGTATACATACTAGTCCCCATATTGGAAACGCTGTTAAGTAAATTTACATTTTTTTCTTCAAAGAGCTGCTTAAAGTTTTCTAATTTCAAGATAAAAAGGATTTTTTTACTGTATTAAAAGTGTAAGATGCATATGTAGGAACTCTGGCAATCAACACGTAATAATATACATACATGAACATTTTAACAGATGTTGATCTCCGTAAGTCTCTAATGTTATATCGGGTTCACTCAACTGTTGTTAACCAAGAAATAGAAAATCTGGAAATTTTCCGATTGCATGGCTACGATAGTAGACTAGTTGCTACGACAATGATATCGAGCGAAGAAACTGGCATACGATTTTCAGCACTGCAGATTTACCAGCAGGCAGTAGCCTTTAATAGTGATTAGTCACAGTTGATAGAGTAGCTTTTGAATGATCAGTTCAATATATTATTGTGACAGCGCGAATATTTAGCTCTGACGACTGGTAACAGTCATAAAAGAGCGGATAAGAAATTTCATTTTTTCAAGTCGCTTGCATGCCATACCACTCTCATTTGATTATTTATTATTATACATCTCGCAGGGGTGTAAAGCATCCATAATAATCATGCGGTGCCTACATATGAGATGTGGAGAATGCCATCCATGTTCGAAATGCCAGACCAATACAGCAATAGCGTGGCATAAAATCATCCTTATTTCATTGTCAATAAACAATTGTGAGTTCAGATTTGAATATTCCATTGTCTTGATGTGAGAAGATCTCATTATGACCCCACTATGAATAGATACTTCAAATCTTTTTGAGATCAATAGGTCAGAAAAAGTTAAACAATTCCATTTGACATGGGATGCACAATTAGTTTCGTCATTCTATGCAAAATTATTAAAAGTATAACAGGCTGATGCGCTGACAAACAACCATTCAAGGAATCTACACAATTACAATAAATTATAGGAAATTAGAGGATTTTTAGGAAAAGTACATGTGAAGGTCTACTAATGAATTACAATGCTACCTGCCCTATCCAATGGAAACGTACCCTTGTAATACGAATGTTGCATAGAGCGGATAATGTATGCTCAATCTGGAAACTGTTTGATTTAGCAATTCATACTTGTACAGCACTAGTCGAAAAAAGTAACTCAATTTGCACCTGAAATTGAAATGTCTGTACCGTTAATCCGTTAATTGTACTGTTGCAATCCGCAATCAAATTGCAATTGCATGTGTTTTCTGATAGAAAGTAATTTCGTGATGAACTGACACCACGAGTTGGTGTGCTTGCAATATCGTAAATGTACTTACATTGTATACATGTAATGTGGAAACAAACAAATGGAAATTTTTAGCTTGTTATTATATCATTGTGCTAGTAAGTGACATTATTTATTTATTCCCAACTAACTTATCTCAGTGATTCTCTTATATCACTTTGCAGTGTTGACATAATATTTTATTTGCTATGACATTGATTTACAAATTAAAATAATTCACATACAATGATTCGCAATAAAAAAATTATATCAAATAATTCATTACAACTCATAATTTTCAATGGTGGCAATTTCTTTTAAGATTGTTTATGTTACTGAATGCTAACGAGTTGCTTCACCTTCTTTTTTTATCTTCTGCTTAGGGTTTATGGTACCGTCCTCTTCACTCGAAGTTTGATTTTAAAAAATCATACAAAAATGTTTATCTTAGATCAATTGGGTACGTCGTTCTTGTGTTATAACAAATGAATGCCATAAATGTGATTTTATGATGATCTTAAAATGCTGTTAATAGCTGTCTCCCTCATGATATGTTCTGTATCTAAATCAGTTGACTTGCTACATTTAACATGAGGTTACCGGAGACACAAGGTGCTTTTGACTTTGTTCCCTTTCAGATGAAAGTACGACATATTGAATATAGAATGCATATTATTATTCATATGATAATTGGTGCATGTAATAATGAATTCATGCTGTTATAGAATATATGTGCAACATCAAAACATATGTGCTTTGTATGATATCCTTTCGTACGATATACTGCTGTATGCATATTCTTCATGTTGCATTTTATATCAGAAACATACTCTGAAAACTCACGCGTGTTTATGATGAATATGCGTACCTATTTTCATAGTATGTTTCTTTGTATGATTCATGCATATGGCACGACAACGCGTTACATGTTCTTAGTACGTCTCATGCTATGTTTCGTATGTATGTTCCATACTATGTTTCACACCATGTTTTCACAGCGTATGCCATATGAGTATGCATACTATTTTCATAATATGATTCATGCTATGTAAAGTCATAGTATGAGTCGTACGTATGCCAAGGTATGGCCCGACAGAGCGTTACATGCTCATAGTATGTTTCATACTATGCTTCATACATCTGTTCCATGCTATGATTCATATTACGTTTTCACAGTGTGTCTGGTATGAATACGTATATGATTTTTCATGCTATGTTTCATAGTATGATTTTGCTGAGTATGATTTAGGGTATTCTTCATACTAAGTTTCATACTATGTTAAGTCATAGTATGAATCATACGTATGCCAGGGTATGGCCTGACAGAGCGTTACATGTCCATAGTATGTTTCATACTATGTTACATACGTCTGTTTCATACTATGTTTCATAGTATGATTCATACCAATTTTTTCTGTACGGGAGGTCCAACCCAAGATGTTGACCAAGACATTTAAAAAAAACAAGGATAAAAACTACTTGAAAAACATGTAAAGTTGTTTCATATGTGAAAAATTACTACCCTTTTAATAATATCAGTATTCTAAGTTCTATTCAGAACGCATCTTTTCTACCTTCAGATCAATACTTAGCCTTTAAAATCTACAATGAGTTGTTCAGTGTTTTGATAACGTTACGTACACAAGCCATGAAACACTTGTTGGGGATTTTTTTCTAACCAAATTTACATGTATTGAATGCATTTACATATACATATAACAAGACCGGCACATAGGCCAAGTTGATTATTTAAATGATCAATATTTGACCTTGGCTACTTTTTAGAGTTTTAATTTTTTCATCGATACGTCTAATGTTAATTCAGCCATCGAGATCATGTAGTGTAGCTACACATTTGCTTTTATCTTTACCTCATCTCTCGATTCAACATTCCAATGAAAATTGTGTAGATTTTTCTGTTGGATTATTTTCATGTATCGTCAAGTACGTTATCAGAATCTAAAATACTTAATTTTTTATTGATTACTACTTCCTTTCTTTTGTTTTTTGATAAATCGCCGTTAAAAAACCTCTTAAGGAGGAGACTTTAGGATGAAATAAACGATTCTTTAAGAACATTTCATAAGGGCATTAGGCCGATAACGATTCAATTTCCAATCAATCATATTGTAAACATGAACTGAAACCAAATTTTACAAAAAATCGAATTACCAAGCATAATAAATAGATAAAAATTGTTTTAGTCGTATTCAGATCTTGAAATTATTGAAAACTAAAAGTACAGTGATAAGTATATTTGGTGCTTCTATTCTACCACCCCCCCACATTTCCAAACTTACCACATTCGTCAATTTTAGTCACACCGAGTTAGCGTATGTTTGATCGCACAGCACTCGTGTGAGTCGACAACAAAATGAGGGGGGGGATAGAGGCTATTTGTAGGAGCATCCATCAACACGATTAAGACGTTAACTATTATTTGTCTGTATCAATGACACATAGGGCACTCCTGTAACTTGACGTCGAACAACATGAGAAAAAGCGACCTCGCGAAACTTTGCGCCTCCTTTGCTGCCGCCCGCACATGTTTCTGAAGCTTAATTCTGAAGCCTCTTTCATTTTGAAGCAAAAAATGCTTTTAATTGGATAAATATTTGTTTTTAATTTGGGACCAGTAAAGTACAGGAGGGGGTATTTTGGGACCAGTAAAGTACAGGAGTGCCGACACATAGTTCATCTTTTTTCTACACATAAATTTATTTTGTCCACAAAGAGGAAATGGAACATCCCCACCTTCGCTTACTACAACTTAAACTTGTGTAACATAAAGATATAAAGCATGTTCATAAAGATCAATGAAATATCAACGCATTATCTTTCTCCCTAATTGAATATTTATTATTTTGCAGAAGAGCTGAAATCGAAGAATGGGAACTTGCGAAAGAGGTTCGGCGAGGTAAGCGACCTACAAGCTGTCACCTCGACTCTGGACAACGTGTCTTCTCGCTTGGTCCGAATGCAGGAACAGAAAGAAATGACTGAGTCAGTGGAGGCGAATGACGATGAGCAGTATACCCGTCGATACCTGCTCAAGTGAAGGAGGCGCGGAGAATTGCAAGAACAGGAAAACCCAGCAGCAGAGTGGTGAAGATGGTAGTGTCTAAGGTCTTCACAGAGGAAGAACTTGCCAATCACAACTGTATGGGTCAAGGAATTCGTGAGGGTCTAAACCCAGAAAAAGTCGAGGCGATCACTTCATTCATAAAGGAACTGTACAACGACGCAACGGGAGAAATACACAAATTCATTAATCAGAAGTGCACGGACACGAGGAAGAAACTACGGAAAGGATGATTTCATATACCGAACCGGACTGCCAGTCATGTTAGACTTTCTTTTTTTAAGATGACGGTTTTTATTTGTAAAATAGGCAGATATGTTCTATGTACAAGTCTTGTGTGTTTTGTAGAATCATGCTTTAGTTGACGGATACAAGGGTGCAAGAATAGTATATGAAGTAAGAAAGGAAGATAAAAGAATAGTATGAGAAGTTAGCAAGGAAAGTATAAGAATAGTATGGGAAATTAGAAAGAAAAGTAGGAGAATAATATGAGAAAATAGAAAGAAAAATGTAAGAATAGTATGAGAAATTAGAAAGAAAAATGTAAGAATAGTGTAAGAAATTAGAAAGAAAAATGTAAGAATAGTATGAGAAATTAGAAAGAAAAATGTAAGAATAGTGTAAGAAATTAGAAAGAAAAATGTAAGAATAGTATGAGAAACTAGACAGGTAAGTGTGAGAATAGTATGAGAAATTAGAAAGGAAAGTATGAGAAACTAGCAAGGGAAGTGTAAGAATAGTATAAGAAACGTATAAGAACAGTCTAGGAAACAAGTAAGAAATGTATCAGGAGTAATGTAAAACGGTATAAGAAAGTACGGTTTACTGGTGGCGCTTCTTATACATAACTTATATAAGATCTTATATAATATCTGTTACAGATTTTAATTTCTTTTTTGTACGGGCTCCCCTATCTATATGCCCAGCCAGGATCATTGACACTGTGATCTTTCAGTTATCAGCCGCACGTCAAGGACAGGATAAATAAACGCAGATCAACCTGCTCGACTACTTGGATATCACACGCTAGTTTGGGCCATTCAATCTATACTGATGAGCTCTTGTTCGGCGAAAAACGGTGTTTACGCCTTCTAATGAAGCATGTGTTTCAACTCTTTAAGGATGTGGTCATTCTTCTATTCTACAAGACCAGGCAAAGTGGCACTCTGCTGTCAATCAATCGAAACATGAAGTTAAGTGAAGTAGTTCACCATGCCAGCATAAACTATATCCTTCAAGTCAACTGGGGAAGTTATCAAGCTTCTACCACGGAAGTCGGTACTGTACTTACTAACCCTCCATGACGAATGATGGATAAACGTTAAAGAGTTAACAACGATTTCTTTTAGTCCATCGTCATACCTTTATATTGCAAAAGATTTTCTCTAATTTCTCTCGATATAGAAAGCCTTCACAGTATTTTGATTACTAGCATTATACTCTGGACTTGATGAATGTACAGATTTATAACTTTGTATTTTATATGTAATTTTGGGAAACATGGACTATGAAAGTCAAACGTATTTTCATTTTAAGTGTTATTCCTGGAATAGTAGATTAAATTATCATTTGAAGATCAGGATAGTATCCTTGGAAGAAGAATTGTTGGAACAGATCAACTGACTTGTTGTATGGCCAGCATTGATAGTTATTTAATGGGAGAAGTGTCATTAGTGAGAGGTTTAGATTCAGCAGTTAACTGTCGATTTATTTCTTAAAATTTAAATTCCTAAAATATAGAATATATTATTATTATAAACTCTATCTCTTCGTAATCACAAACGTAAAGATTCCAATTATCACCATAGGAAGAAAGGACATACACTGTAGAATGATTTAATACGATTTCATATATAAGAAAGAAAATCGTCAATCAAGCAGTATAGCACCATTATTCATCAACAATAATGTAACTGCTACATGTGATTAACTGGACTTCATGTACCATAGCTTCCTGACTTCGTTGCGGTGGTGTTGGCAGCACTCCTGATTGCTTTCAAGAACCGTACTGATCATAGCTTTATTAAATTATATAGGGACATTTTAAAAATATATAGGGACATGAAATAACATGAAAAAATGCTTTTGTATCATACTTATGTTTTAGATGATTGCACTTCGAAAATTCGCGCAGAATTTAGGCATGGAACGAACCCCTGCGCGGATGACAAATAGCAGTATGAAATGTTCATAGTATGATTTGCGTATGAAATTTTCATGCTACGATTTGTGTACAAAAAATATTTCACTTTCATACTATGATCATAGTATGAAACATACGTATGATCATACCCACTTATTTCCTCGCGGGTAGATGATTTATCTACTATTAGATTTGATGTGCAGATATGATATAATTGAAGATGTTGAAGAGAACAATTCTAATATAGCAATTGCTTACGGAATTTTGAGGACTAGGGAAAAGTGAACGATCCTGAAATATACCAATCGGTAAATGTGTTGTTGTATGCTAGGCAGTTTGTCTTCTTGCTTTATTATGCATTTTATTGTTTTGTGAGAACAATCTCCATTCCATTGTTAGAGCAATAACTTTTCCGCGGCATGCATTTCAAGTTCCAATGTCATACAAAAGTCCAGCTTGTCAGCTATCTACGGTACATGACTGACATCAGACAATGAATGGCCAAACAAGTGGTAGCTGACCGTGAGCGAATCTTCACCGACGTATTTAACGCGGCATGAACAACGCCCGCTAGCCCAGTCTGGTCTCTCCAAGCGAAGTAATCGGCGAGAGCCGTTGATGGTGTTTCAGCCTATCTTCTATGTGCGAACTATCATCGAACTGCTGCGGACGTGATCACCACGGCTTGTGGTCCTGGAAGAATCTGGAGACTCTGTTGGTGCTGTGACTGTCTTATAACTGTGAACGTACCATCTGTCCTTGTAAGGACTGTTTGCACCATTTATTTATTTTCACAATATAATTTATCCACATTTTTCATTTACATTTTTCAATCATATGTTTTGGGAATATTAAGAAAATAATAACCCGTAACAGTGTAGATACCAACGGCGTAGACTAGAAGGTAGCAACGCATGTCATCTGTACATGCCCATGCACCGCCATTCCGTCACATTGAAGCATGAATCAAAGAAAGTGAACATAACGGAAAATGTTGACGAAGACTACATAAGAATTAGTTTCGCTTGGAACGTTTGCATAAATACAAGCTGTAAAGTGCACATTGTAGGTTGCTGTTTCATAAAATAGGCCGAGGAGTTTGCTTCCTGAAGCTTTGAGCGAAAACTTCATAATCACGATGTGGCCAATAACACTTACATGTTGAGAATTCGCACCACATGCCGATACGCAAAACGACCCCTGTGAGTTGGCACAAGTGCCTCATTGCTTATCACCAAAGCCGCATGTGAACACTTGAAACAATGCAGAAGAGCGCCATCGGTGGAGAAAGCACGCGCTTGACTTCTACAATAAAAGCAACAAAAAAATGTGTGATATTATTCATGACAATTTAGGTCACAAAACTTAAACTTCGATAATACCTCCCTAGAAAGAAATTAATGTTTGGCATACCATTATCTTCGCTCTTACTTTAATACCATAATTGATTTTAAAACGCCACGAAGCGAAGACATGCTTACTACTGAAGATCTAATGACTAGCAGAGAATTTCTAATCTATTAAAGAAACTGATTTTGATATTTCTGCAACTCGTGAATTGTATTCATTTTTACCTCGCGTCTATCTTTTCATTATGCGTTATCATTACAACGCTGCTGACCGAAATAAAAATATATTATCGAAAGCTTATTATTGAAAGCTATTCTCCTCTCCAGATAATAGAATGGTTGATAACGGAGGATTCTTCAATCGTTCTTCAACACCCATCCTCAACGCTGCGGATCGGGAATCATGGCACAGCACACCGTTCTTTTCCGCGTTGGTTCCGCTATGATTCTACACCGTTGCCATTGAGCTTGAAAATGTGTAGTAGCTCGTAACTGAGTGACATCACTGTTCTGTAATGACTGCCGCATGTTGGTCCGTCATATCTTTGTTTAGAAGTTGGCAGGCGTGAGAAATTTAGTTCACTCAGTCTCTTCGCAGAATTCATCAGTGAATGGTACTGTGACAACGATGTACATGCGCTCTACTGACCCTCGACCTAAAAATATATATTTTTTCTACTGACTCTCGACCTATAAAAATATAGGATTTTTCCAGCAAATTATCGAAAATATAGGATTTGCCTCATGCAAAATAAGAAAATAAAATTTGTTTTATTGAAAAATTATTGATTCTTGCAAAGATCAATAAAATTTGTTTTCCAAATTTTAAAATCCATAGTAAAAATTTATGGTCTGCTAAATTATGTTCTGAATAGGCCGATGCTCATTTTGAACAAACTCCAAAACATGGCAGAACTTGAGAATATCTATAGAGGATATATACATGTATGAAAAAAAGAAAAGAAGCAGGAATGGTGCTATAGATGTTAGTATATAAAACTAATTCTCAAATGTTAACTAAATTTCCATAGAAACTCGATATAAAAACCACAATAGAAACATGCATCTTCTGTCTATATAACATTATATATCGTCGGTCGGCGTTAGCAATGAGTTGGTTTAATAATATGAACAACAATTGATTTGGTAAAAAAATTATGAGCAATCAACAATAATTAAAAAATAGTGGTAAGGGATGAACAATAGGAGTAGAAAATATCTACAGAATAATTACTGGTAGAAACAGTTGATGAAATATGAGAACATATTATGGAACGCCAGAAAAGGAAATAGTCTATTGATACAACTTGGTGGGAACATAAATTACGTTTAGGCTATTGTTTCAATTTAATCCCTAGATTACCCGTATATGTAGGCAGATATCATAGGTATAATATTGTACTACAGGGTGGCGCACGTAAACCGCCAGATTTTAAACTTTTATTACTCCTCAAATATTCATCCGATCGTCATGAAATTTCGACTCATACTAGTTTGGAGTATAGGATTTATGATGATGATACCTGTTGTACTGAGAATTGTCAGAAATTCTGATTCTATTGACCAATTAAAATCTAGATCAAGTTAATTAACTTAACATGAATCTTATTCTGCACAACGAATTGTGCGCAGTCTTGAAGTGAATAATGTTCAGTTACTTCCATGTCATATAAATTACCATTCGACCATTAAATCACTATCTGAAAAGAATCGAACATAGAAGAATGGATGATTATTCGGTTGCAGAACGAGCAAAATGCGCGGCTTGGCACGAATGGCTCAAGAGTCCAGTGGAGGTACAAAGGCTTTATCATTCAGAGTATGGCAAGAACGCCCGTACCATAAAGCGGTGGCACACAAACCTGTTGACCAGTGGTAGTGTGGTGACTGTCAAGCGGGACCAGTCATCTTCTGAACGAACGGAGCTGAATGTGGAACGAGTTGTGCAGCACTTCGAGGAGGACCCAAACACATCTACCCGTCGTGCATCTAATGCTCTTCAAGTGAGTCGCCGTACTATCCTGCGCATCCTCCATGACTATGGATGGCATCCGTACAAGGTCCAGGTGGTGCAGCGATTACACGAAGAAGATCTGGAAACCGAATGGAGTTCACAGAACAGGAGCTACAGCGCATCCAAGCCAACCCGAGCCATTTAGTGGAACTAACCTGGTCCGATGAACCTCACTTCCATCTGGATGGTGGTGTGAATCGCCACAATTTTCGTTATTGGCCCAGCCAGAACCCTCACTGGATCAAGCAAGAGTCTATGCACTCGCCACGCACCACCGTCTGGGCGGCAATCAGCCAATCAGGTATCTACGGACCATTCTTCTTCGACATCTCCGTCAACAAGGATCGGTATCTCAAGATGCTACAGGAGGAATTTTGGCCAGCGGTGCAGTCGGACAGAAGAGGCAGGAGCATCATATTCATGCAGGATGGTGCACCTCCACACTGGGGACTTCCTGTGCGTGAGTGGTTGAACAAGAAGATGCCTAACAGATGGATGGGACGTTGATCTCCTAACATGCCCTGGCCACCGCGTTCACCTGACCTGACGCCCTGCGATTTCTTCTTGTGGGGTTTTGTCAAGTCCAAGGTTTACCATACACGGCCAACATCCATCCAATACCTGAAGGACCGCATCATACAAGCATTTCAAGAAGTGACAACTGAGATGTGTCGAGAAACTGTTCTGGCCTACCAAAAGCGACTGGAATCCGTCCTCGAGAATGGAGGAGGACACGTTGAAGTTCGATGACTACTAACACTTTTTTCTTATGTTTTTCATTTAATAAATGTTTTCTATGACATTTACCTTAATTCGTTTTGGTCATTATTGATAAAGACGTGGGGGAAATAAAGGGAAATGTTTGTCATTAAATTTTACATGTTAAGGATACATTGTTGGTATGTCAATTTCACTACATGTCATTCTGTCAATAGAATCAGAATTTTCTGACAATTCTCAGTACAACAGGTATAATCATCATAAATCCTATACTCCAAACCAGCATGAGTCGAAATTTAATGACGATCAGATGAATATTTGAGGAGTAATAAAAGTTTAAAATCCGACGGTTTACGTGCGCCACCCTGTATATAAACTGATAAATGATCAAGACATTAGTAAATTTCTAAAATGTTGAATCAACAGACAAATTATGAGAAGTGATACGTTGAATCAATAAAAACTAAGAAATCCTTTCGATATCTAGAAGTATCATTCAGGATGTCAAACGTTTGGGTTTTATTAATGTTATTGATGATTACATACCTGATCTGTCCGATCATTCAAATTCATTCATACACACAAGAATGACAAAGCTTTTGGTTTTTGTTCATTTAACTGAGAAAACGCTGTATTGAGATGCATACAATCAGGAGAGTTCAAATCATAAACCTCCTTGAAGAAAAGATAGATTTTAAGATGAGTTGGGCTTTAAAAAACACATCTAGTAGAGCTTATTTCTTTTTGTTCAACTATCTCTGCTTACTCTGTTTTTTTTTTCATTTATGGATTGACCGACCATCTTTCCAAGAGCAGATTCCAGCATTGATTGGGTCACGTTCACATCCGAAAAATCTTTATAATTTTAATGCCTCCTTCAATTTTTTGTTGCCGATTTGAAGTAAAACATCAGCCGCTTGCCAATCTCCTTGCAGTCGCGTTGCTTCACGCTTAAGACGGGTTACTGACCGAATGGCTTCATCTTTTGTCTCTTCGCTTTATCTAATCTTTCGTTGTCAGCCCTCTTTATCTCCTCTGCTCTCCGCTTCATTTGTAGCAAGGCGTATAAATTGTTCATCCATGGGCACCAAATGAGGCTCGCCGAACGTTTTTAAGCCAGGATGTTAACGTTTGTTCTCATGACATTTATTGAGTCACACGTAAAAGCAGTTCTTTGACTGGTAATAGTATTTCATGATTCAGAAAACGAACGCTCCACGTCACTATTGTCATGTGCAAGAATAAGCGCAATTTTCACTGTGTCCGTGAAGTAAAGATACTTCGCTTCTTCGTTTACATTTTTCAATTGGAAAATTTTACCCCAAAAATGGTCAATGTGCAGTGGATGGCCGCTGTCCGATGACTCAACGTCCAACACAGGATCCAGCATGAATAATCGCCAATCGTTTGAAATACCATCGATGGCGGTGGGGCATAATGATGCACAGACTTTGAGTGCCTTTACTGGAAGATGTTTCAAGAATGCTTATATAGATATATGTACATTGTACATATATATATATATATATATTCGTATATTAGGGCAGCAGATTATTATTGAGACAAATTTCGCTGAAAATAGTATTGCTTTGTGTCTTAACACACTGTTTAAGACATTTTTCAGTCTTTCGAAATGATAACTTATCATATAACTTCAATCACACGTTATCACACCGCCTTTGAGTTAAAGCTCGCCGAGGCTTAACTTATCAAACTCCGTAAGCCAATAATTAACCAACGAGATAAGACTGCATCTTTACAGTTGCAGATTCTTTGAAAAAATAAACTATTGTGAACATTGAAAATCCTGTCAAATGTCTATCTTAGCTTTGATAAATAATGCACACGCTATCTCATTTTACCATTTTGCATTACTCCTGTGAAACTATTGCTTGAAAATGTTGTAAGAATACAACGAAACGTCGCAAAAATGAAGTTTTTGATTATAAAATGGTTCTCAACAATAGCACTGAAGACCGCTGATCGTAGCGTCCAGTTATCATTTCGAAAGACTGAAAAATGTCTTAAACAGTGTGTTAAGACACAAAACAATACTATTTTCAACGATATACAGGGTGTCCGTAAATTCGCTTGACTTTTAAATAGAATATCTACATGAGAAAGCAATAAACTTTTTCATCACAAACCATGTTATGTTATGCAACATAGAGGGGAATTTACGAATTTAATAAAAAGAAGCCAATATTTGATGATTAAAATGTTCAAATCAAATGCTCGAAATGATCGCCGCAGTGCAGTCAATCGCATAATACCTCGGCAAGTTCTTCACGTGTGACTTCATTGCAGATGTCAGTATCTTCTCACTCGACTGATCCAGGTTTTGTGGCTTACCATGATCGTATATCTTCGCTTTCATCCATCCAACCAAAGATTCAGATCAGGTGCGTAGAGGACACTTTTGGTCACATCCTCGACTTATCACGCGATTTGAGATGCATGTTGATTGCTTGACATCTGACTAGATGTCCCATCGAGTGAAAACGATTACATTCATTTGGAGAGCTTTGTCTAGTCGGCCGACTCAAGTGCCTGCACATGCGAAGGATTTATGGACACTAGTCTTTGAAATGGTACCAACCTCTTCAGTTTGCGAAGACAACGTGACTCGATCCCTAGCATTGATTTTGAACTAGCTCGACGACGCCAGTTGCAATTGTCAAGTCATCCACTGTAGGACAACCACTGCGAGGTTTATCATGAACGCTGCCAGTTTCTTCAAACTTTTTGATGATATTTGTAATCGATGCTGCTGTAAAATGATCTTCTTGAATGCGTCTTTGAGTCTTAAACTTTCGAAGCTGTATCACTTCTATTGCATGAGAGGCACTGAACTATCTCTATCCGAGTCTGAGGATCCATTGTGAATTTGTACCACTTCACAGTGGGATTTCGAACATAGCATGAGGAAACTCTATGATGCAGACTTAACCTATTGGTTGACACACACGTTGGTTAGCGAAAACCATCACGTCATGGATATGGGATATTTCAATTCTATGCCATGAAGGCTGATTAATTTGACGTTCTCAATTGAAGATGATACGATATGAATCAATCAATGACTAGGCACGTCGTCATGGCTGGTGATGAAAGTTTCATAGAATTGGATAAGGAAAAATTTTGAGCTATGTCTCTTGGGTAAGGTTAATTGAAATAATTGACAATACGGCTAATTGACTTAAACATTTACTGAAACTGAAATGAATTCACCAAAACTATAATTGTGCATGTAATATTCATCACAAAATTGACTGCATGCAGAATATAAAATTTAAGCAGCTAAATAATCGAATATTCATTTCTTATGGTTAGATTCGCAAATTCTCATGGTTTGTTACGCAAAAGTTTATTGTTTTCTCATGTAGATGTTCAATTTAAAAGTCAAGCGAATTTACGGACACCCTGTATATATGTTATATAGAAACATCTAACATCTCATACCACCGAAGTTCTTCTGAATTTCTGAATACCCCGAATCTCTGAATGAATTGATTTTCTAATAAATCCATATAATTTTACACAAGTTGAATCGTCTTCACGTCATAAATTATAAGATAATGCAACACTTTTTTATTGGCAGAATGTGAACTGTTATGATTACAGAATAAGTGGAGACGTATCAATAGCACAAGGTGCATTTTCTGTAGGTTTTAAGTGAAGATAACTATTTTACTTGAGTATAACTATTAAGTTCTCGTTCATTCCTTCTAGCATTTTCATAATCCGGAAATGCACCTCAATTTCATAAAAATATAGGAAATATAGGATCAATAGAGGGCCTCGATGTATAACCAAAGCACTCTCGAAGTGTTATTGTAACACGTACGCCACTCGCTGGTGTCCAAAGCTCACTTCTTATTTAATGACGACTTTTTGTAGAGTATAAGTACGTGTGCCATTTCATTATTGCATGTGAGATACGACTTTTCCCTCCTATGGAACTAAGACTAGTTAACGAGCAGTCAAATTCTGTGCTCGACACAATTGGTCAAATTGACAGAAAATCTGAGTCAATCTAATTTTCTCCTCCAATTAAATCAAATAATAAATATATTCTTTGTACTTTCGGGAATTCGACAGATATTCATGAAAATTTCACTGACTTCTGATATCGAAGTTTATCCAAGGAATGGCAAATTCGGTTGCCAAGATTTATATTCATAGTCTTGGTGTACCAGGATGATTATTGCGGAATTTCGAGCTATCAGGATATATAGGGCTTGCATTGAAGCGCGCAGTGCAATCCAACTTATATCAAATATATACTCATTGACAACATTTTTGAAACATTTACTTCTTTAACTTCTTTCTTTTTGACTGGTATATATACATGTATGTATGATACCTTGATAATTTAGTCACAATTTCCACCAAGTCGCTAGCACAGAATAACAACGCATGTAGCAGATTCAACTTTAATAGCGCGTATGCCCCCCTCTACCTCCAATACATTCAGTAATCCGAGATGGCATGGATTCACAAAGTTTCTGAATGAAGGATGTTTCAAGGAGAAGCCACTGCTGTCAGTCTTTCACAGAGAATCCTCAGGGACACTGGTGGAAGTGAATAGCGGTCTCTCACTCGCCGCCCAAGCTCGTCCCATACTTGTTCAATAGGTGACAAGTCAGGTGAGTCCTAACAGTGGCAATGACAGCCGAGGAGCGATGTGGTCTTGTGTTGTCGTCTTGGAAGACGAGATCCTCCACCCTGACCACTGGAGCAACAACAGGAAGCACAATTTCATTGAGATACCTCTCTCCAGTCAGCGTGCCTTTGATGATGACTGATGTCGCTCGTCCGCCATGCCAAATGCCACCCCACAGCATAACACTTCCACCACCATATTTGTCGTGTTCTTTAATACAGCATGGGGCAAAGCGTTCACCTGGAAGACGATGCACTCTGACACGACCGTCATTGAAATCCAGAGTGAATCTCGATTCATCGGTCCACAAGACTTTCTGCCAGTGATGATCATTCCATGAGCGATGGGCATCACACCAGGCAACTCGTCTTCTGCGGTGCTCAAAACTCAATGGAATTAGGACAGCTGGTCGTCGCGATTGAATTCCAGCTTCTCGCAATCTTCGGTAAGCCGTTCGAACGCTACAGTCTATATTTGAGGCACTCTTCCAGTGTACGACTAGCTTTGGGACTGAGACAAATCTATTCCTCTTTGCAGCTAAACCTAGACGTGCGTCTGTCCTTCCTGCAGACTTTCTTGGTCGACCAGATCCCTTCTTCTTTTTAACATCTCCTTCTGCTTTCCATCGACACCACCACCTCCAAACGACTCTCGATAGTTGCAGCTCTTCGGCAACACTCGCACAGCTTCTACCACAACGAATCATACCAATAGCCATACCTCTGGTGAACTGATCGTGTGACATTTTATTTTACAAAAGCTGGATTTCAGTTCACGTTTATGTTCAATTTGTAAAAGCAATTGTGACAGTTGTATCGATATCAAAATTTGAAATTTGACCACCGTAGATCTTTCTCCATTCTCTAAATTCTGCCGTTAAAAGGCAAAACGACGTATTTCGGAATATCATGGTATTGAGAAAACTGAAGTTAAAGTTAAGTTTGATATTTCATCATTCTACGTCAGCTTTTAAAATCTCTAAATTTTGATCTTTCAATTAAACATCAGAACAACGTATTTTGAAATACACTTAAGCCATGAGACATTCTTCAAAGGCAGAACGACGCAATTCGAATTACGCTTGAGCCATGAGACATTCAAAAGCAAAACAACATGTTTAGAGATGAAACAAACTAATGCTGACCTAGATATCTAAGTCATTTATTGTTTTCCTAGTAGCAGTCAGCCGCCACAGGATAGTAGCCGAGCGTTGACTAGCATAGTTATGTGATGAATGATGATATTTTATTTATCGTTAGTGGGAATCTTTGAAAAAGTCGAGCTTCATACTCACTCATCGTTTTCTGAACATTCGACCAGTCACTGCCAAAGTCATCTTTATCAGTACAAATGCAATCTATAGTTGGCCGAACAATATCTTATTTTAAGGATAGAAGATTTAAGTAAAAATCAGTGATCGATGATTTAACATGTTTCACTTCATGCATGAATATTTCACAATATTAAGAAATCAACTGACTGATATGTAGCTGTCCCCATGATATTACAAATGAGTAATATAAGACTATTGTATCGGTACTGGTGTGTTTCCGTCATTACTGGTGCACTGGTACTGGTGCACTGGTTACTGGTACATAAATCAAATACCCCACGTTGGAAGCATTTTCATCTTAAAAGTAATATGTTCCATATTACGTTGTTTTGTATCTTGAAAAAAAAACTTCTTTCATTTAAGTCATGTAATTCATAATACGTGAGCGCTATTTTGCTTTTCAAAATATAAAAAATCTTTCACTAAAAAGTCACTCATTTCGTTATACGTTACTTTGCCTTTTAAAGCACGAAAATTCTTTCACTGGAAAATCACGCATTTCATACTGCGTTGTTTTGCCTTTTAAAGTTTCAGAAATCTAATCACGTTTTCCGAAGTACGTTGATTTGTTATTTAAAAGCATAAACTTCCGTCAAACGCAAACTGCGTTTCATGCAAATTGTTTAAGTGTTATCACATTCATGAAGATAATCGCTACTCATGATTTTAGTAAAACAGCTAGCCAAATCTATCCTGTGGGATATGATACTTCACATCCTGACCATTCAATTGAACCCATAAAAGGCAAAACAACGTAGTTCGGAATACGTTGTTCTGTATTTTAACGGTCGTAATGTGTTGAATGGTAATACATAGAAAGCGAGATATTGCATCATACCTGAGAAAAAATTAAACAAACTTCAATTCAAGCCAAAATGATAGTTCGTTTCATTAATTATGTCAATGAGTATATTTGGATTTTTTAACTTTTGAATCACTTGTGGAGAAACCAATCTCAATCGTTGATTTTTGTGATATCTCCGGTAGTCATATGCTCCTCGGACGATATTCTTATCACAGATATGTGATCCGAGACCACTCCATCTTTCATTTCAATTTAATCAGCATTAGATGCTGAAGTGATGATTATAGCTTAACATGAAAAATTGCGTGATGCTGATGAATTGATGCATTGAATCGGTACTCATCTTTCCAAAGACCATTGAAAATACTACTTATCTTTTCAGATTTATTTGCCTATTTGCCTAATTTACATTGTTACTTATCTGTGGCATTCGTTTGGCCTAACTGTCACATGCTATTAAATTTTTTTGAGTGTTATTTAACTGCTTGTCATAAGAATAGAAGTGCAAATTGAGAAAGCATTTACCATATCACAATTTCAATTAAATAAAACACCTAAAATACATCTAAATCTGCCCTTTTCATATTTTAATGAATAATTTATTAGCTAACTGTGAGACCAAATAAATAATCGAGCTGGATGAAATGCAATTGAACGTTTGATTGCTAGCTTGTTCTCTAAGTATCCTACCGACAAAAGAGAAGATGAGTTTAACTTGTGAAACCGTCACACGAATGATGATGAGTTCTAAATTGCTGTCTGTCAATCTCGACATGCGCTAAATTTGGATTTTTACTGATCGACAGTAATGTTTTGTAAAGCTTATGTCACGAAGGGAGCAGATTCGGAGGTTGCACAAATATGACGCAGCCTAATCGACAACCCTTCCGTAACCGCCCGCTATCATTTCGAATGATCCCCTACACCTGTTAAGTAACTGGATCTTCGAGAGTATTTATCACCATGTTGTTCTACTCCTTACCTAAATCCAGTAGGAGAATATTCTGATCCATATTGAAATGGTTCCACATGAGTCATAATGAGCCCAGCTTCGGATGCCATCTCCTGCACTTGCCATGTATCTCCCCAAGATCGTTTGTATTTTCCATCGAATTCAGTACCCCCTTGTCCACGACATAGTGCCACTTCGATCCGTGAATTCAAGTTGCGTAAATGCGAAGAAGCACTGAAAACATCGATATACTAGTTTCACAAAGCAAATGAAATAAAACGCTTATGCAATGATCTATCAAGCAGAAATTTTTTTACGAAATTTTAATTTTCATGCATCGATATTGAACGTTGTCTTCCGGTTCTGTTCATTGGCAGAAAATCAAGCTAATAGATTATAAAAATCAATCCATCTGACTTGTTGGTCGATAATGCGGTCTCGCACAATACAGAAAGCGACACAAAATTCAGTCAGCTTATTTTGTTAGTAGCCTGTAGGTAAGCCTCATCAAAATGAGTTTATTGGCGCACGTCCCATTGTTGAATGCGTGCATATTCTAAGTAATTTTCCGTTCAATGTTTTGTGATTTTATAACTTGATAAAGTTCGTCGGCTTCCATAGTCTAGACTTTACTTTAACCATACTGTTTTCAGTTTCGAAATCCCTGGGTGATTCCTGGATTTTGATGTTCAAATGATTCTAATAATTAAGTTCTAATGATGTTCTAAGCTTTGATTTGATAAACGATACGTCTTGATCAGTTATCGCATGAAACCGTCTTAAGACAATAATGTGAGTATGTTTGCTTTCATGGGGATAGTTTGTTGAAAATAACTCGAATAGAAATTTTTGAAAATATGTGTAAGTTACATATAGTCTGCTCCTATTCCAGTTATAAATTGAGCAGAAAAACACAACAACCGCACTTGAACATTAACAAATGCGTAAATTATTTTGTGAGGCATTATGAACTATCAATTTTTAGCTTGAGATCTACTATTTGTAGCACAAAACTGACATCAATACATATGGAATCTATTGTGAGTAGTGTTCATTTGTTATTATTCACATAATAGGCCCTAATTGCATGCATTTGTGCACTATATGTGTGCACAAACTACATGTACTTTGCCAATGTTCAACAAGCACTTGTAATTTGAATTCTAGTCCAGGCAATATTGATTTCAACCCGCTACAAATTGTAGCAATTTCAAGAGTGGGCTCATCTTGTAGAGAAAAAATCCCTTATCATTATATCAAAAATCTAGGAAAATCTGGTTAGAGAAACACCCTTAACTTTCCACTTAAAGTCACGAGCCTTTACGAAATATAAAAACACGCTTACTCCATTAAAATCGCAGTTAGATAGCAATAGCCAATCAAAATAGAGCGCTGCAGCTTTCTTTCACTAGCTGCATTTACCGTTCACATCGCTACCAACAATATTAGAAATGCTTTCTGAATTATTTCCTTTCCAAGCGGCTATATTTCTTAGTCATTAGTTCAACAATGTTTGTACAATCTGCAGATGCAAGCTGAAGCAGATTTGCACAAGTCAAGCCACAAATCTGCAAGTTTCACCATCAATAAACGAAATCTTTTTGCAACTACCGTCTTGTGAAAACGCATGGCTGTTCAAGCCGCTAGGTCGAAAGCGCGTTTGCGCACCCTTGTCTTGTGGATAGCTTTCTTAGATAGCTTTCGGGTGAAAATTGATAAAGATTTGTATCAGAGTTAGGACTCAAATTTTCATTTTTTCAATCAATAGGCAAAGCTTTTCTGCAAAATCTCTCTTGCAAAACTCTCTAAAAAAGGTCTCCTGAAAATCATCCTACCAAGTTTCAAGATGTCATAAGTTTGTGGTAACAATTCTTCTCATATCTATCTGCATCATGCATGAGATTCCGGCGACACGTCATTTCCGGAAAATCACATATGACCCCATTTTCATACTACTTGCTCCAACCCCTATCCGAACTGCTACCAATCTAACTAATAAACTCGATAACCATGATACATGGCCAAAAGATAGATTAAAAGTGATCATTTTATGAAAAAAAATTGATGTTTAATGTTGTCCTTCAGCTCATCACAGGCGTAATGCATATCCGAAAATGGAAAAGAATGCCATCGAAATGTCATTGTACATGAACATACAAATTCCTTTGATTGAGAGGCATGAAACTGAATGTGACTAGAGAGACCCTTTCTGCGTACAATTTCTTCTTGCAGTGTGCCACACCGACTTGGATTAGTCCCTAGACAAATACAGCTTGGGACCACTTCCACTATGCTGGTTGACTACCGTTGACTGTCTGAAGGGGAATGAAGTCATTCATCATCATCCTATGGAACACAAGGACGCACACAGACGTGATGGAAGACCTCAAGATGACCTCGAACAGCTATGGATCTCTATCAGCCGAGCCTTAGATCAGTCATCTTGGCGACAACTGGTGGAAATCACGGCCTCAACGCCTCATAGGCAAGAAATATTAGTAGGTAAGACATATAACAAATGTTTCAAATAAATCGCTTCTGCAGCGAAAGTTTACGCAACCTTAACATTGATTCGTGTTTTCTTATTTCTCTTGTTGTCTGATGCGATAATGCTGCTCTAGCTAAATAGAAAGCAAGACCTAATGGAAGCTAAATTGCCAGTAGTATCATAATATCCACTGCAGCAAGTAAGCCTATCAGAAACGTGGTTAGGAGCAGGTGTGTAAATTATCCTATCTCAGAAAGAGATGTACGTAGATTCAGGAGATAGTTGACGAAAAATAACAAAGTTCGCTTAAAGAATCTTCCGTGATTGGGATTGGTGACAAACACAATGGCATAGACAATGAAAATGACATGCTATTATATCTATTAATTACCATGAAATATTATAGAGGAAAGACCTAACCATTTACGTTTTCAAAAATCATGATTAGTGTTGGACATGAGCATGTGAATATATCCCTATCTCCACCCATACAATTTTTCATGTTTTCGGACGAATCTCGAGACCCGATAATAAAATCCATTCCAAACTTCCGGACGCATTTTTCTGGAAGAATCTCATGCATGATCTGCATAAGAACACTACTGATAGTAGGCATCACCAATAGTGAAGACTTTCAAATCGACATGAAATCGATATCAAATCGATGTACATCACCGCGCTACGTACGGGTTAAATTTAGTGTTCCTGATGGTTTGACAAGCATTCAAGCACAAAAATGTTTTTTGAAGGATGATGGCTTTCTTTGATGGGATTTGCCACCATTACACCCCTACTCCATGGTCCTTAACTGGTGTGGCAGCTAGTACTGGTTACTCTCAACAAGGTAAGCTTAGCAACTTTTAGTGAAAACTTTGATACCTCGACAGGCGGACATTTTTGCGACCGTGGACCTTCCGAACCAAAGCACAACTATCCGACAACCGGATATGCTTCTTTAAATCCGTTGCATCCACTTCTCAAATACAGTACACCACAGACAATAAGTAACAATGGAATTTTACTGTAAAAATGAAATATCACTGACCAGCAAAAGAAATCACGAAGCAGTTTCCGATTTCGCTTAATATTCGATTTCCCGCCAGTGTGAGGAAAATTGAAGCGAATGATATCGAACTTTCTCTCGTCAATACTTTCCCCCAGCTTGGTAGCGTCAACACCAAACATCGCTTTCCAGCCTGAAATACAATGAAACAATGAAGTATTTTTGAATCCTCATAGAAAAGTGATCGCTGAAAATGAAACTCACTTGTATTTTGACATATTTCTTTGATATTAGAAGCTGCCATTTCATATTTGCGGCATAATTCTTTCTCATCTTCAAGGCAAGTAGCCAAGACAATTTCCCGTTTCCAAACCGTCAGCATAGAGACGCAAAAGGACAAGTCCCCGTCTCCGACCACGAGTATTTCTTTAGCCTAGAAATAGGAGGTAATTAAGGGTGAAATGGGGGGGAATGCAACACGTATTTGTTAATATCATTCCTCAATGACAATACAACGATTTGAAGCTAAGTGTGCTTTGATAGCAAGCTACGTGCTGTTTCGCAACATAAGTGTGTCACTAGTTTTGACAAAATTTAGATGTCTAGTTGAGTTGCATAATCAGTGGCACTAATACACAATCGACCACCAGAGTGAATCAGTCAACTGTTGGAGATAAATTGGTAAATTTGTTATTGTGCGCTATGTCTTCACAGATACATGATTGCTATTGCTTATTAGTGACTGGCGCTGAGGTGTGGTGGTGAGGGTCTGATCCTGCCGATTGACACAGTTGCATAAGTAGCTCGTAGCTCAGTTGATTAGAGCACAGGTCTAGTTAACCTTGACCGTAGGTT
Source organism: Prostheceraeus crozeri (assembly GCA_907163375.1). Lineage (NCBI taxonomy): Eukaryota > Metazoa > Platyhelminthes > Polycladida > Euryleptidae > Prostheceraeus > Prostheceraeus crozeri. Next base: position 136,954 of record CAJQUW010004272.1, on the reverse strand, counting down.
CGAATCCCACCAGTCGCATATCTTTTGCGTGGCAATTTGATCTATCGTTTATTTAAGTTCATTGTTGGAATGTACCTTAATGAAAATCCGCATGAATAAAATTGGAAAAATGAGATGTCGAGTACATTTTTCACCAATTCGTGTAATGTACACAAAGGAATATGAGCAGCAATAACTATACAGGAATCTCAATTTATGGCCTGGCTATATTGTATCATAAGAGAAAGGCTAACTTTTGGGCCTACTGACTAATATGAGAAACATCAGAAAATGAAAGGGCAGTTATGAACCTGTAAGTGTGCAAACACCAGCCTAAGCACATGCAATCATTTCATTTTACATAAAAATTATGTATTGAAGAAGAAGAAGCTCCACGGATGTATGGAGCGTACATCGATCTCAAAGATCCCCAAATTTATTTATGATCCGTCAATTGGACTCGACATTGGCTGAATAAGACAATTTCCACAATCGCAAAGAATCGTTAAATGTATTTCTTCAGACTAGTAAGTGGTGGTGAGATATTCGGCCGATGCCGCTTCGATCAACTCTTACAAGGGTGTCACATGGTTAGTGAAACCCAATCTGTATGCTCTATTCATGATTCATGACTACAGTCTTACTTACGTCTTACGTTAGCCGTTATCATCCTTGCGGAAAATGGCCTCCCTTGTGATACGAATCCATGTCGCACGATCGCTAGCCGCCAGCCGCCAGTTCCTTGGGAGTTCGTCTCTCCATCTCCTTCTCTGTCCTCCATGGTTTCTTTTCCCTTCTCTTGGTATCCATACTGTCGTTCTATGGCTCGACTACAGTACATTGTAATGAACACGGCATTGACTCGGTGACTGATGAGTCAAGGTTCCAGATTAATGGGAACGGAGTAGTTGAGCCTCCATGGATCTCGGCAGACAGGCCGGGATCAATTAACCCTCTAAGTGGCCCCTGCGATTGATGTGGGGAAAATTGGAAACACCGGGCACAAAGTTCGAAAGTTTTTTACTACTTTTTATAAATCTATGTTTGAGGGAAGAGGACGAGCCTACACAGCGAAGGTGTCATTCAGCAGAAAATCAGAGGCAAGGAAGCAGAAGATCTAAGAAAGAAAAATGGGGATGAAAGAGGAACATAGCTAAATAACTAAGCCATTAAGCATCAGTATAGTAAAAAGATAGACTATGCAACTGCATAACTAAGCATGCTAATAACAGAAACACTGAAAATAAGTTGGTAGAAAAGTGAATAGATAAATATGGAGATGCAACATGTATAATAAGTAAGAACAGATGACTGTATAAGTCATATGGATAAAAGTGGAAATAACGGAAAAGACGATTTATTAAAAAAAGCAAGAAAACATAATGGAAATGCATCAGACAAAGGACCCTTCAAATTATCAATTCTTTATCGATTTTAGTGGAAGTCTATTGACGGCTCTTTGGAATGCTTCAACAATGACAGACGCTGGGAATACTTCTAAAGGAAGTCGAATCCATAACCTTGCTGTCTTATGAAAGACATCTCTTAAAATGTTCGGTCCGACAGCGAGGAATAGTGACAAGGTATGGACTTGCGTGATCACTTCCTCTTATGTATCTGATAACAGAACGGGGACGAAGAGAATAAACGAGACGTAAGATAAAGAAGTAAGATCACAACAAACACCGCGATAATAGTGATGAAATATGGAAAGATAGGAGACTGCTCTACGGTGTCCGACTGATGCCAAATTTGAAGTAACACCAGCATCATCTATCGGGCGAACTGCCTTGCGCTGAATACGATAGAATATCTAGGCTGCTCCGAGGACTTGATGACCGAACGTGTGAGCAAGACTCCATCACAGAACGAAGTTGAGCCTTATAAAGCACTAACATCTGCTGAGGATGGAAGTAAGCACGGGCTCGAAACAGCACTCAAAGACGTTGGGAAGCCTGTCGGATGTGGACTGAGAAACCTTGAGTTAGACAGTGACACATCAAGCAAAGCAATGAAATGTCGTTCTCCAATGAAAGGGAATGACCTGCCACATCGATGGTAGAACTGTCTTGGACACGTTTAACAGAAAAACGAATTGACTGAGTCTTGTCTTCATTGAACATGGTTGGAGCGACCGCAAGATATAATTCTCTGCACAAGTCAAACTCAATAGATGAGTTCAATGTTACTCTTTCTTGGTCTAGACGTTGACTGCAATACCTCTGACTGGGATAGGAAAGTGATTGCATGAAGAGTGGAGTCATCAGCAAAATATTGGACTAGACTACCGGTACGGTATTCATTAGACGTAGACGGTCATTTGTAAGCACAAGAAAGAGAATAGTTGAAAGAATACAACGGAGGGACGCCGGCATTAAACGTGAAGGGATCAGAGAGGAATCCATCGACACGAACATAGAACTGATAGCAGAAAGTCTTCAGCATGGATTCCGTGAGAAAGAAGCTCATTGAGAGAAGCTAGCTGGGCGCCAGAATCGATCGAATGTCTTTGATAAGTAAAGAGATACTGCTGTGGAGTCTCCAAACTTATCAAGCGATGATACTAACAGGTCAACGGTAGAACGAGCCTTTTTAAATCCCTTCTGACGATCACTTAACAAACCATGGGATTGAAGACCGGAAATCAAAGCTTCAAACACAAAGTTTCAAGCTTCTTGATTTAATTATAATTGAAATGATTGCAATTGGGTGATTATTGCACTGATCACTTCGATTCGCTTCTTTGGAACATGGGAACATGTGGGAAACTATAAATGAAGGGCACCCACCTTCTCTCATAGATAGCTGGAAGAACTGAGTGAGCGCTGGCGCCAACTCCGGAGCACACTTTTTTAAGTACAATCGCTGGAATATCGTCGGGCCTAGTACTCTTCGAGGAGTTCAACTTCCTTTTTACACCTTCAAGACCTTTTTCTCACAGACACTGAAGACCGGTATCTCAGCATCGTTGGCAACAGGCGGCGGAAGTGTGCTCTACCTGTTTGGATGAATCCAGAGTAGAATTAGCGGTGAAGCAACTAGCAAGCAAGCTAGCCTTGGGTAGCTTCCCTGCAGCGGCACTTTTATGAATGTCAATGCTGACTTGTGAGACAAAGGCAAATCGGGTACAGTTGTTTCAAAATCGACAGAATGACAAAGCTTAAAAATGATGAATGACACACACTTTAATGAACAGCCTTCTGAATTACTTGATTCTCAATGTGATCAACGAGCACCAAGTGAAGTCCCACAACGTTGCTGCCTTTCAAAGAGAATAAAAAGGAAGTCAGTGATTTAAGTGTTTCTGTTGAACTGAATGGCATAGCGTAAAATTAAAATGAACAGGCGAGATAAGTGAACGAACAAAGTAGTTGAATCAGCGTTCTAAGAAATCAGTGAGCTGAATAAGTGGCCTTTTTAGAAGGCAAGGGTGAACTTATGATCCTGGATCGATCCTTTGCATTCAAGTTGAGGACATTTTTATTCAATCATTGGAATAATATGAAAAATAAATCTTAAGCTTCACCAGCAGATACAATAATGAATAGTGCTGAATCTTATACTTCAAAATGCGACAAAAATAGTTTGCTTAATTTGAATTTGTGAAGTCTCTTGCAACTATAGTGATTGGCCACCACATCTGCCGTTTAAGGTTTTCAATCTTGAGCACATACTTTCACATTTTTTAAAAAAAATGATGGATGTGAGTGAAGCTTCGAAGGTTTTTTTCAAGTTGGCAGCAGAAAAACATAATCTGACGTTTATGAGCACAAAGAAAAATCCTAGGAATTCAGGAAAATATTCATTTTCAATACTGTCTTGACTCCAACAGGGTGTCCGCGCAAATTTGAATGAAAATATTTGCACTAACTATATGATAACGTAAATGATCTTTTCTGTTGCATCGAAAAAGAAATTAAATAAATGCGCAAAAATTAAACAATTTGTTTGTTTTTTTGATGCTGGTTTATCGGTAGAAAATGTTCCACATATGAAACATTTTCTGGTGATTACATTTCTAGGGAGCAGTTGATTTACTAATCTTAGAACACTTATTATTAAACTGTGGTGTAAGTTTGAAAATCTTGTCGCGAATATCTTACATGACTAAATGTCACGTGACTAGAGGAATGATGCTATAAATTAGCACCATGAAAAATATAGTTTTGGTAGAAAGACGCTGCTTCAGATTTTCCTTTTTTGTCGATAATGTAGTCATTTGCATCAACTGTTAAGCACACGTTCACTGATGATTCCTCATAAAACGGCGTTGAAACTCGTCACGTGACTAACGGGCCAACTACATGAAAGCCCTGAAACTCATGCAAATGTCATCAGGACGCAACTGTTGGATGAACTCATGTATCAAGTGTTAGTGGCAACAAATTTGCCTCTATACCTATCCCCTACGTTGCACAGTAAGATGCGCAACTGGTGTAAGTGTCAACGGGAAAGTAGGCCTATACCAGCGTAGTATGACCAGGATGGGTTCACCGCAGTACGTCTACAACTGTAGATGAGCTGCATGTGGATGTTGTAGATGTTTTACCGGAATTTTTGTAACATTGCAAGATGTTACTAAAGCAATGCATGTCAGTTGATTTTGTATTTTTTCATATTTTTTTTCACTCAACAATTGCACATTTTTTGCATGTGTGTTTTATCAAGGTTCTGATCGTCCAAGTAGTGCAATTGTTCTTTCAAACAACTTGAATCATGACGAAATTTCCATTCGTTCTTTTTTCTGCACGAGGCAATCACTCAGCTTAGCGAGATTGCTACAAGCAGTTCCCTCAAAATTTGGTCTTATAATAGTTTCATCACTCCATTTCCTGAGTAAATATTTGGAACATCCACCTACTAGGAATTGCTTTGCACCTGAACATGGGAGGGGTGCTTCTGGCGATGTAGGTGCCGTCAATAAGCGTCATGTTCACGATGGAGTCTTCCTTGGCTTCCAAAAATATGTTTGTAAACAGTCAGGACGATAACGCAGTTTTATCACGACACTCACTGGTATCCAAATTATATGTTTGAAACATTTCCTACCAACTTCAATTCTGTACCTCCTTTACCTAGAATCAATAAAACGTTCTGCATGTCCCCCAAAGAAGATAGCACATTGCCTCAAATTCAGCTGCGAGATGAGTGAGCCGGCGATGATGTCGTCCGCAACGAAGAATCAAGTTGCAGCTGTATTGATAATGCTGACAAGCTGCTTGACGTGAAGGTCGGAAATGTTCTTGTACCATGCTACGGCCCTACCGTAGTTAATTTGGTTTCTATGAAGTAACTAGTGACAAGGAGTTCCAATGATTGCACTGAATTTCCATGCGTGTCACTTCCAAGTACGAGATTTCATTGACCGAGGTCATTCAACAACGAAGAATAGGTCTATACATTCGAAGATGTACTTCGTGTCGGAAAGATGAACCATCTCGACATCTTATCTTCACCACTGCTAGTAGTCAGCTTGAAGAAATCGAGTAGATCTCCGACAGTGTACTGTAGTACTTTCAAACTGTGTACGATGTCCTGAAATAGGTCTACCCAAGCAACCTTTTCATTTGTTCAAGTTCTTTGTTCTAAGAATAAGAAGAACGCAAATTTTATTCATCAATTAGTTGCTTCCAGATATCATTTGAGCGATTTGGGATCAAAAATCTTATGTTGGAGATATGCCGAAATAGTTGGACAGAATGTCACTTGACGTTACGTGAGTAACTTCACGTTACTCACGCATCGATCGTCAAATCTTGTAAATCATGATAGCTATCAAATTCCTTTTAACAATGAGTTGTAGCCAAGAATATCAACTAACTCCTGTCCAAGTATCAATTTTGTATCTTAAATGTAAGAGCATAAATCTCAAGCAGAATTAAATGAGAATTTCTGCATGTGTATTTGATGTCACTAGACTAACGGGTGACTATTTAGATCTGGTGACTGAACGGTAACAATCGTGCGAAGCAGCTATGATCCACTCAGATATATATATGTTGTGCTGTCCATTAACTGTTCTATCAATTCACAATCAAATTTCATTGAGACATGGATTAATCGTGACAAATTTGCAAGATAGAAAGCTCTCATCAGTGACATTTCTGTTGAATGATGAGTGAAAGATTCACAACACAAGAATCGCACAAAGACATTTCCGACGAATGACGATTGTTTGACTGAAGCTTGAATGTTCCATCTCCTGTTAGGATTAAGTCAATTGATCAAAGGGCCTCCATGCAGGGAACTCTTCAAGATCTACCGAATTCTGGACGACAGGCATCGAACCCAGAGAGGGTAGGGTTAGTAAAGGAGAACTTTGCCAGTCACCCACAACATCAACAAGAAGAGTATCGCGTGAGCTGATATTTCAAGGTCAACGCAAACTGTGCAAAGGATTTTCCATTAAAGCAACTTGCACCCTTACAAGCTCAGGCACCTACATGACTTGAAGGCGGAGGATCATCAAGAACGAAAGCAGTTTGCTGAAGACCTTGGCCAGGTTAGTGCTTGTGCTTTGACGTTGTCATCAGCTTCTATCGAAAATGTTGACTTTTCTCAACAGGCTTTAGATCCAAACATTCAACTGCTAAATGAAATTCTGTGGACGGACGAGGACAACTTCCATTTCAGTGGGGAGGTCAAGACACAAATGGCGCTGTTGGAGCACCATAAACCCAAATTTCAAAACAATGGTACCTTTCGTTCTCCGAAAGTCATTGTGAGGAGCGGAATGTGGAGTGGAGGCGTGTTAAATCCGCTCTTCTTTGAAAGAAACGTGACGGGAGAAAGCTACCTAGCCATGCTGTCGACATGGTTGCTTCTTCAAATATATCTGGGCCACCCTGTATTTCAAGAAAAAGATGAAAGTATAATCAATCGCAACAAGCTTATGAAGAACGGTTTGGGTGATCAAAATAGAGTAAGAGTATAACAATCAATGACGAAAAATACATGGAGCGACAATGAAATGTAATAACAGAAATAAATTAACATAAGAAAAATTAACAGAATAGTTGTAAAGTCATCTCTATAATGAAATGCAATAATGTGAACATATGAGAGTATTCATTCAGTTATCATTTGAGCGGACTTCCTAATTCCGGTACGTAAAAACAAACCTCCTGAATGTTCCACTACTATCACACGGATATTGTTCAAACAGGGTGTATAACGGTTTCGGATTTTCATTTTCCCTGACTTTTCCAGGTTTTTCCAGGTAACTCAAAAAAATTTCAGGTCGCCTTTTGGGTTTGATCGAGTCTCAATTCAAGGTAGTTTCCTTGTTATGTTGCCTAGATATATTCAATATATTCATTTCTGTGCGATTGATGGAAAGAAATCAGTAAGGAAACAGATAATAGCCATGTAGTTCTCCTAGTTATGCACGGTCCATGAAAAGATAGAACGTAAAATAAAATAATGTTTAACACAGTAGGTCGTATATTGATAACAATCATGATTGTGTGATACAAAACCGGTCATTAAAAACAACCCGTAAAAATGATTTAAACTGAATAACAAAGTAGCACTGACTAGTAAAAATTACAGACCTTTTGGTATGCAGCTCTGGGAAGCAGAAAACAAGATGGCAAAAAAGACTACCCTGTTAATGAAGTATAAAAATGCAAGAACGGATATTACACTGCACAGGGGTCGATTTGTTACTCTCATATTAGCCTCTGATAAAAATTGATTAAGGTACGGTATTCAACATTTAAGTTTATCAATTATCGTCCAATGTTCAAGAGGATTTGAAAGATGATATCCTGTGATTATTGACACATTATGCGTGTGTGATTTCAACCACTGGTTTAAGTTGGCAAAAAATCGACCCTGTGTGTAAACCAACCTGATAAAAACAAAATAAGCAAAAATAATTGCGCTAAGACATGTCAGAGTGATTACTTTTTCAATAAGTTTATATCTTCATCGATTTGGTCAATTTCAAGCAAAAGTTTCTTTTTCATCTCTTCTATTTCTTTGATTTCTATCATCTTCCGTTTTCGTTCATGGTTTTCTTTCGAACACGATGCAGAATTTTTCGCTTCCTCCTTTCTCGCTTCTCGATAAAGAGCAGCCGCGTTTCTAACTGACAGGATCATCCTCTTTGTGACCTCAAACTTTCGCGCATCTCCACCGTAAATTGCTCTCGTATAATATTGGATGATCCTTTGGGAAACGAGGGACAATTCTTTCTGATTTTCTACTATAGTATCTTTGTTAACAGAAAAACCTCGCTCAACAGAGGCTTGGCCATGAGACCGACACAAGAGGATGCGCATGAAATTCAAAAGATGCTAAAATTGCGAGGAATCGTTGGAATCATCATGCAGGCATTGCAACAGGAAGGTGTCGAGTCGATCAGCAATTTCATTGAACGATCGAAGAAGGGTCACTTTCTGTTCTTTTGTTGTCACTGTTTCGTACTGACGTTTCACTTGATTAACATCAAGTCCCGAAATCCATTTGCTAGCAACCAACTCATTCAGTTCATGATCCAAAAGAACGAATTTCCTCGCACTTTCCGAGACCATGATCAATGGATCCAGACATGCAGAACCTTGTACTAAAGGACACTTCAACGGGCACCTTTTCTGCAACTTCAGAAAGATTACCTTCAGAAATTCTCTGGAAGCCTTCAAGAAATCGATTATTTGCTTGTCAGAGATGCGCGAGCCACACGCTCGAATCGCGGATTTCGCAGCAAATCCAATGCCAATGTCTTTCAAGTCCTTGAAACTACCTTGAGTCATCGGATTACTCAATTTCTGAACTATGGATCGATTGTTCATGACACTAGGCTTCACGAAACGCTTCAAGAGAGTATCTATGATGATTTCAGAAGCTTCAAACAAGAACGTACCATCGGCTTGTCTGCTTGGAATCTGACAAGAAAGATTTCCAAGTCTTTGGCGACCGTAACAAAGATGAACAATATTGCCTTCAGTAGAGGATCTTTCAACATTTTCTTCATCGTTTTGTACGAGTTCGAATCAGGTTCCTTCTTGAATTTCGTATTATTTTTGACGTAAGCCTCAAGATTTGGGATTTCCTCGATAACTTTTTCAGCGACAGCTACATTTTCAATCCAACGAGTGGCACAATATTTTGCCGGAACTTTAGAGCTTTTTGTCACCGAATAGTACAGGTAAACTTCCCAGCAGCTACGCAAGAACTTCATGATGTTGATACTTTTGTCTCCAGTGCGAATCATCTGTGCTCACCACTGCTCCATCAACAATGTGCAGAGAACAAGTTCCCATCTCAAGGAAATCAGTTTCGTGCTCTCGACGCTCTTTCATCAAGGGAAGTGTCGCTTGATTAACATTTGGTCCATCCATTGCAATCTGCAACAGTTTTAAGAAGTCAAAGCGTTTCAATGACTCATTCAGGGCATTGAACAGCTGGGATGACGAGGCATGTCCAAGAAACTGAGAATTTTTCATTATTCTGGTTCAAAGCTGACAATTACATTGACAAAAATCCACCAAGAAGAAAAAAGTCAGCTTTATTCCACGCTTACAATCAAACCTGAAAATTTCCAGGTCGAAAAGCAAATTTCCCTGACTTTCCAGTCAAACTATTTTTCGCTGACTTTTCCAGGTTTTTCCCGGTTTTCCAGTCGTTATACACCCTGTCAAATTACCCAATGTTCCAGACTTTCCTGACCCGTCCCGTCTCTCACAATAACCTCGTGCTGAACACGCAACCCTAATTGAATGTGCTTCAGTAAAACAACCGATGAAATACCAAAATATCGTAAATGGTTCATTTCAATTGTGCTTTCTGATTTATTTAATTCGCAAAGTTGGCAACTTTTAGCAGAAACCTAGCAGCACAAATCACGTTAAATTGAAGATGGAGACATCAAATCAACAAATCCCGCGTCATCGCACCACCAGCCCTAAACAAGTATATTGCATCAACATGCTGTAGCTTCATAGACATCGAACGTCAACAAGTCAGTGCTAATACCCGATGCCTGTGTGCATGCTTACTAATACTGATTTGCTGCTCCACCCACCATCGGCTCATGCATCGGACTACAAACATATTATATGTCAATTGGTCGATTGTAAGCTCCATAGATGTTTCCTATGGATGTTTCTTTGGTCAAATATCTTCCCCATGGTCTTCACTTTCTCCGTTGGACTAACTTGAGTGACTTTGGTCCGTCACACAGACAGTACATCGGATCATCGCCCAAAGACATATGTCCAAAGTGCATTTGTCATTTCCACTACGCGCAAAGTTTGATTCACATGGATTTATTTGATTACGCGCATCTAATTTGGCTAGAGATGTGCTGAAAAGACGTTTGCCATCTCATCTCTTTGCGTGTGTATGTTTGTGTGCGTGGTGCATCTGGTGTGTGTTTTTCCTTGAAATCAAAACAATAGCCTTAATCTGACAAATTAGATCTCTTACTTTTACAGCTGTCTGCTCCACACAATTGCGGATAATTCATCCCGAATGGCCCTACTGCGACCAGCTCATGTAGCAAGCTAGATATATAGCATGAATGTCGTGATAAAAATTGCCTTTCGAGAATCTAGACGGAATGTAGCTTTTTTGAAAACATTTGTTGTTTCTTCGCAACATATGCAATCGATTTTTCCTATCAGATCGAGCATCATGACCATGTCTATGATCACGACCATAGACATATCACGACTATGGATTATAGCATCAACTCATTATATCATTCTGCTCTGTAGATATACAGCTTGTGGCGTATTGAGATCACTCCAAAGATATTTAACACTACTTGTTTATCTTTGGATCACTCATCACATCGCATTAACCAAAGATATATAAACTAGCAGTGTTACATGTCCTTGGCATTAATCAGTTGCATGCATATCAAAATATCTTTGATGTATATGCATCGAAATCATTCTCCCTTATAATCGTGCATCTCACTAGGGGTCCAGTAATGCGCATTGAAGACTATGACAAGTTGTGAACTTGCGTTGTCTTGACAACGGCACTAAAATAATGGCGGCTTCCAATGCCAGAACATGTAAAGGCAACCGTGCTGTGTAAGTGCACTTCGTCAATGTTGGCAATGACTATGTGCTCTGATAATTTTTTTGATAATTTCCACCAGGATTGCAGCAATGACGATCAAATGATGCAGATGCCCTTGCACAAGACTCACAGCATGAAATTGTATAACCACATCGGTTTCAGCGATTCCCAATTGTTTAGCCATATCAAATTTATTAAGCCATCTGGTGACCTACATATTCAGCTGTTTGCTGTGTTCTTTCGTCTAAAACAGAAACTAAACTTCGCAGCGGAAAAGACTCCTGCTTATCAAACAATTTAAGTAAGATGAGGCGCAGCTACAAATTTAGCATTTTAGTGATGAAATGAATGCATCGTGTTGTCATTGCTAACATTGTTTGCTCGCATTGTAGTTGTTGAGAATTCGCTATTGTTTTGTAAGTTTTAATAGTAATTAATTTATTTATTTCATCATGGCCACCAGGCATGTTTCGTATTTCTCGAAGATATCTCATCTATCCCCTGCGTTGGCGGAAATTATGTCTTCAAAGTCGATCAGTTGACCTTCATTATTTTGCCGAAGTAACCAGGTACTAATCTAATTATCCTGTGAGTACTACGTATGTATATATCTTATTGTGCATAAGAGCAATCAAGGCTTATAGGGCTATCAACTGTCCCGACTATCGGGACGTCCCAATTTTTCGCCAAAAAATCGCCTGTCCAGATTTTTTTTGCTCGAAATTTAGCTGTCCCGATGTTTTGGATTCTGAAATTTGGACACAGTTTTTCTAGTCGAAGTTAGGTGCTGCGGTCAGAATTTCTTATATACACTAGTCACGTGCACCGGCATACTGTCCCCCTTTGAAACACTTTATGCATTAATATAAACAATGCATTCGATTTCTGTTGTGGGGAAAATGACTAGCAGCATAAAGAAACGCTTTATTCGAGAAATCGTCTAACTCGACACCAACTCGTTTTTTTGATTTTTGCTTGTCACAATGCAATCAGCTTTCTCTTTATATGAGAACATATTTTTCCATTAAATCGATTGGTTGGGAAGTTACGAAACTGAAATACTCTTTAATAAGATGAAGAAAAAATCCTTCTGTTACAGAATTTTGGTAGTTCATAACTGATGCGCCTCAATTTCCCGGTTGAATAACTCAAGATCATCATCTTTCACATAATTGCATCTTCGACGGCTATCTGGTGGAGGAGCATTTTCCAAGTCCCATCAAATTTGTCTGTACTCTGCATAATCGCAGTGAAGTCCGAGTTTCACTTCCCCACCATCACCATCAAAATGAGGTGGAATCCACAAACCTACTCGGCCAATGGCATCTAATCCTACGATTAAGTCCACATTGAACGGTAGCCTTGCGAGCACATTCACATCGATTGGTCAACATTAAATCCACTTTTACTAAAAGACATGTTAAGCAACTTAACACAACCTTAAGTATTAACGATCAGAGTCTATTGCTTCTAGACAGTGTGTCTCAGATTTCACTTTGCGGTTTTCTGCAAATCGCCATGAAACTAAGGAAATACTACTGTACAATCTTTATTTCTTTTTTGTCTTTTTTTGTTGTGGTGGCAATAGCGATTGGTTGCAGAGAGGATTCTGAATAACTTGGGCAATCGTAGAGGAAGACAGGAGAGCAACCCCTGTCCGACGTTTAAAGATAAAGTTGTGCCTCATGTGGCCGCGTTGTTCACATATATGACAACATGCCACCCATACATTCGCTTTTTCGAAAATTTGCCTTAATTTTCACTTTTGTTGAGTGGCATTCGTTTATTTTTCGTTTTTTGGTAGAGTAAGAAAAAATTGTTTCGTAGTACAGGCGTTGACTGCCGTTTACATCACTGCAGTCATACTGATTACGTCATACTTCACCCGCTACATATATCTATTTTCATAGCTGCTGTGTGCTGAGATGTGCGTCATCGACTGATATCGCGTGCTTCAGCAACTCGTGACTTCTGTCAAATACGTCAGTAAATAGGAATGCCCTCATAAAATTCAACGATGCAGGACAATGAGAACCCTACATCATAAAGCTTGGACAGTTTAAGATAAATTGTCTTGGCTGTTTGTCATGTTTTGAATTGAATTGGAAATCTGACACAGAAGTCAAGGCCAGAAGTCATAAGACAAAAACATGAAGTAAGAAGACAGCTCAAAGCTCAGAACACAGCTCAGAGCTTCGTCACCTTTCATTCTTTCATATTCTCACTGGGCTACCAACTCAGAAGTCAGAACGAGAATCACGAAACTCAGAACGTCGTCTCCTCCTTTTTAGCCGTTCAGATTCACTTTTGGCTAACAGCAGAACTCAAAACTCAATAGTCCGAACAAAGAATACCAAAACTCAAGACTCGGAACTCTGAACTTCAAGCCAGAAGACAAGGTAGAGGGCTGAAGGTAGATACAGGGCTGCCATTCTTCCGGTTTTAACCGGAATTCCGGCTTTTTTTAAACTTAACTAAGTAGTGGGAAAATGTTGTACCAAGGAACAAATAACTTGCTTTAAGCAGCATTTTAGGGTCCCTCTTTAGATCGTTATGAGGATCTTTTAGATTGTGAAGGGACTCTTTAAGATTGTGAGGGAGCCCTTTTGACATCATGAGGGGCTCTTAAAGATTTTAAGGGGACCCTCTTGAGATCTTGAGGGTTCCTTTTAGATCAGGGGTGCGCAACCTTCTACATTTTTCGGCCGCCATCTCGAAGGCCGAAATAATCACGGCCGCACTTACTATGCCAATCCTTTTTTATATTCCACCACTCAAATTAGGTTTTCCTCATGAATGACGCAGTGAAAATCGCATAAAGGTCTACTTCGCAAAGAATGAGTTGGCAAGTTAACGCATCGACGGTCATTTTTGACTCGAAAAGATTTCAAGCTCAAGCTGTTATTAGCAGTTGAAAAGTTGAAAGCATGTTTTTGTAAGGGCAACCGAAGGAGAAAACACTTAACTAAGCTACTGTAATAATTCATAGGAATTACGAACCATGCAAAATTCATTCATTCATTCATCATAGAGCCGGTCTTTTCTAGGAAATCACTTGTATATAGGCCGACGCATTTCTAGAACCTCGTATATAAGCCTGCCTACCTTGCGTTATTATTGAAGTTATGAAGTATATTATTATTACTAATCGTACAGTTCTTTCACAACCCAAAACGTGAGCCTTAAATTTAATGGTAAATGTGAAATATAAACAACTGAAATTTTAACGTATTTTATTTATGAAAATACACAAAATCTAAATCTGGTAGAAATACAAAATCTCGTAAAGAAATTACAACATCTTTCAATTCAATCCGTTGTTTCACACAAACACACAACACTACCGCTGCAGAAACTGATCTAGCAGGCATCCTTATTGAGGTCATGGACTTGAAGATAACGCGCGCGAACAATTCGAGCAAACTGCAATTAACCCTTTTGTTTCTTTTAGCTGATGACTCTAGCCATGAATGCACATGAATGTAACTGCCCTTTCTATTCATGAATTATCGAACTGCTTCAACGCCTTCATCGCGCTTGTAGGCGCCCATTTTTCCAAGCAGCACGGGCATAAAGGTTTTCGATAGTTACAAGGTGACTAGTATGCTACTATAGTTACGACTGCTTTTCGATTGCCTTTTGTGTTCTTTTCCATTTACTTCCCATTGTCACGGCCGCACTTTGCCTCTGCCGCAGGTTGCGCACCCCTGTTTTAGATTGTAAAGGGGCCCTCTTGATATTGTGTGGGGACCCTTTCAGATTGTGAAGGAACCTATTCAGCTATGGGGCCCTTCAATTTTAAACAATCATGAAATTCAAAACAGGTACTTTCTAATAATCCGCGTGACACTTGATCAGAAGATCCTTCTACAATTGTAAGTCACTGATTCCTTCGTCAATCATGAAGAAACAGGACTCAACGCAAGTAATCAAGATTCCGAAATAATAAATTTAGGTGGGAATGCTTGGGGAATATGCGATTACCTGTTGTAAAAGCGGTAAAATTTCGGCTAAGACACCAATGAAAATTGAAATCTTTTCAAGCAACTGCGTAAGTGTTAAGCATTTCCTTTCGTATTGATGCTATGTTTACTTATGCCATGGCGTTTGAGCTTTGATCAAGTAGCTGTCACCATCTTGTTTAAATTTTTTTAAATTTAGATATGTCATTGTTTTTTCAATGCTTATGTTTGAAATACAGGGGATGAGAGAAAGGTTTGATTTGAGTAATTGCCGGAGCTACAGGCACTTTTCAGTCGGAACTGGAAACGTTTTTGGCTTCTTAGCCTCCATTATTGCAATATACCCTTTTGTAAGGAATAAGTAACTCAGCGCGCAAACCATCAGTACTGCCCTCCAAAGGCAAAACAACTTAAGTCGTGTTTTCCAAACTTTACAGGAGAGCCATTTTTCTGAAATGTTCTCCCAATTCACTAATTTTGCGAATTTCAAATTGAAACTTCACTTGAGTAAAGAATATGTGGTAACTCATTCTGACATGAAAGTTGAGGTAAAAGTGATGACGTCATCAAGGTCATATATGATTTAAGTTGTTTTGCCTTTGGGAACAGCCATTCCCATGCATATGGACCTAAGTTGTTTTGCCATCTCTTTGATAAACGTATCACATACTGCTTATTAATTGCCGATCAGTCTTAATTGCATTCTTCTATAATTTACAAGGTATTCTTAATCAAAACCCATAGAAAATAACCTAGACTCAAAAGAGAAATTGATCTTGTATCACAAATGCTTGTATTGAACTCTTACAAAAGATTCTGCAAAAAACTGTCATTCATCGGAGTTTATCAAGTCTACACTCAAACTGGATTCTGGCATATCAGTCCAGTAGCTTCGCCGGTGTTGCGGCATCAGAGGCACCAACTTCCCGATGATGTCCCGCTTTTTGCAGGTGTTGATGCCTCTGTTGATTCCCCGGCGGACGAAGGGCAGAGAGAAAGTTTCAGGAGACCGGTCCCTCTTCTTCACCAAATCTTCCACCTTGTACTTGGTGAATTCGACTTGGTCGAATGACGTCTTGAGGTACATTGCTGCTGAACTGCGCCGAAATTTAGCCACCACGACATCACTCAGTATCGGTTTTGGGGGATTCGTTGAAGCCGTCAGATTGTTCAACCGATACTGAGAGATATAATCGTGGTCCTTGTCAGTGACGAAGTCCGAGGAGACCATTTTCTTGCTACCAACTCTGTTGGTCTGGCAGCAAGCTGCGAAGTCCTCGATGTCCAACACGGTCTTCATTGCTTTGAGGTTTTTCTCTATTCTGGAATGGTCACTGTCCGCTGCCATGAAGGTATGGCCAGTTTCTGGGTACTTCAGGCGCAATGTCTGAATCGCGACATTCGGTTGCTGCACACATTGCAGGCAGATTCCATACAGGAACCAGTTTTTATTTTGCGCCGCGCAGTTGTCCATGTAAATTGTGAACTCCATTACGTCGCGGAAGTGATGGATGAATTGCAGGATGCAGCTGGCGATATCCTGTTTGTTCCTTCCAGCTGTTGACTCGTCCACACGAATGCTAGCCCCCTTTTTTTAGTGGCTCCCACAGGTGAGAATGTTTGGTTGAAGGCTATCACTCTTGGTGTGAATATACACACCTTGTGTGGCATTTGTGGCAGCATTGTCACCTTCATCAGGTCAGTTGACACAACCATGTGGTTGATGTCTTGGTTTTTCCTGTCTCTCTGGTATTCCTCTCTCGCACGGGTGTACCGGTTTTTGTGCCGCGTATAACGTTGACAAACTTCACACGTGGAACAGTCGTGGGAGATGGCTGGTTTGTGATGAAAGTATAACTTGCAAACTTCACATTCTTCTCCACTCAATTTTGTGAAGGCAATGTTCATTTCTTTGACTTTCTTCCGGTAAGTCTCGTCTGAAACTGCTGCCTCATGGGTCTCGTTGAAATCCTTCGCCATTTGCGTAATATTTAGCGAGGATGGAAGGTAGCGCCGATTGGGTGCATGTGCTCTTCTGTAATGTGGAAGACATGGCGAATGGCTTTCGATGTGTTCACATATTTGTGAAAGAACTTCGTCGCTGATTTTGTTCGCTGGTTGATGCCGTCCTCTCCTATCGACTCCATCGGCTGTTTGTCAAATTTCCAGGTCTGTCAGAATTTCCTGTTTCAATACATAACGACATCCCAAAAGCAAAAGAACTTATGTGTCGACTTAAGTGGTTTTGCCTTTGGAAGTCGAAGATAAGTTGTTTTGCCTTTGGAAAACTCCTGAAAATATTTGACCTTTGCGACCATTCAAATTTCAAATTGCTCTAGCTTCTTTTCTATTGAGAGTTGGGCTTTAAAATTTATATGGGAGATGTATGACAACAAGCCCCAAAAAACTGCGTTAAAACATGGAAACGGAAACTAACCCGACTTAAGTTGTTTTGCCTTTGGAGGGCAGAGTAGGTCGATGTACTTGGAAATTCGGCAGCTCACCTTTGTACTATTTGCATTCCTGTTTGCAAATATCAATTTTTGAAAACGAGCTCTAGACAATGAGATTTCAACTACATGCATTTCATCAAATGTAGATGTCTGTAGTACGGATGAAGATTTATCTGCATTTGAGTTACTACTTACAAGCATACTGACTGCACGGCTAAAATTCCAGAAAAGGTAGTACACTACCGGTACTTCTCGTAATGGCTTAAATCAAATATCTCTCTCATCTCTTGCCTTTTTTCATTTCGTGGTCTGGGCATCATTTTAGATTAAATATCACAGGGGTGGGCCGATGTGACAAAACGTGACAGCATGTGAAATTTTTTCATCTCAAAATAGAAGCAATGCAACACAGCAAATGTGTGTTTTTTGCTGTTTGTGTGACAAAATGTGACAAATTCATGGAAAAATATTCTGACAAAATATGAACAAAGTCACAGAGGAGCATTAACTCGATTTGAATAAAAGAACGAAGTAATGTTTTCCAGGAGATCTTCTTATGCTCCTGATGAGCTTCTTTGATGACAATTTGTATTAGGGACATGCAAGATTGATGTTCCCTCTTTTTTGCTCCAAATTGCGACTTATACTTGCGCCGCCAGGCAAGTCGTGCTGTTATTTGTCCGACTTTTCAAAGTTGACTTCGACGTGTTATGTGATGTCCCAATTGTAACATTCATTGTATGTGGCCATACGTTTCTTGGTTGTCATGCCTAGATCGTAGGAGTCACTGTGAATTTATACTTCCTACAATGCACACGCATGTATTTATATTTACCTCTGATCAGAATACAGAACAATAGTAATCGCTATAAAACTGAGTGGCATCTATTCACTGAAAACGAAGTTTTCCTCTTTTCTGTGAAATAATATGGTCCGTGAATTGACATTGTGAAACATCTTCGAGTACGTGTTTATTATGCAATCATATTTGCCATAAGTAATTAATCATAAATAAATTCCAGACTATAAAAATAATCAGTTGTAATTAACAACAATTGTTGCCCAATTGTAATAAGACTACAAGCTTTGAGTGCAATTTTTTCACTTGAAACAAAATTAATTGTGTCCCGGTTTTACCCATGCTCTGTTTCGTTATAACACCAAATCTCGGGGTAAATGTTGTCAACCTCCAATGGCAATTCTTAATGGGAATGAAATAATGGCTTAACGTCGCTACTCCCCATATTGAAGTCTTGGACGGTGCTGACATAAGTCAGACTTTAATCTGGAGACTTGTGATCTTTTAGTCCGGATGCACTTCATCACAAGCACAACTTCCAATGGCACTTTCGGGGCTCGACCTCTGGACCGAAAAATCGCTAGGCCAAGCACTTAGCCACTGTGTCACGGGTACCACCCATATGGAACTATATAAATAATAATAATTAGTAATAATTAATAAATCAAAGATTTTTCTCGATTTTGTCCCGTTATAACCCCGTTTGATATATATTATGATTTTTACCTCAAATGCTCTACTCAAAAAATCAGCCATTAAGGCAAAATTGATAACTGCCTGGAATCTTCTGCACACCGGCATAGGTCAAATTTTGGCCATGTGTTTTCATCAACATGTGACAAAATGTGACTTTTATGTCAATGAGCATGTGACATTAGCGCCCATCGGTATGTGACAAAATGTGACAAACCTCGAATATCAAGATGTGACACAATGTGTCGCAGATCCAAACATGGCGGCCCACCCCTGATATCATGTTAACTAGCATGGTGTCTGTAATGTGCGATAAATTTTAATCGTCAATTCATGCTGTGTGACATGGATTAATTTTTTTGTGTAACGTGGCGGATGATGCTTTACTTTGAACTTTGATTATGATATAATTTTCTTTACTGTTAATATAGAGGATATCCCACAGTGAACCCCCAAAGTCACTTTCTTATCAATTCTTTCACTGATCATTTCAAAGTTTTTTGAAGTGGGAATTTGCGACTCAATGATGACTTTCTGTGAGTTATTTATGATTCAAGAGAAGCCAGTTGTTAACACTCGCAACACTGACAATTTATTTTCTTCTTGCTCACCATTTGCCCGAACACAATCGGTCAGCAGCGCAAGAGCATGTCTTCACACAATCGCTCGTCAATCTGGTGAAAAACGGTGCAAATTTTGTTTTCCAGTTTATCCAAATGCATAGGATGACTCCAATGCTTCATTTCCTTAACGTGTTCAAGCGAAAAAAATGTCACAGGGCATTAAATGTGGTAATATCGGAAGCCATTCCATAGACCGTTATGACGGTCAATCCATGATTTAGGAAAATGATTGTATAAAAAATTTACGATCGGTCGGTAGTAGTGCTCTGGCACTCTTTCCTGTATGAAGATGCTCCTATCCTCAGTGACATTCGGTATCACTTTATACAGCATGGAAAGGAAGTTTTTACCATCCATTGTCAGTTTCTCGAAAGAAAAATGGCTCAATTGCGCTTTATAAAGAAATGCCAGCCCAAGCTTTTAGACTGCGTTGATCCATGGATTTTGTGTTACGGTATTTGTTGTGACCAGATCGCTCTGCAGAAGCAGTCTTCCAAACATCGAACGGCTGAATAGCAATTCCTAGTGGTTTCATGAAAAATCTTCACTATAAGGACGAGATCTTGTATCGTGTGGCGTTTTGGCATGATCAATAGAAAATGACAGCTGCACAAGAATAATGCCTTCTAATTTTGAATGTAAAATTTTTGAACGAAATGAAGTTTGTTTTTGAAGCAGCTGAGCTGATTATTCGTACTGGTTTTGCGCTATGGGAGGGGGAGGAGTTTCAGTAATACATTCTATCTAGCCTTCAAAAGCAGTTCTTTTTAAAAAAGTAGTTTTTCGAGTCATGCATTCTAGTGCACCTGGTAAAACCTGATGATTGAAAAACCATCAGTAGCAATATTATGCCATTATTGCAGCAGACCTTACTTCTGCCTGAACGCTTTCAAAACTAATCGGATTGTGGGATATCAAATGATCGTATTTTTTTACTTTTAAGGGGCCCATTCCGATTTGACTTTCCGGTTTTTATTTTTGATAAGAGTGGCAGCCCTGTAGATAGCAGACAGCACCAGTCTGACCATTTGCATAAGACAGAATGCAGATGACGCAGCTCGAAACTCAGAGCTCAGAGCCTCGTCTCCGCCATTCAGTCGCTCATATTCACATCGGGCTACCAACTCAGACCTCAAAACCCGGACTCAATCAGGACTCAGAAGTCATAAACAGTAACCAGAAACAAGACAAAATTCAAGGCCAGAAGTCAGAAGACAGAAATAGGAAGTCAGAGGCCAGAGCCCAAAATTCAGAACACATCTCAGAGCCTCGTTTCCGCCTTTCAGTCGTTCATGTTCACATTGGGCTACTAACTAAGAAGACCGAACGAAGACCACAGAACACCGAACGCAAAAATCAGAAGTCAGAGGATAGAACACAGAACCTAAAGCACGAAAGTAAAAAATCAGAAGCAAGAAGACATAAGTTAGAATTCAAAAGTCAGAGCTCAGAGCCTTGTCTCCTCCTTCCAGACGTTCATATTCAGAACCAACTCGGACTGCTAACTTAGAACATAGACCTCGGAACACAAAATAAGAAGACAGAAGAAGGAAGTCAGATGTCAAAACTGAGAAGTGCGAAGTCAGAAGATAGCAGTCAGAGCTCAGAACACTGAACTCAGTGATTTTCATTTATCTTCTGAGTTACTGAGTTTTTAGTTCTCAGTTTTCAGTTCTGTGCTCTGTGTTCTGAGTTGGTAGCTGAATGTGAATTTAAAGGTTTGAAAGGCGGAGACAATGCTCTGACTTCTGTCTTTTGAGCTCTTTGCTCTGACTTCCGGCTTTTAATTTTTGAGCTTTGACATCTGACTTCCTTCTTCTGTCTTCTGACTTTGTGTTCCGCGATGTGTTGAGTTGGTTCTGAATATGAACGTCTGGAAGACGGAGACGAGGCTCTGAGCTCTGACTTTTGAATTCCAACTTCTGTCTTCAGCCTTCTGCCTCCTGACTTCTGACCTCTGACTTTTGTCTTCATACTTCTGACTTTGGACTTTCGTGCTTTGGGTTTTGTGCTCTTAGGTCTTCGTTCGGTCTTAATTAGTAGTCCAATGTGAATGTGAACGACTTAAAGGCGGATACGAGGCTCTGAGATGTGTTCTGCGTTTTGAGCTTTGGCTTCTGACTTCTGGCCTTGAATTTTGTCTTATGTTTCTGGTTTCTGTTCTCTGACGTCTGAGTCTTGAGGGTTTTGAGCTCTGTGTTTAGAGTTTTTGGTTGGTAGCCCAATGTGAATGTGAACGGCTGAATGGCGGATACGAGGCTCTGAGATGTGTTCTGCGTTTTGGGCTTTGGCCTCTGACTTCCTATTTCTGTCTTCTGACTTCTGGCCTTGAATTTTGTCTTGTGTTTCTGGTTTCTGTCATCTGACTTCTGAGTCTTGAGGTTTTTAAGCTCTGTGTTTAGAGTTTTTGGTTGGTAGCCCAATGTGAATGTGAACGGCTGAATGGCGGGGACGAGGCTGTGAGTTTTGGGATGTGTCATCTGCCTTTTGTTTTCTGCAAATGGTCAGACTACTTCTTTCTTCTGCCTTCCGTCTACTGAGTTCTGGGTTCTCACTTTTGACTTGGAGCTTCCAGTGCTCATAGCTCAGAGCCTCGTCTCTGCCTGTCAGCTGTTCATATACAGAACTCGGAACTCAAAGTCAGAAGACAAATCTCAAAACTGAGAGGACAGGTGACAGAAATCAAAAGTCAGGAGTCAGAGCATAGAGCTAAAAATTCTGAAATCAAAAGTCAGAGCCTTGTCATCACCTTTCAACCCTTCGTATTCACATTAAGCCACCAACTCAGAACGCCGAACAGAGAACTCGAATCTCAGTACACAGAACTCAAAACTGGGAACATAAAACCAAACTTGAAAAGTCATAAGTACGAAGTCAGAGCTCAGGGCACAGAACACGGAACACAAACTCGGAAGTGAAAACCCAGAACTCAGTCAGTCAGGAGGCAGAAGTCAGTAATAAGAAGTCAGAAGACAAGACAGAAATCAGGAGGCAGAAGGCACAAACCAGTAACCAGAAGTGAGAAGACAGAAGGAAGAGCTCAGATCTCAAACCCTGAATTGAGAGCTAAAGCTCAAGAGATCAGATCCTCGTCACCGGCTTTCAGCCGTTCATATTCACATCGGGCGTCCAAGCCAGAACACAGAACTCAAAACTACGAACACGGAACCTGGCTTCTCTCTTCTGACTACGACACTTCTGACTTGAAGTTCTGTGTTCCGAGTCATGAGTTTGGCGTTAATGTGTTCGGAACCAGGGCTGCGGACGCGATGAATTGTTCAATCGCGTCCGAGTCCGCGTCCGACTTTTCTATCAAGTGCTCAATGAAGACTAATTCAAAATTATGAACAGATACCGTCTTCTATTTACATTCACTGGATAATGTAGACCCTTGAATATTTGCATTGGTGCTATTTAGTTTTGAATAACCAGTTGTTTATAGTTAGGCGTTAGGTCTAATCGATAACCATTAACTTGTCGAATGATGCTTCATGAATCATTATATCAAATGTACAGGTACCGGGTATAGTACCAGTGCTGGTTTATACATGCATTGAGTCTATGCATGCATTGAAATCCAATCATTTATTATCAGACCACTGAAGCTCCCAGTGTTAATGGTATATATAAAGCTATCCTGCATGTGCCAACAGACGTATAAATAAATCTCACAGATTCAATGTAGATTGCATAGCCCTACTAATATGCCTGTGGATCCTTTTTTGAAATAAGGTAATACATATGGTAAATAAGGTTTTAAAACCAATTTATGTAGGCCTATTATTAGTATTAATGTCTAAACTTTTCGGTGTTAAAGAAATTTCTCCGCATTAATGTCAAACACCGCTTGCAGTTAGGCCTACCATACTCTTTATTCAATTTTGCTACAGTTATTTGCATGCCTTAATTAAGTTAAAATTAACGGTCGGGGCAAGTCGCTCGAGTCTGTCAGTCGACTAAAACCAATTTATATGTTTTACAGTAAAATATTAAATAAAAATGAGATCAGAATGTTCATTTAAGTTTTGCAAAACACAGGGTGGCGGCCGAGCCCGTGAATTTTGTTGGGACCCAGAAATCGGCCATAATAAGAGAAATATCCAATTAGCCCTTAAATAGCCCGGGAATGACATTTTGTGATTTTTTGCCACCAAATTAAGTAAGCATAATTTCTTGATTTCAACTGCTTTTTTGTGACTTTTATTGAGCCTACTAAATTATTGCCTACTCTTATTGAGCCTATTAAATTTTTTAAATTTTAATTGAAATAACCAAAAAGTTTGCACATCCGGATGAAATATTCATGACTTCATGAATTTGTTTCGTTTCCATATGACTTTTTCCATATGATATCTGTGAGGCGATGGTTGTTCCGTTAACGTGTCGCTTGTAGTAAAATCGATGATGATGAAGTTTTGCAAATAAGCAATGTTGGATCTTACAAAAACAATATGTGGATCTTCACATCGAAGCCCATGGGTTGACAATAAATTAATTCGTATATGCAAGTATAAACTCGTAATCAATCGACAGAGATCGCAAATAATCGCTTTTGTTTTTCGCGTTTCTAAACGGGCTTACTACAATTTCGTAACAGACTCGTAATATGGCAAATTGACACACTATGCAGCCTCCAATGATGTAATTGAAATTTCGAGTCTTACACACCAAGAAAAGTCATAGTCATAGGTCTATCTGTATGATATTTTACCTTCACGTTATCGATTTCACAAATTGTAAGATATTTTGCAGGTGCACAACCTTAGAGCAATAAAAGCTTAATTGATACAGCACAGCCCACGTTTTCACCCATGCCAAATTGAGGAAAGATATCAGTCCAAAATCATGCCAACAAAATTCTACCAACGATGCACAGACAAAAAAAGTGCATCAGAGTTTTGTTGGTATTTTGAATAAAAGTCTGGCTAGGCTACGTGATGAGTTCGAAAACCTCACAGTAAATCATGACAAGAAGGCCACCCAAACCAGGGACTTTGTATAGACCACCGCGTCCAAACATAGGGGTCGCGACCCAAAATAGGGTCGCTATATATGAAACCATCTGGACTTCTAGCGTTGAAGATTTTGTTCTCTGCTCCGATCACGACTATACCAGAACCGCGAAAAATAAGTCAATAAGTGCCGTTCCAAGCATCAAATCAATCAAATTTTGCTAGCTTATAAGCCTACCGTAAGCTTAGAAAAATAAGGTCTAGCTACTCAAGGCATGGATTCATGTGTTGTTGTAATTGGAATAACATATTTGATCAATATAAAAAATAGCATGGAACTTCGATGAAATAGCCCGGGAATCGCCCGGGAAATTGAAGCTTGAAATCCTGCCGCCATCCTGAAAACAGTAGAAAATTGAAAATTTGCGCAACAGCGGCAGTATACAGTTACAAAAGCATTCGTACAAAACTATGGAGGATATGTGTATACCAAAGATAACATCTAGGATGTTTGAAATCGACAAACAATGACAAGTATCATGCTGTAGAATCTAAATATAACTGAAAAGTAAAACGCTGGGAGCAAGGTTTGATTTGAATAATTGCAGGAGCTACAAGAACTGGTAAAGTTTAAGGTTGAACTGCAAGCGTTTTTGACTTTTTAGCCGCCATCACTGCAGTAAATCAGCAACTCACTCCACAGACCATCGGTAGGTGGATGTGCTTGGAAATCCGGCAGCTCATCTTCGTGCATGAAGTCCAAACACAAATTAGCTGTTTGAAAATTTCAAATGTATGTATGTATTTATGATGTATTTCATGCATGTATTTCATTAATTGTAGATGTCTGTATTTCGGATGATGACTTGTTTGCATGCGAGTTACTGATTCTTTACAGGTATACTGCACCGATGACGGCTGAAAATCCAGATAAATCATATTTTTTAATTGGAACGTTAGTTTTAGAATAACTTATTTAGAATGTTTCAGAATTTTAGAGGATTGGTACAGAGGACCTACCTCTCTCATCATGACATTTTGAAATAACATGGAGCTGAGAAAAGTTGTAGGCCTAATTCCTGCTTGAAAATGTAATGCCGAGAAAGTCCTTTATACATTCCAGGAGGTTTCGCCTGCGGAGCATTAAATACATCAAAATTGTACTAGTTATACTCTCAAAAGGCTGGAGGCTTCGCCTGCAGGGCTTTGAAAACATGAAAATTCTACTAGGGTAGGTGCGGGTAATATGGGACACTTAACAAATATCTTCGAAAAAAGATACTTTCTTCAAATATTTTGGAAAAATGAAGGTGGTTATTTATTGATGTGATCATTAACTGCAAACACACAAAATTCAAGCGAAATCGGCTGCATACTTAGGCTTGTGTGATTAAAGCACAAGTGATATACGAATTTTTGTATGTCAAAAATAAGGCTCATGCAAAATTTAGATTTCATTAAAGCTATTATTATATCATCAATCAAGTTCTCTCATGAATTAGAATGTATTGGATGTGGAAACTGGAGTCTTGTGCTATGCTTACAATATTTCACTTTTTCAATTTAGGAATTTTATCACATGATTATAGCTTTTAAAATAAGATATGTATGGTGGGTAATATGAGACACTAGGCGTTATGTCTCTCCAACTTAATAAACCTCATCGTGTGAGCGACAAGGATGAATTGCAGCTGAAAGACCAAAGATATCCGGTGTCTTGACTATCTCCAACTTTGTTTCCGAAGTTCAACAATCAGAGAAGAAAAAAGAATCCACTCCTATAAACGAAGGTAAAGAAAATAGGCTTATGAAGAAAACAAAATCTCCTGAAGTTTTGCCTGCGGCGCTTTATAAAGCATCAAAATTCTATTAGTTGCACTCCAAAAATGATGGAGGTTTCTCCTGCGGCGCTTTATAAAACATCAAACCCTACTAGTTACACTCCAAAAGGGGGTGGAGGTTTCCCCTGCGGCGCTTTAAAAACATCAAGACTCCACTAGTTACACTCATAAAAGGCTGGAGGTTTAGTCTGCGGTACTTTGCCCCAAAATGGTTGAGTTCTTATTAATTATTATCGATGGCCTTAATGCATTAATAATCAATGTATTTTTAGTCGCAGCATATGGCATATAGTGTGTAGGCGCATAGAGATTCATAACTATTTGAAATTGAATCTTGGATTACTAGTAATCACATCAAAACTGAAAATGGGCCCCAGAAAAGGTAGCGCTTGGGCACCCTAAAATATATCTTCCGGATTTTTTTCTGACACCGCCTTCTCATCCCTGGATTTAGGAGAATTGCTGTTAAAATAATGTACGATGGGTCTGTAGTAGTGCGCTGGCATTCCATCCTGCATGAAGATGTCCCTATCCTTCATGACATTCGGTATATTTTATACAGCATAGAAAAGAAGATCTTACCACACATTCTCGATTTCTCGAAAGAATGATGGTTTATCAAAGAAAATGGCTTGCCCAAGCATTTATACCGCGCTGACCATGGATTTTGTATGAAGATATTTGCTGTGACCAGACCGCTCTGCTGAAGCAGTCTTCCAAACGTAGAACAGCTGAACAGCAATTTCCTAGTGGTGTCATGAAAATTCTTCACAACAAAGACGGAATCTTGCACCGTGTGACGTCATGGCACGATTAATAGAAAATGACAGCTGCACGAGAATAGTGCATTATAAATTGGAATGTAAAATTTTTGAGCGAAATGAAGAAAGTTGTCTTTGAAACAGTTAAGTAAAATCATCCATAGGCCTACATGCAGATGATTCTATAATATGCAGTCGTCATATCGAGCTGAAATCGTCAATCGTTCAATAACTTCATGCTGATTTTGCACTGGAGGGAGGATAGAGGGGTCTTTGTAGCACACTCTGTCAAACCTTCGAAAACGGTTCGCCTGAAAATAATAGCTGTCTGAGTCATGTATTCTAGTGCACCTTGTTGAAAGTGATGATTGAGTCTAGGGGGCCATTCCGATTTGACTTTCCGGTTTTTATTTTTGATGAGAGTGGCAGCCCTTCACTTCTGACACAGAAGCGTTCCGAGTTTTGTGTTCTGTGATGTCTTCTGACTGCTATCTTACATCTCTGACTTCGCACTTCTGACTTCTGAGTTTTGAGCTCTCAGTTTTGAGTCTTGGGTTCTCTGTTCCGTGTTGAGTTGGTAGCTTAATGTTAATATGAGGGGCTGAAAGACGGAGGCGAGACTCGGACTTTTGAACTCTTTGCTCTTTGCTCTCAGCTTTGACTTCTTTCTTCTGGCTACTGGCTCCTGTCATTTTAATTCTGGATTCTCACTTCTGACTTTGCGAGTTCAGTGTTCTGAGCTTTGAGTTCCGAGTTGGAATCCCAATGTAAAAGGTGGAGCTGAGGCTGAAAGGTGAAGAGGCTCTGACCTCTGAGTGTTGAGCTCCTAATTCAGACTTTGAGCTTCTGACTTCTGATTATCTTCAGTCTTCTGCCTCATGAGTTTGGGCTTCAGAATTCTGCCTCCTGACTGAGTTCTGGGTTCAGAATACAGAAAGAGTGACTGAAAACGCAGTACCCAGAACTCAAAGCGCAAAACTGATAATTTAATGTTCAAAACTCAGTCAGAAATATGAAGACAGAAAATAGATGACGGAAGACAGCGCAAAACTCTGAACACAGACCTCAAAACTCAGAACTTAGTGCTCAGAGCCTCGTCACCGCCATTCAGCTGCTCATATTCACATTGAAACGCATCGGCGTTGAGGAGCGACACATTCTGAATATAAAGGGTTTCCTCCACTTTCTGCAGGTCCGGACCAGTGTTTGGACAACTTTGTTCAGGGGGTTAGTCAAAAAATGTCCTAGTTTCTCTTAGTGGTTTTCCAAAACCGTGATTTTCAAACTCAGACATTTTTCAGGTGGGAGGGTTGAGTAAGTTCAAAATTTTCTAAGTGTTGATCCGTGGCGGACTCGCTACGGCACTAACACGGAACAAGAGAAAATTTGACTTAGAATGCGTCGCGGATGCAAGACGGAACAAGAAAGATTCACCTATCTTTTCCAACGAGTGGAAGAATGTTAGTAAATGAGGTTGCATTAGAGGTAATCGAGCACGATGCTTCGAATGTCAGTGGTCCCAAGTCGAACCATATCCAACAAAGGGGTCAAAATGGCCGCTGTCCTATAACCGGACACAGGGGGTCCAAAACGAACCGAGTGGACGAAGGTTTGTAAACAAGGACCCACAAGCGGGAGTCGAGCACACTGAAGCGAATGCTACTGATCCGAAGTCGATCCATACCCAGGAAGTGCCCCAAAATGGCCGCTGTCCTATAATCGGACACGGAGTGCAAATCGAAAAAGTTACAAGCTCTCATCCGTGGATTTTGCGTAGCAGGTCCGCCACGGATTCAAGCATAGCCGAATTTTCACTCTTCCGTCGCCGTTCCGTTTTGACTCGGTGTGTTCCTTGAGCCTTCCGTAGCAAATCCGTCATGGATCGACACTTCAGGAAATTTTCACAGACCTCCCCCCGTGGCCGCTATCCGGGCACTTAAACAGTACTTCAATTTTTTTATGATTTTTTTCGGGAGCCGATTGCAAAAAGTTCACCGAAAAATCAGTTGATTCTTGGAAATTTTTGGAAGTGATTTGCAGCACAGTCATCGTGTATAAGGTTTTGTTTGCACTCATCATGCCAACAATTGTAGGTTCAGACAGTTACGCTTAGTCAAGAGATAAAAGATTCGTTTGACAAAAACCTTTTTTCGACCAAAATTTTGCACTGTTTTTGCCTTTGTGTCTTATCTATAAAAAGTTTGAATGAGAGCAAAATCCTCTCTTCCAATTATTGTCTGAAATGAACTTATCTGCCCTTACTATAGATATTAATTTACTTGTAATCGAATTGTTTATTTATCGGCTGAGCAGTGATTTTTAGGTAGACTTTAAAAGCGACTAAATAGGCGTTTATGCACATGTAGTGAAGACAGTGTCACATTTCATCGTGAACAAATATTGAACGACTAACGAAGGGTAGGCCCACCTCTTTCAGAGTTGAAATACCATTGGCTTTGGTAAATTGGGTGCACCGATTTGATTGAAATTCGGTGTCCTCAATAATGAATAAAACTTATTAAGTGTTATCGAGTTATACTTCTTCGATAATTCAACTAATTTTGCTGTAGTTGATCTAGAAATATAGCAATTCATTTTAAGTATTCGTGTTCCTTTCAAAATTAAGCAAAATCAGCCCTTTTATCGAATTAATCACAATCATGTAACTATGAAATCAATTTTCGACTGCTTTTGCGCAGTAATGCCCGATACAATGGAGGCACCAAGCCCTATTCCCCTTCCAACCCTTCTTAATAATTCTCTTCCCTTCCCTAATGTTCATTTTTATAATATGACGAATATTGGTTGATATGATAATTTAGTTTCAGTCTTCAACCAATTACTATTGCACATATTCGAAACCTTCCTACAGCCGAAATATGAAATAGAACTCACAGTTCTGAAAGCGGTGACTCACATTTATTTTGCTCTCGTTGAAATTCACTATCAGTCAACATTGCGTCATAAGAAAGAAAGGGCTTACTTCAGCCGTTATCAAATTTGAGTTAGTCAGTGAACTGATGATTGTTGATTTGTTCTGACTCATTTCTGAGAAGAAAGGTATCCATGGCTGTAACACACTTAATTAAAAGCTTCTCGTAGAGTTCAACATTCTATTGTGTGTGTGCACAGCAGAACAGTAGCGTATCTTCGAACGAAATAATAATGGAAGATGCTCTGGAAATTGTAGTTATGTAAAATGAATGAACAAGCTCATAGTTTACTTGAACTTCAAACATGGCGACTTATGGGAACAGACCTGAATAGCTGCCATTTCATCCAATATCAGGAATCATCAGCAGGCCTAGTTTTGTAGTGAATAAACAAAGATAGCGAATTTTGTTTAAACTGTTTTCTGTAGTTGACAGTATACAGCTGGTCCGCCAATTGGGTAAGCCTTGAGTGATAATAGGAGCCTTTCAGTTGTCAGAAAATTCTTAGAGATCTCTCGGCATTGTCGTGTCATTCATTTGAATGAATGTTTTCGAAATAATATTCTGTTATATGGAGCGAAATCATCAAAATTTCGAACGTATTCTTAATTTGAGCAGTGCATGAACTCAAAAACTTCACTTTATCTGTATGTGGTGAGTATGCGTGTTATAATAAGATGTGCGCAAATCCTTGTAAGAAATGCATATTTCTCAAAGTCAACGTTTTGAACTAAATGTGGATTTCTTTATCTGTGTTCCCACCGAAGCATGCAACTAAGCTAAGAGAAAGGTCAGTAGCTTAGTCATTCGTTGCGTATTAACGTGTACAAATGTCTGGAGTGGGTGGAATTCCTTAGTAATGTTAATTATTCAGGCGATGAAAACTTAACGAATCGGTTGTATTTTCTCAATTCACAGAAAGATTTTCCTAGAATGAAAAAAAATTGAAATGAAATAATGATAATTTGAATTATTTTTTCAGGTATATATTATGTCTCTGGTGTGGGGCTACTATGCCTTTAGTCGGTAAGCGGAAAAAACGTTCCGTTGGTTGTAAGTCCGAGTCTCAAACCGTCCAAAAGCAAACTGAAAGCTCCAGTTATATCTCTGGAACATCCCGATTCCCTAATCTTCCTCCTCCAAACCCCTCCTCTGTCGGAACATCATCGACTTCTGCTGCTTCGTCACACGTCGATTTCAGGCGTCAATCTGGAGCTTCTTGCTCCTCCCAACTCGAAATAATTGACACTCACGACTCTACTGTCGTGCAGACTGGTAGTAGTCAACCAAATCGGAAATCTGCTCCCGCAGCTAAAAGTAAATCAACTTCACGCCGATCCAAAAAAAGGCAAGTGAAGAGTCAAGGGACGATCAGTATATCTGCGACAACCGACCGTGTACTGCGATCTGCAAGCAGAATCAAGTTGGATACCTCGCCTCCTGTAGCGACAAAGCGTTCTTGTACTGGGGTATCAACTGA
The DNA here is from genome assembly GCA_907163375.1 of Prostheceraeus crozeri. Lineage (NCBI taxonomy): Eukaryota > Metazoa > Platyhelminthes > Polycladida > Euryleptidae > Prostheceraeus > Prostheceraeus crozeri. The sequence goes on along the minus strand of CAJQUW010004272.1, from coordinate 105,444 downwards.
CAAGTGAGTTCAGGTCTGAGCGTGATCTGTTAATGCTTCCAGTCAGTATTCAATGTTGCATTTCAGAAGGATGCGTTAAATTAGGTTTTAAGAGCAAACTACCCGAATGTTCGATTTGAAAAGGAAGCTGATGGAAGAAGTCAAAGTGCATCGCGAAAAAAATATTGCCCCGAAAATTAGGAAAATCGATCGTAAGAGCCGTACGTCGATAAACTTTGCACGTACAATGATAGTAACTGATAAGACTGATTGACTAGTCAGGGCGTCTATCAGATTAATTTGTAAACTATCTAAACGAAATAATGAAACACACATAATAATTTTGCTCGTTACTTATTTAATGCTGGAACAATTCATGAATTCAAATGCAAGTTGGTTCTCATTCTATTACACCAACTGAATTCGTTAACGAAATTCATATTTTCGTAGTGAAAGTTGGTTGATATTTAAGACAGGAAATCATCTTTATAATGCGACCTCTGTCTGCTGCTACGATGTGATACACAAACACAATGCGTGACACTATTTCTGGCACAGATAAACGCCAAACTGTTACTATAGTGGAATGGTCAGCTGATGGCCTGCTGTGCATATTGCAAGCCGTAGTGACCGGAATAAGTGGAAGTGGATTAATTACGTCATTAGTGATTCACAGTCGCTTGCACAGTACTGAGTCTCGACTCGTCATTTCTCTACTTCACTTCGCTGCTGTGTGTCTGTCACTATGCCGACGCGAACATACAACTTTTTTTCATTGTTTCCAGCATCGACACAAAGGAGAAACGCAGTCGTCTGAGCGAGTTAACTCTCGAAGCGAGCAACACGGGTACCTGTGCCAGCAAAACGTAAGTTGTGTATACAGACGAAGTTTTCATTAGTTAATCGGTATCGTATTTTTTTTGAATATCAGATAGGGAGCATCAAAAAATTGAATTAATAATGTGATGATTAATTATGAGTATCCAGTATTGAGGGCATGAAAGGGCCCAAGAAGTAAAACTTAATTTAATTATAATTTCGAAATTTTTACTTAACGTAAGCGAAATGAGCAATTACAGAAGTTCTATTCAAAGCAATAATATCGGGCATGATGCATTTAAGTGTACATGATGGATGCTCTGCTTTCATATCGTCTGTATCTGTGGTGCCGTGAGAATTAAGCTGATTCGGTCAAATTGATATTTCCTAAGAAATGCTGTTTGTGGTAGAATTTAGTAGCTATCTTTACCATCGCAAGCGGAATATCATGTTTGATTTCTGTATTTCACTTGAGTGACTGAATGTAAAAAATATGGAGGTGCATCAGGAAATTATTCACGTGACGTCGCAATGAGCTAGACCTAAAAAGACGGAAGGTTAGAGAATATACATGTACGATGACTTAGTAAAATGCGACTTCACATGATGAAACATCCTTGAACTTTTATTTTGAAAGACGACTCAAATCAGATTACTGTTGATAGTGCGGCATCGGAGATTATAGGTAAAAAGAATAAACTAAGATACAGAATGATGACATAGAATCATTGACATTAAACCTGGGTGGAACCTTGGTCAGTCGTCTTGACTGAAAGATACACAAACGTAGGGGAAAAATTATCCGTAATCCTAAATAGTTAGAAGAATGGATCCTGCGTGTATGTTTCTAAGTCGGCAACACCATGCAGTATTCATTTTAGGGTGCGTCGATTTAAGGTAATCGAAACTAAAGTTTGATTTCATAGGCTACTAGGCATTTAAATAAAGCAATTAACATCAACTTAATCGTGGTTTTGAATTAGCTTAAAATATTCACACAAACAGAAACGGAGAGCTATACATGCTGTCTTATATTTGCAGCAAATACCAAATCAGGTTCATTGGGAAGCGTTACAGGAAACGTAGTTACAGGCTAGCAGGTCAGCTGTATTCGTATTCAAGCCAGACCGCTTACCCAGATGAAAACAAGTTTTGAAGTTTTGACCCAAGGTTCTGTTGGCTCCATAAATGTAATGTAATGTAATGTAATGAAGCTGAAACGATGCTTTTCAATCAACTCACAATCCTAGAATTGCAGAGATGTTAATGGTGTATGGAGCATGCACGTAATGAATAATCGTACCACACACAGTCAAAAATCAATGTATAAATTAATATCGGTAGAGGCATTTGTGTGTTTACATTAATTAAACTATGGGATGTCATGTGGACTCAATGCCACAGCCTTGCAGGTATATTCGTATCTGTTCTTAAGCGCGGGTGCGGCTGGGTGCGGGCATAATTTTTCACTGCGAGTAAAAACATTTAAATGTTGCCACTTTTTACAAATGTAACTTATGTTCTGTTTGCATTTAAGTCAGAATCTTTGATAAGAGGACCCTTGACACTTCATGTTCATATTGTCCCACGTATCTACTTGGTCATTCTACCACGAAACGACAATATGTTTTAGCTTCTGTGACACATGATTTGATTCTTTAATCAAACATATTCAACACATTAAGAGCGATTACTATGCTTTTCATTTCATTCCTAAATTAGATATAATATATGCCTAGATGACAGCTGCACTTTCGATGCTTTCGAACAATCGAGCTCTTCAAAATTCATGAATGCCTTGATGTAAAAGAGGATAAGAGACAGTCGTAATAGAAAGTATGCGATAGACTAATTGACTACATTGTGAAGATGCCTTGGTTTGACATAATTATGTTGAGTTGGGAAGAACCAAGTTTTGTTCGATATTTAAAATATAACCTCTTTTTCATATATGTAATTTGCGATATATTTCGATCAGCACATGCCGGAAATAATTTTGTCAGAAATAATGATTCACTACATTTTTATCAAAAACTTGTGTAGCTACATTGGCTGACCAGATGAACTGACTTACACTGGCATCGAGATGTCCACGGTTGACAAACACGTAATTGATCTTAGATTTATAAATGGACAATATTCATTGCACTCGACTTGGGGCAAAGGTGACGTCTGGAACAATTTTATATCCATCATTGACGTGATGGAGAAGTTTTGATGATGAAATGGAGAACTTTCAAAGTGATAGGATTTGCTTTCTGTCAAATATAGACGAGAAAGAATATCACCTATCAGACAGACTTAAGTGAATAAGTAAATAAGTAGACGACTTAGGCGGAACGGGACTTATGCGATGCATAATTAGTCAACGGGGCTGCGTTTTTCCTTTTCAGTTTTCGCATACTCCTTGTATCCATGTTGATGGAAGTTTTGATGTGGAACGCCAAATTTTTAGTTGCATCATCTTCCAATCATGCCTCTAATACACTAATTGATAAAGTGAAGCAATTCTTGAAGTATTATGTGCGAAAATCTCGCGCTTACGATGAGTTGCAGCCGCTCTTCAACTGACAGAATGTAGCTTCAATCAGTCTCTACAGATGTTCCGGTAGAAGCAGCTCTGCAGCAAATGGGCGTGTACCCAAACCCAGGGATCGCAATTTTCCGGTTTTCCGTTTTTGCTAAATTAGTCTAATGTAAATACTTCAAATTTATGCATTCAAACTCCGGTTTTTCCCGATATTCCGTTTTTTCTTGGTTGAATTGCGATCCCTGCCCTAACCTAAGATCCTTGCCACAACCACAGACAGTTAATGCACTCACATGTTATATGTGAGCTTATAGCACACAGGTGTGAGCTGTTTAAAAGCTTTTCTGCTCGCACGGTACAGTTTCCCCATGCCACCTTTCCTGATCAACGCGGTTTTGATGCTTTCAAGGGTTGCGCGGAGAAGTTTCTGATGGGAACAATTTAATTTTCTGAAATGATCTGATGATTCTGCTTTTGTTCACCTACATGTATAGCGCTTTAATTTGCTTATTTTAAAAAATCATGCTGCCCCATAGTCTCGTGAAAATTTTGTGAAGTCAGAGTATGATGTTTAGAGATCTGATGTCAAAGATACTTGACATTTCATCTGACTTCATTGAAAATATTGATAATATTTAACTGTAGATTGAGAGACATATGTGTATTGTGCATTGACGGAAAACTGTTGATTAGCTATCGACATTTCAATTCTTTCAAAGTAAAAATTTCTCATTGCTAATAATCTCACTTGATTATTAGACCAGCTTCACGGCACCACTGAACACGTTCAGTGCATTTTTCTTTTGTTACTAACATGTTCCTGAATCGCAATAATTTATGTGTCGATTTTCTTAAGACTAGTGTCGACATGAAATGACTGTACTTCTCTTGTTTTAGGCACTGCCGCCGTCGAGGGAGCACTAGTCGATCATCGAGCAGTAGTCAGCAACAACATCAGGTTTCGACTTCTCCCGGTCATTCTCCGCACACAACTCGTCTTACCGCCGATTCTGCAATGTCTCACCAACAGCCGGGCCAATCAGGTGCCGGGCAAGACCCAACTCAGCCACAGACTAGCAATTCCAATCTTGGTGAGAACGCTTCAGGACTTAGTGTGCCCGTTTCGGCGGCAGCAGCAGCACAATGGCTACTAGCTGGGAGCAGCGGTGGAAGTCAAGGCCAAGTTGACCTGTCAGCATTGGGATCAGGCTCTGGGTCTGGTGGAAGTGGGCCTGTCCTGGAAGAAGCAATGCTTGATGCTGCAGGGCATCTTCAGCAACTGTTGCATCAAGGCTTCTCGACTTCGTCCGCAGCGGTGAACTTTGCACCTAGGGTCCATCAAATACTTCAGCGCTCTGTGACGCATAACATTGGTGAGATACTGTTCTATCTACTTAATCAGCTGAACTAACACATGAAATGGTTAAGGAAATGCAAAAAAAGTTGTTTAATTGTCATCATAGATAAACAGGGACATCACCTGCGCGCATTGTGACGCATCACATCATGTGAATTTGCGCAAATGATAAGCTTCAGCTATGTTCGACTACATTCACATGAAGTACATGCGTTATTTATAAGAAGACTAATCCAGTTACCTCGGGTTGCAGGTTTAGACCCGCCAAAGGCTTCAGGATATTCCATCTTTTGACATGAACAAATGACTCCATCTACTGTATAGTGTACATGATTCATTTCATGACGATGCGTTAATCAATTTCCTATCATGGAGGTAGTTGATAAATGAAATAAAAGGAAGTTGTGTCTTTTTGATTAGGAATTAGGCGTTGATTGTTAATATTGATGCTCTCTGTTCTTACTTACGTAGGTTTATGAAATGTTCACATTATTTTCGGGGATTACAGAATAACAATGCCTTTCAAGAAATTAATCATGCTGAGAATTTATTTCAGCTTCACAATTTAATCAACTGGTATCACAACTGGAACGAAGTGTCGATAATCATGAGAAGACGTTGCTGTTAAATGAGATCAACGAAATGTTGATGTTGGGCAACGAAGACACGCTAGCAGGTGTGAATGTGAAGCAGTTGGTAAAACCTCTTTCCAACTTGCTTCAAGAAGAAGATACTGCGATGGTGGTAATTTCTGCGACTCGAGTGGTGTACAGTCTTCTGGATTCTTTACCGCGTTCCTCCTCTCAATTATTAGATGTTCTCCCTACGCTTCTCCATATAATCTCCGCTCCCAATGACTTCATCGACCTGAAGGAGCAGGCGGTGAAGGCTGTGGAGCTCATATCAAAACGACATGGTGCCCGAATTGTCCAAGAAGACGGTGTTATTACTTGTCTCAACGTGATAGATTTTCTAGACACTGGTGTCCAAAGAACGGTGTTAAATGCTGTCGTCAATTGCTTTGCACAGATGAGGCGTGAAGATTTTCACCGGGTAGGACCTTGTCTTAGTGGTCTAGCTCTCAGATTGCGTCACAGCGAACCGCGGACCGCAGAACGTGTTGCGGTCGCCTTTGGGAAGCTGATCGAAGCCCACCGACGTGATGCCTCCGTCTTGAAGCGCATTGCTGCCTCGCCAGACCTCTTTCCAAACCTTCAGAGTATGGTGAGTTTAACATTACAGCAGTCACTTTTTATGATATGATTTTTAAAACTCAATGCTTCAGGAGTTCCATGGATTCTGATTTTGAAGATCCGTTAATCATCACATGTCGGCGATCAAATCTCACACTGAGAAAATGATTTGTAAGCCTGTGTGATACTTGGTATGCAATCAAAATGGATTAATGGCAAAAATTCGTACTCGGTCTATTTTTCGCACGCAGTCGTGTTTTCTCGCTGAGATTTGATCGATGGGATGATTATCATATATGGTAAGGCCACTTACATGGTCTAGAACGACTCGTCAATTCGCAATATTATGTCGTAAATTAAAGGAGTTAAAAACAGTTTTGACGTACATGCTCACAATGAAATTTGAGTATAGACAATTAGGGGTATTAAATAAATGAAGTGATTGAAATGAATATGTAATCTATCTGTCATCATACATATAATCTTCTTACTTGCAGTTAATGACCACCAACCCTCCATTGAACCGGAATACGTATCACGTGATTGTAAGAATGCTGACGTCCATGTGTTCTTCTTGCCCCGATCTAGCGGTTGTTTTGTTGAAAGATGGAATTGCGGGAACCTTGTTGCATATCTTAGACTGTATTTCTGGCTCTTCGCTTCCTCAGGCCGCCGTTGCTAGTTCTCAACCGTCATCATCAGCTTCCCCTGGTAAAAGTGGTTTAATGGGAGCAGGAGGGAGTTCTAGTGGACCAGCTTGGATGAGTGAAGTGGCCGTGGACATTGTCACACTTTGTTGTGAACTGTTGCCTGCACTACCAGAGAGTAATGATCTGTTTTGCGTCAATACAATTCTATATCAGAGAAAATCTGCGGTTGATTGGCAATGGTTGGATGATAGCAGTATTTGGAGATCATATCTCCCAGAACATGCGACACAAATCGAACATGCGTTTGAGAGTCACGTTTCACAGGTGAGGTCATTACAATTTCATCAAAATATCTGTCGCTAGATAACAGGATTGTCCAATGCTTAAAAATTACTGTTGTAATCTTCAATGTCTGTCATTGAAAAGCCGAATTTGATTATTCAAGAGCATTTTTCAACGAGCTGCTGAGCCGATGATGTGATTTGCAAGGAAAATACTTTTGTACAGACTTTACATCAAAAATACTGAAATCTTCAAGAGTCGAAGTCTAATTATGCTATATTGTGGTCTCCGTGGCACAGTGGTTAAGTGCTAGGCTTGGCGATCTTTTGGCTCAGAGGTCGAGCCCCGAAAGTGTCATTGGAAGTCGACAGGAAAGGCATCCGGACTAAAAGTACCACAACACTCTAGAAAAGTCTGACTATGTCAGCACTGTCCAAGCCCCCAGTATGGTCGAGTAGTGACGTTAACCCTATCAGGACCGGGGGCATCAACTTCTCTTTATATATCCTAAAATAAGTCAGAAGTTCAATTTATTGTACTTTTAGTTAGTATGTATGTTGAACTTTCAGTATAAATTTGGGCAATATTGACTTACTGTCAGGTCATTTTTAAAGTACCTTTTGGAAAATTGATGGTTTTCATTTAGAGTAGCAATGATGGATTGACAAAGATTATTCACATAGTGTTCCTGTATCATATTTACATAATATTTATGCATGTGCACTTCAAGATTGTTAACATACACATGCATCTGATCTCCCAAAATGAGTACATACACATTGTATATGTATAATTGTAATGTAAAATATAAAAAATTGTAATGTAAAATATAAAAAATTGTAAATGTAAAATGTGAAAAATTGTAAATGTAAAATGTGAAAAATTGAAGTTCTGATTCGAATTTTTAGATATGAAGTCCACAAAATAATGCAAAATACATGTCACCATTCGAAAGATTGCATTCGGAATTTATTATAACCTTGTCTAAATAGCGAATAAGTCATTAGAACGAGACATTTGTAAAGATAGAAAAATGCAATAATAAATGAAAAGACATTATTTACTTTCAAATTTCAAATTGCTATTTATAGCACTAAAATTAACGTACGATATTATGCTTGTAGCAACATATAGATATACTTGAGAAAAATTTTGCTGAAATACTATTGTTGTAATGAACAATTTTTGAAGATACAAAAAATAAACATAGATTCATAAAAAATGAAAAAGTTAGAAAATGCAAATTTTTAATTCGAAGTTTTGGTATGAAGGTCTTCGAATCATGCAAAATGGGCACTACCCTTCGAAAAGGAGACCCTAAATATATATAGTGAACCTGTTTTCAAAAAGTTTCATCCATGGTAACATGGAAAATTTGAGCTAGCGATTTTAGCCTACAACGCTAAAAACGCCCGGTCCTGATGGGATAGGCTTAATTTTTTTGAATGCAAAATATAGACGTTTTTGTTTTCTTGAAAACTCCGACCTCTTAGTTTTGACCATGAAAGCTCACTTACAGCATTCAGATCATTTGATTTGAAATAAAGTGCACACAGACGCACTGGGACTGCTCTAGAAATCATTTGCCAGCATAATTTTCGATAGGAATACCCATTTGACGGGTATTTTTTGTATGACAACAAATAAATAGCATTTTAAAATTCAATTACCGCTTTGATAAGCATTATGATATTTATTTGACAGATTGATAAATAGCATCAACTTGAGAGTGGATGTAGCAATAAAGCGGAAGCTATCTTCGTAGGTAGTTATTTCATTTTGGCAAATCTTTCCATGATTATAAGTGATGTCAGCTTTGCATGATTGACTAAAATTCTTTATCAATAATTTCAGTTAACAAATCAAATCATAGAGATATCTGTGGATTATGGAAAGCTATATTCTATCTTAGTGCGGTTGCTAAGCGATAATGATACATAGCTACAAGCAGTTTGTTTCGTGAATGTCGACATTCCTTTGAATAGATCACGGCATCGTTCGGTGAAATTGAAGTTAAACTGCATTCAGGTAGTCCGCGGTTTTGGAAAGCTTTGAATTTGAGCATCAAACTTGCATGATAGATAAAAGTAATTACCCATGCCTTAGGGTGCGTTTACACGTGCAACTTTATTGCTGGTATTTTTGATCCATAATGAGCCAGAAAAGATTGGACAAACTGTGGAAGCAAAGGCATGCCTTCAATAACCGTGGTTTCGTACGTCACCAGACAATAGCAATCAAGTGAATGGTGATAAATAAAACCATTGATCTCATCAGTAGCTCTGAGTGTCATTAGAAAGTGTCAGCTAAGTTAACGCCTTGTTCAGCTTTTATATGAAGTCAGCTGCTTGTAGATGAATACCCGTGATGCCTAATATTAATAATCTTATTATCATGTATTCAACTACAAAGTCAAGATTTTTATGTTCATTAGCTACTGTGTTTTCGTTGACAATATCAATCCTATAAATAGCGTTATCTTGCCCTAATGTTTTTAGTCGTCAACATTGGCTTAAATTTTAGCATTTGAAAAGCTATGAACATCTGGTTTTTGACTTACAGGTTTCTTTTGTTTTGGATAATCGCCATTACATAGTCTATCCAGCGGACATGATTCAGTATAACGAGGAAACAGAACGAAGTCGTCAGATTCGTCGTGTATCACCATCGAGACGCGGAGAGAATTGTGAATCACCAATTCTGGATGCGCGGACTGCCTGGTTCGGTGACGAAGAAGAGGCGGCCTCGCAGGTCATTCGCGATCTTCTCCCCAGACTTTACGATGTGTGGCGGGAAGCAAGTGGACCAGTGCAATTGCGACACAAATGTCTTGAAGCTATGTTGAGGATGTTGTACGTCTCTCCTCGTCATATTCTTATGGAAGTATTAAAACAGCAGCAGTTGAGTTCTCATTTGGCACAGATGTTGGGGAACCCAGAGGATACAAAGGTAAGAAGCTTTCCTTTATCTCAAAGAGAGTTATTAATCTCAATTTAGCAACATCAAAGCACACTAGGCCTACAGGACATTGAATCTTTCTATTAGAACATGGCCTTTTCGAAATCTCAACACTCCAGAGATTCATACATTGTTCCTTCTTCTCGAGAACGAAGTTAGCTTAAAGTAAAAAATTCTTCAGTGGTATAGTTCTCTTCGAAATTTCTTTATTGGCAAGCTTTCGGGTGATCCACCCTTTCCCATGCACGACAAGTTGAGAGTGGACTCTTCAGTGGACTCTCAACTTGTCGTGCCTGAGGAAGGGTGGATCACCCAAAAGCTTGCCAATAAAGAAATTTCGAAGAGAACTATACCACTGAAGAATTTTTTACTTTACACTCCAGAGATGTATCTTGCACCCAACATATTTCATCAAGGGAAGGCAATTCTAAATTTGCCTGATCCATAAGTGAAATTATTTAGATGATAATCGGATGATGAATGTCTAATGAATAAATTTCGTTACCATCGGAAAAATAGCCACGCAGTCGTTTGATGGAATCATTCAATGAAACGCAAAAACGCAGGGCCTATTCCCGAATGAATACATGTCTCGATTTAATAACAACAAAGCGGTGTCAGTATAACATGTATTTCATTCTACGTAGCGTAAAACGCTCGTCTGCCTACGGCTCGAACTAAATGTTGTTATTTTTTGTATTTCCGATATATAGAGCAATGCTATTCAGAATGCCAGTTCTTAGGCCATGCTTCACAATTAATTCTCAGGAGCATCTCCTGCTGAATGCATATGGAGACGTAGTGGAAGCGCTCTGTAATTAAATAAAATTTTCAAATTCTGAGCTCGTGCTAGGTTATTTTATTCATTGCATTTTGACGCAATTGATCATTCATTACCGGTGTGACTGTTTGCCTATGACTTACTTACTGTTGATTGCCTTTTTTGAATGTCACTATTTTGCAGGTGGTGGTAGCCGGTCTGCAGATGACTCAGATGATGCTGGATCGGGTTTCGGACGTCTTCGGGCCATGCTGTCGTCGTGAAGGGATTGTGTTTCAACTGGAATCACTTCGTCGTAAGGAGCATTCAGTTTTGACTGATCTCCCTGCTGCTACATCTTCACCGTGTACCGCTCCGGTTGTTGTGCCAGTTGTGCAGACGCGGCGAAGTGGCAGATCGGCTAAGAGTCGGCGCAGAGAGCGAGAAGGAGAGACAGAAGGAGAAGAAGAGAGCGGACCACCTAAACATATCGGCTCGCCCACATTCGACAACGTGCCTGCGTCGCCACCCGTTGGAGGGAAGCATCGACGCTCCGCTGCACCCTCTAATTCATCCTCATCATTCTTTTCCAATCTTAATCCTTCACGATTTGTTCGTAAATTCACTGCTAGCGCATCTCGACACAAGACAGCACAACATGAGTCTCCGGGAGCCAGCGGCGGTAGTGGTGGGAGCGACACGTCAACACCGGCTGGTGGGACCGCTAGTGGATCGCCTAGTGGAGGTTCCTCCAACTCAGGTAGTGTCGAACATGCAATGGCTATCGCGTCTGCTCTCAATTCAGTCTCCTCTGCAAGATTGGCAAGGCTAGAGAGCGAGAAAGCTGCAAGAATCCGAGTTCTGAACTGGATAGTGGATCGAGCTGGTCGTTTGTACGATCTTTATATGAGCCGTCGACGTAGTAGATGTACCGGTGAGTTTTACTGTCATGAAATCAGCAAAGCTGCTTTAATTCAATTCTTGTATCTAACTTTCAGGAGCGCAACAAAAAGGCATGTTGTTCTATCATTTTATTACTTCGTTTTTGTTTGCCGTGTGTTGACGTGTTCTCTCACATCGTATAAGTTGTTGGATGTTTTGGAAAAACGGAGTTTTATGAGTTGTTGTTATCCGTCTTATGTGGAGACTACGTTCATAGATAGAATGATTTTAGGATGAACATAGCGACCATGTTGTATTTTAATGTTTTACCATGTTGGTGGAGTTATTGAATCAATTGTTCTCATCGATGTTTGCTTGGTCGGGTCCACCTACTCAGACATGTCACTCTCAAATCAGACGGGATGTGCCTACTCCTTATACGAGTATTAGTGATGTTGCGGATGATCCAGGTTGAAGGGTGACTGTTGAACCCGAGAATCCCTGGAATCGCCCTGAAATGTCGATGTGATAAACAACCAGCCTATAAAGAGTATTTTAATGTGATTTTAACGCAATGATCTTTATATTCTTAAAATTCTGAAGTGAGAAGCAGAATTGAAATTAGTAAGTAACCCCTTTGTGAATTTTCGCGTTGCGTAACTTAAGCAACAGATGGTCTCTGGACTAATTGACGACCACTTATTTCGTGATGGATAATTTTCGAAACAATGAATTTGTTGTGTAACGATGTTTTGCTAGGTATTCGGGCTCTTGAAATTCGCGGAAATTTATTGCACTCGAAAGTGGCTCTTCTACCGAATCTATTTTTACTCATTATTCGGTTCCATTTCCACATTATTTTCCCAAAATATTGTACGATATCATCCATCTGTGGTACTTTGATAGTATTTCGTTTAAACGCATTGCTCATAATGAAGTCTGAAGTGAAAGCTGTAAATAAGCAGGTAGCTGTTCGGCAAATTCAATTCGACAAACCTTTGCTGACATTATCAAAGTTGAGGAGGCTACTAGTTTTCACATATAATGTTGATTTATACAGTAACTTTCATCTGATGTTAGTGCTGTTAATTAAATAACCAGACCATTTGTTTCTTATTTGCTGTGATTTTGCGTGTAATATTCATGTCCATTCTCTATATGCGCTCGTAAGTTGCAACTGTAGGGCATAATAGAAATACACATGAAAAGAAACGCAATTTTCAGTGAAAAGTGCGCACATGCTTACTCTTGTCATGAAAACCTTTAAACTAAAGTTTATTACAAATTTCATGTTGCATACTTGTAAATATTCTGTGAATTTGAGTAAATGCACAATGATTTGTGTGACTTGTTAAGTTGCTGCAGGAAACCTGTCCAGAATATTAACAATTGAGGGAATCGCCTTACATGTAACATATATGCAGAATTATGTTATATTGATGTAGAATTTTGGACCTTATTATTATTTCGTCATAATTGCATCCACTTCACAATCGTCACTGTTATCCCCATTATTTTGAATGCCCTTAGACCAATAACGCAATTATTGAACTGCTCTTAAGGGAAAGTGGCACTCCTAAGGGTTTCATGAATGTAATCACAGAAAATGATCTTGTCTGATTTGATTCAATACTAATTTCATGGAGATTTAATGCTCCACCTAACGCGAATAGCATGGTTGTTTGTTTTAATGACAACAGAAGAAAATAATGTGCTTAATTAAGCGGATTATCAATTCGTATCGCATTTATACTTAATGTAAAAACGAGACAATATTGATTTTTATATATCTTTTTTCAGATATTTCAAATGAATTGAAATTCTACTGTATGCTTTGACTAGCATTTTTATATATTGTGCATACCGTACTGCGAAAAAACCGGACAACTATTTATTTTTTCCGAGGCGGACAATTATTTATTCTTGTCTCTAATATATTTCATGAAATAGGCCATCTTTGTTTTTTTTTGAACGTAGATCAGTTGTAGTCCTACTTATGCAGCCCACTTAAAATTGGCCTATTCTACATCAAAATACTTTTATCACAGGCTTATATTGTCATATTGACACAAATCTACCTAAATAATGAACGACATCAATTCCGCAATCACATTTAGGGCTAGATCCACTTAAATGTGCGAAAAGTCTTAATTCTTGACATAGTTTGAGCCCTTGAGATTGTCTTATCAAGATCAGTTACCCGATCAACATAATAGGAGTGTAGTTCATCATGTTCATTTTACATTCCCAACCTATCATCGAGATTTAATTCGCGTTAACTATGTGAAGCGTGTTTAGTCGCTACTACGGGGTGAAGGCGACTTTGAAAGCTACTCACTTTGACGGCCAATATTACAGAAACCTAGTATTCTATGATCGAAACAACTTCACGCCTGAAATTCTTGAAATAAAATCATGAAATTACCATTTAGTTTGAATCATTGGCAATAGCACAGTAATTCGACATCAACAAATTAGCCTACTCCAAGTCGCAATTCCCCCAAACCGCCCTGTAGCATTCATGATCAGTGCTCCGAATGATTCCTGAATTCCTGAATTTCCAAAAATTTTGAAGTTCTGTCATCGGGAATTTTTCCTATTTTCCCGAAAAATCTAGCTAAAAATTCCCGAAATTTCTGGAATAGATAAATTTGGAAAAGATTAGTTTATTTTGACTTCCAGATCGCATAAAACTGACTTTCATAATTTGTTTTAGAAACCGATACGTAATCAAGAGATAAGTGTTGAAGTCAATATCTTGTCAATTACTGTAGAACTTTGCGCAGAAAGAAAATGTTCTTTTCATGTACGACCTCTCTCATCAACGTGAACCTAAGAAAAGCCAGGTGAATTCGCAACTTCTCAGAATTTTCATAAATTGTCAACTGTCTTCATGCTTCTGTACATTATGATTTGTATTACCTTCAAAATATACACTTTATTATTACTATTATTACCCTACCATTCTGTCGGACAGTTCTATTCACAGAATTAAATATTTTGTTTATCTGCTTCGGAGCGCACGCAGATGAATCTAATTCCGTGGTTCCATTCGTCTAGCTAGCTGCTGTAATTCATGATTTCAGTAATTTTTAAATCTTGAAGAGGGTTATATAATCCGGATTGAAGATTGGTCTACGGTGGTGTCTTGTGCGACTGTTGATATCTTCATGTATCTTCTTAAGTCAAATTTTTTTTTGTTGGTCATAGGACTGCATTGTATAACATTCTGCAAAAGTCATCTCCAATTTTCCCAGATGTTTGCCAGTTGTATGTATTTATGTACAATCTGTCGCCCTTTTTGACTCATCGCATAAAGGAAACAACATAGAGGAAACAGAGTTCGAAGTAGAACTGCGATATTATAACACAATGACTTCATGTCAAACGAAGTCATCATTGATTCAACATTGGTCTATATTAGAGAAAGACCAAAAGCAGCCTCTTTTGTGCAGAATAGCGAAGGCTGCAGTTTGTGTTCCTCACGGGAATAGTGAGATTGAAAGACATTTTAGTGTGTTGTCTGCAAAAAGAGCTCATGTCTTGCTCCCGAGACCATAAAAGCTCTTATGGTGAGCAAATAAATTCTCACAGCAAATGGTTGGAATGATGATATCGTCCCCATAAATGAGTCCCTCTTGAGTTTATACGCTACAGCCCATAAAAAACTTTAATAAAGAAAACTTGAAGATGCGAAACTGGAAAACTTAAATAAAAGAAAAGAAATGGAAACCAAACTTGTTGCTGATGTCAATGAATTTAGAAAATCAAATGATTTTCGATTATTGAAAATTCTGCAGACAAGACGGCAAAATGGAAGAGCTGATGAAGGAAAGGAGAAGCTTGCAGATTTTATTGCAGAGGCAAACTTGAAAGTAAAAGACTCTGAAGAAGAATTGAAGACATTGTTGGAAGAGAAGAAGAGTTTGTCCAAGAAAAAGAAAAGATGTTATTGCTCGATAACTTTTTGGCTAAGGACCAGTCCTCATCATCAAAGCAATGTCGGATGAACGAGTGACAGTAAAAACGGCAGCATGCTTGTAGACTTCATAATTAACATAATAGACGATTAGTGTAATTATATTTCCTTTGATGAATGTACGTTGTATGTTCAGGATGTTTGCAAGATCTAGAATAAATTATTATATGAGGACTATTCAGTCCATATAATACACGGTGTAATTATTTTTTAGTTGCTCTATCGCCTATATCGGATCATGTTAATAATGAAGGCTGCTGAAACTTCAGTTCGGTTCCCTATCATGCTTAAGTGATTCCGGGTCAAAACATCTCCCTCTCTCATCGATGGAGAGTAAACAAATTTTATTTAATTGTTCGATCGAACTGTGTAATTGTATAGGCCTAACACTATCTAATAGACAAAGCATCTGAATATTAAATGTAGGCGATCTAGATTTAAATTGAGTACATAACTGCTTAAGTGATGACATAAAATTCCCGAAAATTTAGGACCTTGACCGCTCGGAGCACTGCGTGACATAGCTGAAATTTAGTCTTAAATTACTTTATTGCTGAAAAAGCCATCGGCATTGGAGATAGGACTGTTTTGAATTGAACAATGACTAAGTGGAAACATGAGGAAAAAAGCATCTGATATTAGCAAAGAGAGGTGACTTTCTAGAGAGCGAAATACATAGAAGCGAAAAGTGTCATAGTACTTCGGCAAAGTCTTGCCATGTTAGTACTGTCCAAGTCATCATGGTGAAAAAGTAACGTTAAATCTTTAATCAAAATATCTTGTGAAGGCAGTTCGAAATATTATTGCGATGAATTATCTCAGCCTTGAGATTAAGCTTGTGTTAGAGTTGCAACAAAAGGTGAAAATACAATGTTTTGCAATCAAAACTGGGCAGAGAAAAAATGAATGGTTGTGGGTATTTAAATTCCAAACTTATCTATAAGTGTGAGTTGTTTGCAATTTGCTTTTCTTTGAACAAATTATGTTGAATTAATGGGATTGAAGGTAGCAGAAACTTTGAGTCCGCTGGCTATTTCGCCTGTGTTATTCAGAAAATGCACTTCCAATCATGAATATGGGACTGTTTTAACACTCACTGGCATTCAAATAGTTGTAGTTTGTGATGAAGCTCGTACAATTACGGAAACGTCAAACCGCAAGATAGACGGCCTTAAAATATCACATGCAAACGTAAACATTTTCCTATCCTACTGCAATTAATCATCTCAGTTTTTGAATCCTAGCCGCAGTATTTTTAACCGATATTGTAAAAGTCATGCATTTCATCGATAAGCAGTGAAGAATTTAGAAACGTGACAAGTACATATACATTTGATACTAACTTGACAACTGTAACGTCGAGATGAGAAGTTGTACAGCTACAGCATATGACTACATGACTTCTCATGAACAATTTCCTGATAACAGTTTGGTGAATAGATGCCAAATTCCAACTGATATCTAGTAAATCGCTTGTAATACGAAAACTCGGTAAAATGAACATTTTGAAACCGGAGTTAATGGATAATACTTAAATTAATTGGCGATGCGTTTATGCGCATGCAGGATGATTTTAAAGTCCTTTCCTGGCTTTAAATCAACGTCACGGACGCTACATTTATCGGATTGCCTATTAATTTACACCAAAATGTACCTGAAGCTCCAAAGTTTTATATGGCATATTGGTTATTATGTATTTCCGCAATATTTAACATAGAATTTTATTTGTATTTATTGTGCAAAAAACGTCAACTGTCTTCCAATATTTTTATCATTAAAGTGAAATCATTACAAAGTTTAAATCAATACATTTGTATATATTTTATCATGAGGGACTTTAAGAAATTGTTCAAAATGACCACTTTCCTCATGCAAACGTGAAGAAAAGCGGCTTTCAAAACTATTGAACGCAACAGAAATTTCTTGTGATAAAATCTGAGAGATTTCTTCGATCATAAAATTTCGTAGTCGTACCAGACTTGATGGTTGTCTGTGATACACTCTGTGTTTGACAGTTACCCAAAAGTAAAAGTCAAAAGGGTAAAATAACGACTGGGAGCAGCCCAGTGGAATGGACCGTCTCTTCCTATCCACCTTCCTGGGAATTTTTGGTGCAATAGAGATCTCACCTCGAGGGGCGAATGGGGAGGGTCCTATCCTGCTGAAAGATGGTCGCAGAAAATTTTCTTCTACTCTTCAGTTGAGGAATGAAGAAGTACACCAGTATTGCCTTGTAGGACTTGGGGGTCACAGTCGAATCAAAGCAGAAAGGGGCCCTATGACTTCATTACAGAATAAACCACACCAAACGGCAATTCCGGGAGACTTGATCGTCCACTTTGATGGAACGCAGCCTCGTCAGAGAAACACAGTCTGTTCAAAAGGTTCTCATCGGCGCCAATCCGTTGTTGGAATTCACTGCACATGGTTACTCTCGCGGCTTTATCATCGACGAACAGTTGCTGACAAAAAGAAAGTCTATACGGTTTCATCTTCAAATCGTCCCACAACACGTTCCGAACCGTAAAGAAGGAAGTCTCAGCAATTGCAGCTGCTTGCGGGATCGACGTAGAAGGATCTTCTTCGAAGATGTCAACAATTTCGTCGATCTTGTCGTCTACCACATCGGGGTGCGTCCAAACTGAACCAGTCTCCTTAAACTTGTTGAAGATTGATCTCATGGTCTTATGAGTCGCGGAATGCTCGATACCCCTTCATTTCTAAGATCTCTTTCAACTAATGTCATTGAATCAAACTTTGCCATGAGAACAACAACTTTAATGCGGGCTTCGACAGTCACTATTCTGTTAACAAATGCAACGCTGTGTTTGTTAAACCGTTTGTATTTTTAAATGCTTAAGTTGACGATGTTTGAATTTTCAATCGATAATGAGATTTATGATTTGAGATATCTATTAGTTCTATTGTCATTTAGCAATGGTGTGATAGAGATCCGCTCCGATCTGATGAATCTCTATGAACTCCTTTCATGTGAACTGTGTGCGATATGTCTCAATTTGACTCTACCAAATGAAAAATGAAAATGAAGTTTTTACGTCACTACTCCCCATACTTGGGACTTGGACGGTGCTGACATAGTCAGACTTATGGAGCGTTGTAGCACTTCTAGTCCGGATGCCCTTCCTGCCGACTTCCAATGACACCTTCGGGGCTCAACCTCGACCAAAAGATCGCTAGGCCAGGCGCTTAACCACTGTGCCACGGAGACCACAAGCTCTACCAAAGCAACCCTTCTATTCACTTAGCATGAAGGAGTACTTTGTTTTTGCTGATGTATCTACAATTAGTGCTCTTTAGTATTCAGCCAAACTCAAAGACTGCTGCATAAAACAGGAACAAAGGAAAGCGTTATAGAAAGTCTGTGAAGGCCTCATATCTTCCTTCTTATCAATTTAATTCATAGTTTAAAGTTTTGATAAATTTCCCTCTCATTCTTCGTATGCTGCAATTCTCTGATTGCAATTCTGATACCAGGATTTTCCTAAATATTATTATTATTGTTACTATTATAGAGGTGTTTGAATACTGAACTCGATTCATTAGAAATACATTCTTTGATTGAATGTTAGAAACGCATTGCGCTACCAACATAAATGCATCTAAAGTCATTGCCAGTAATTTGATGCACACCATTTTTTGCGAACACACATCGATTTTGCTTAGAATACATTAACTAGGTGTCTAAATTCCCTTCTTTAAAAGTCCCTTTTATTTGACGATCAAAGTCGTCGGACACATTCGGGAACCTGAAACCTTAAGTATTCGGATGTGTTCTTGTTTTCGTATTTTCTTTTGATTGTTTTTCCTTTTTCTAACATTTCTGAAGGACATCCTTTCAGTTGGAGTGTGCCATCAAGCTCTTGAGCATGTTCTTATTATGTACCCACTGAAAAATTTCTATAGGGAAATTTCGTGTCAAATTCATGCAAAAATTCGGGTGATCGAAAGCCGGTATTGTTTATGTTTTGCTACAGAAAATTCGGGTGAAGAGGGAAAAATGAGGGCGAATTTTTCAGGGGGTACATTCTGTGAGCAACGATTTTCAAATATTTTCTATTTCAATGAAAGAGATCTGAGAATGTTCAGACAAAGTGGAATTGCTATTGACAAATGTGCTTTTGCGTGCAGACTTCTAACAGAATTCGAATACTGGTTCATTGGTGCTGATTTCTAAAGTAAAATCTAACAAGCTTAACTCATTGTCTTTCTTCGGTAGTTATAGTTGAAACTTTGTGTTATGATGTTGATCCTTCAGTTGTTCAAGAAGCATTGGTAACTATTCTTACGTTTCGGTCAGTAAAAAGGAGTTATCCACCTATCTTTTGAATACACCGATTTCCGTGACAATCTAGTGCGTTTTTCTAGTATGTCAATGAATGTAGCGTAAAATTCCAGATAGGGATGAACCCATGGGTAAGCCAACTTTTTGTTCGTAGAATTGAGTTAGGAATATGTGCTGTTACTCTTACATCTAAAAATTAAAGAATGCATTAAAGAATCCAGCTCAGTAATCAAGCACCTCTAATTGCAACAATGATAAAATATTTTCATGAAAATCCTAGCATCAGACCACAGCAATTACGTGCAACGCAAGAATATGAGAATCAATTCTTGTCAAAACATATAAATCAAAACTGTAGGAAAGAGCAGAGGCTTCCGAGGACTTTCTATACATTCTTTGGTTAGTAGTTGGGACTCTATGGTTCCTGTTTTATATATCCTACATACAGGAATCATAGAAGCTCCCAACTAAACTCTGATTTCCATCATTGTGCTCATTTTTAGAGAGACATCATTTTGCAGATATTTCTATGTTATCCCCCATCGAAATATCGAAATCGATCAACTGGGTTTCCTCGATCCTGGAAACTCCTGGAATTTCGAAAACGGTTTTCTGGGGCTCTGGAAACTCCTGGAATTTGATCATAGTGGTAGATAAATAAGGGCATACCTGAATAGGTTTTAATGATGTTTTTCTATTCATGCAAAGTAAATGTAATGAATCTATTTACATTCTTAGTTTTTATAGTGAAAGAATTTTCAAGTATCTTAAAGACGTCGTTGTCAAAGTCAAATGCTTCAGGAAATCTAATTAACACTCTTTTTATTGCAGTCCGTTGTCTATAAAAGAAACATCATGCATCGGAGAACATTTTGAATTTTGGCAGATAGGCATATGGATTTGAAATGAAGCCTTGAATATCGTATTCATTTTTCCTTGCATTTAGGTCAGTGCGCTAACCGCACCTGCGCGCATCCCGGTGCACAGGTTATGCTAACTGGTAGATGAAGATAGAAATTGTGTGGATATGCAGCAAAAAATGATTGAAACAATAGCAATGACTGAATTGCCAAGTCAGTGGCGTTACGAACCATTGGGTTTTTAATTGATTTACTTTTGAAATAATATGTAGCAAATGAGGAGATTATTTTTATTCTTTTCAAAATAACTGAACACATCAAGAAATGTAGACATGTTCGAATCAGTGTCTCGTTATTTGCAAGCTGCAATGCGGAAGGTCAAGATCTCGACGAATTACGATCGGCCTCATGCAGCCAAAGAAGAAAATCTTACGGACGTGTCCCTTGCCACTGGAATTCTAAGATAGCATATATCTTAGCAAGAGGAGCAGCAGAGTAGGCCTACCCGGTTTCACAATGGGATTCCAAAATTCTGAGGTCGCTGGAATCGGGATTCCGTGGCTTAAAATGATTTTTCATGAACTTGAATTTCCGAATTTTTGTTACCTTTTTCACATTTTCTCTCAACATCAGGAAATGCATCGTATATTTTATGACACAACCGTGATTTTCAAAAGTTTTACTTTCATGATGCAGAAATGCAATGTGAATTGAATCGATATTTGAAGTTTGATTGTCGTGAAGCTTTAATTGAATTGATAAATGGAATTGAATAATGTTCTCCTGGTTGGATTAATTACAGTGTAGTGTACTCAATTTTCTGTGACTAAGGTAGCAGGATATAAAGCTTCACAGTAAAGCATTAATCTGATCAAAATTCGTACAATTTGGTGCACCGGCCCGAGAACCGTTGCATCACGTAGAGCCTAATTTTTAGTGATACCGTTTTTTGGATTAAATATAACACGACTGACGATATACAGCATTTACTCAGGGAAGTGAGTGTCAGATTTCTTATGTATTTATATGATCTTAAACTGCTTCTTTTATATCGCCGAAAATTATATTGAGAGGATGCGCTGGAACGACAAACGAACAAGTTAGAAGATGGATTGAAATAAATATGTCAATACCTTTTTTTATCAGATTATTTACCTTGATTTTACTATCCATGATGTACTTAGTAATACCGAGGAGTTTTCATCGGTGGACCAAATAGTCAAAGGTGCGTTTGAGCCACACCGAGACATCGTACTGCGAGTGCCTGAAATATATAAACCGCTACAAACAGTAAATTTCTTATCAGGACCAGAGCTAATGAAATATAAGGACTGGTCAAATTCACTCGGGATTCGTATTAAGGCTACGTTAAACCTATTGTATAGTCAGTTGCTTTATCCCTTCGTATGTAATGCAAAGAACTTGTATTTGGTATATCACGAATTATGGAAAATTCGTTTGTAAATCCAATTATGTAAACCTCCTGAAAAACTCATGGAGATTTCATGACAAGGCTCCTGGAAACTCCTTGAAAACCGCGGAAACCCTCTAATCAAGGTTAGTAACAGAAAGAGCATTTTAGATAATGCCAAATAAGTTGGGTTCCTGATTTCTTCCTTATCAAAAATGTCGTTCATCATCCGGAAGTGTTCAGCTTACTGATTTGGCTCTTGTTCATTTTTGCGTTTCGGCGGGTGTTATGGATGGTCCTTAATTGTTCACAAATGATCACCAATGAAAGCATCTTCATGGCACAGTAACTTGTCCGCTATCGTAGAGGGACTTGATCTTTTGTTAGTGTGGTCGATTATATGATCAAAAATCATCGGAAATCGACATGTGCAGATGGATAATACAGTACAATAACTCAGTTAAGTCCGAACAGTATGCCACAAATACCATCCAAGCATTCAGTGGAGTAGCGAGACTTATGTTTAATTCATTCAACTTTTCAAGTTTTCATTTCGATCGCTTCAGAATTATAGGATATATGCAGAAAACCTTTACATTTCACTTGGGAGATTGGTGTATGAAAATGTATCCGAACTTGGAATATGTTCAGCAAATGCTTCAAGGATGGTAGAGGCTAGATGATGATGTTGACAACTACTTCTAAATGCCGTAATGGGAGAATCTGTATATATTAATTTTTCTATCTAACCACTGAAGCGGGTTTTCTAGACTTAATCGATCAATAAGTGTGAGTAATGGGCAAAAGACCGTTCCAGGACACCATAAAATTCAAAAAATAGTATCTTTAAAAACGACATAAATTCATGAATTTAGACCCTTTTTCAGGTTTTTAAGACCTAAATTCATAAATTTAGTCCATTTAAAAAGTATCATTTTTTGAAAAAATAGTATTTTGAAAAACGCCCAAATTTATGAATTTGAACCCTCTTTCAGGTTTTTAAGACCTAAATTCATAAATTTAGGCGTTTTTAAAAATACCCAATTTTCAAATTTTTCAAAATCTCAAATTTGAGAATTACAATTTTCACCCTTAAAATCATGACCGTTCCAGGACACCGAAAAAATCATAAAAGTTAAGAATCTCAAATTTGAGAATTACAATTTTCACCCTTAAAATCATGACCGTTCCAGGACACCGAAAAAATCATAAAAGTTGAGAATTTCAAATTCATGAATTTTATCCATCTTTCAGGTTTTTAAAATATATCATGTGACTAAAAATATTTATTTAAAAATGGAAGAAACAAAAGTGGAAGAAACCGCAAGAATATATCCTTCGTTATCATATGAACGTAGTTCTACTTTAATGGACATTGAAAAGATAAACATCGAAAAGATGAATAAAGAAAAACATAAAGACAGAGTTAGGTATATGAAAGATAAAGAATCTCAATTATTATTAAGATTAGAGCATAATAAAAAATTAAGAAAGAGATGGACTAAAGTTAAGAATGTAACACAAGGAATTGGCATATTCTTAACAATAAGTTTAGGTGCTTTAACAATTGTTATATCTTCAGGTGTTTTAGTAATTCCAGTAGTTGCTACAGCTTTAACAGGTACGGGTGTTTTTGCAACTTCACTTGTTACAATGTTAGATAAATCTTTAATAACTAAGAAACGAAAATCATTAAAAACTAAGCATTTACATATTAAAGAAGTCTATGATAAACTACATTACTACTTTCAAAGAGTATGTGATGATAATGTTATTACGTTAGATGAGATTGAAAAATTTGATCAAATAGCTAATGAAGTAAATCAAATATCGTTTCAATTACAGTCAGAAAAAGTTGATGATAAGAATAAACAGGATGGCAAAATTTCTGGTGATGGTAAAATTTCTAATGAAGAAAATGATAAAATTTTTTTAGAAGAGCTAAAAACTTTAAACGAAAATTTAAGCAAAGCTTTATTAAACAAAACTTAAAACGAGAAACCTTTAAACGAAAAGATGTCAGACAACAAAGCAATAAAAAAATAATTTGTTCAGTAAAATGTTTTTGTTGTATTCCAATGTTACCACAAAATTCAAATATTATATTTTAAAAATGGATAAAATTAGAGCTGATAATTTTAAAAAAATAAAACAATTAGAAGAGTTAATAAAACAAAGAAATATTATGAAAGAAAATCATCTTCAACATAGTATGATAAAAGCTGGTATTCAATCTGATATGTTTGAAAAAATGCAGCAAACCGAGCAAGTAAAAACTGATTTTGAAAAAACTATGAAACCATTTAAAACTCTTGAAAAAGAAAGTACAAATAATGATAAACAAATTGATATAACAGATCCAGAGCACAAAACTATATTAGATGACTATGGATTACTAGAATCAAACATTAATAAGAAATTACCAAAATCTATGCAATTTGAACATTCTATTTCATTCATAGATGGAAAAACAATACCTAGATTTTATCTCGGACAAAAAGAAATATTTCCACAACCTTTTCGAGGTTTAATTTTTTCACCAGATAAATTTCCTTTTAATTTAGATAGAAATTTTGTTAATCTTTTAAGAGGAGCAGATTTAAATAATTATGCTGTAGAAGATCTCATAAAATATAAAGCTATGTTAGATAGAGTTGGTGCAGTAAAATCTCTTAGACGTTATAAACAATTAGAAAATTTATTATCAACGGGAGTTAAAGTAGGAAAAGGTTTTAAAACAGAAACAACTGTATTTTTACCAGATGATCCACAAGAATTACTAAATAGATTAAATATTTTAATATCGGCAATAAAAGAAGGACATAATTCTAGTTTCAATGAAATTCATGCTATATTGAAAAGACTGCTGGAAAAGAAGATTCTAAATGAAGAGGATTATAAAAGTATAACGAACCGAATGTTCTAGGGTTTCGCCCGTAGCTGAAATATGTTGTTGTTTTTAATTTTTTTATAAAAAATGTTAATTTAAAATTTTAACTAAAAAATGTGTTCAGCAGATTTAGACAAAATTAATAATCATTTAGAAAATTTGACTGAGATTTTGGGTTCATCAAAATTTAGTACGACGTTAAAAATTATAACAACTACTTCATCACACACTTGTAATTTAGAACCCATTCTACATTTGGAACAAAATAAAAATTATCAAATTGCATTGACTAGTTTCTCTACATTTAACACTATTCAAAACGTTATCAAAGATGTGAATGATCAATTTAGATATTCTACTGATAAAGGCAAAACATGGAAAATATTAACTTTTCTTCCTGGTTCTTACGAAGTTGAATCAATATCAAATGAAATTAAGAGACATTTAGGTATACCATTTAAAGATAAGAAACAATTACATTTCGCAGTTGAACCGGCAGTTAATAAATTTTCTCTTACTTTAGACGAAAATCATCAAGTTGATTTTAATCATGATAGATCATTGTCAAAGCTACTAGGATTTAATAAACAAACCTATAGTCAAGGTTATCATTTAGGTGAGAAGATTCCAAAAAATAACTGAAATAAATTCAATTGTTGTACATTGTGACATTATTGAAGGAGGATATATAAATGGTAAATTGTCAAATTTAATATTCAGTTTTCCAGCTTTTACTGTACCCATTGGTTATAGATTAAATGTATTTCCCCAAACATTGATATATTTTCCTATTACAAGAAAAACTATTAACAACATCGGCATTAGAATCACTGATGAGAAAGGACAAGAAATAAATTTTGGAGGTGAAGAGATTATGATAGATCTTTTGGTTCGAGAGGTATAAACTCCCGTTCGAGAGGTATAAACTCCCACGCGAAGCTAGAGAAGTTTAATTTTCTTCTTCTTCTTTAAAAATAAAATAAAAATAATTTTTTTATTAAAAAATGAGTGAAGTACCCCCATTAAATAAAAAAAAACTTAAATTTAATCATCATCCAAATTTATCTAATAAAGTTTTGTCAGTTATTTGCGGAAGATCAGGTTGTGGTAAAACGTATCTATTATTTAAAATTTTAACGACTCCAAATTTTTTGGATTATAACAATCTTATAATTTATACAACAACAGCAGAACAACCTGTCTATCAATTTTTAAAATATGGATTTGAAAATAATCTTAAAAAAACAGCAATTGCTTCATTATTCAAAGAATATGAAAAATCTGAAGATGAAGAAGAAATAAGTTCGTGGTGTGAAGAAGCAGCAAAAAATAGTCAGTTAGTAGAATCCAATAAAAATAAGCATATAAAGATACAATTAATAGATGATAGTGGTAATATGCAAGATCCTAGTAAACTAGATAAAACAATGAAACATTGTGTAATTTTTGATGATTGTGTTAATGATAGAAATCAGTCAGTTCAGAGAAATTATTTCACAAGAGGTAGACATAATAACTGTAGTGTATTTTATTTAACACAAAGTATGTATTCATTAGACGGAAGTGTTATTAGAAAGAATGCAAATATATTTATACTATTTGAAATAAATGCAAGAAACTTAAGTGATTTGTTAAGAGATTTATGTGTAAGAAATAAAGATGAATTTAAACAATCGTGTAACAATGCTTGGTCAAAAGATTATGGATTTATCACAATTAATATTGATAAAAAAATTCATGATAGAGTTATAGAACATTTGTTTGCCGAGTGATAAAAATATACAAATATAGTGATATAATATTTTATTTTTTTATTTTATATATATATCAAATTTGTCTATCTTAGAAATTAGAAAATTAAAAAGGTAAAGTAGTTATTCCATCAGGTAAAATTTTTCTTTTATCATCAAATGGATCTAATGCTAATTTATGTTCTTCTTTTAAATACATTTTATGTTTCTTTGAATTAAGTCTATAATTACATGCTGTTTTTATTTCATTATTAAATAATACATTTTTGTAATCTTGAAATGTTATTTGATTAGCCACTGATGCCTTTGAAATTCCTTTTAATGTTTTATGTGTTTTAATATTATTAGTTGTATCATAACAGTAACATTTAGATTTTAAAAATATAGCTTCTGTTATGAAATCTTCATTTCCTTCTAATTCATCTTTTACTTTACATAAATCAGAAGGATGAATGATATCTTTTATTTTATTAATTTCTTCATCAAGTGAAGAATTATACGGTATTGTTAATTCTAAGAAAACAGAATCGGTATCTGTAAAGTGTAATTTATAGTTTTTGCCATAAGCAGGTGCTAAATGATCATATATAAATCTATACATAAATAGTTTAGCTAATTCTAATATAGTGAAACCAATAAAATTAAACTTATCATGTTTTACGCTAATTCGACGTAAATGTACAGCACATAGTTCATCACTAAATCTAGTAGTTCTTTTATATGTAGGTTTCCTTGTTAAATTTTGAAACCTATCTTTATCATAAACTATTTCAATTATTTGTCTATTACGCACATTTTCTAAAGTCTTACCATAAAATGCATTATTCATTAATTTGAAGAACACGTTTCCAAAATCATCTTTATTTCTTTTAGCTATTTTACGTTTTTCAATATTGAACTCTATATAATCTTTTAACCATTTAGATTTTTGATAAAATAGTTTTCGATGTATTTTGGTGAGAATCATTCCATGATCTAAATACCAATCTAGCATTCTTCCTTCAACAACATACTTTCCTTTATTACTTTGTGTTAACATAAGTTTTTTTGTTGGTCTGTATTTCTTAGGAATTATAGATTTTTGATAATCTGAAAAATCTTCTATATTGGGAATTTTGTTTTCGGGACAGAAAGGAAAATATTTTGTTTTATCTTTTATTTCATCAGGATATACTAAATCAACTTCATATATATAACCATGATTATAATTTCCATCATATGTTTTTTGATAATCAAGAATATTATACCATTCCATCTCACCTGTTGGTAATTCTTGTATCATGCAAGAAGAATATAAGCTATTAAAATCATAATATAACAAATAGTTTTCTCTCATGAATTCATCAATTGCATTTTCACGTTCTACTCCTTCTCGTTTCGTTCGAATAATGTCTAATATTTTTTCTTTTTCTTCTGGAGATAAAGGTTTCATTATTCCATATTCTTGTGGATTTACTTTCTTATTATAACATTTAACATATCTATTACCTAAAACTGATGAAACTCCACCTCTAATTCCAGATTCAAAAAATAATAATTTATCATATGTATTCTCTTTATAATGTTTAAGTTTAACATTTGTATGTTTTATTCCTGCTAACCATGTTAAACCTGGTGTAGAATAACAATGACATGGATCTATTCCGTAATATTCTATGCACATGTCACGAAAGTTTTCAAAAAGATCAGTAAGGATTAATACATCTATCTGAAGATATTTCATTGTATAATCATACATTGTTTTACAATTTAACTCTCTCCAATTCTTTTCAGCTTCTGCATAGTCTTCTTTAGATAATTGTCATTGTTTTAATGTTGATTTAAATTTATTTATTGGAGGAAGTTGTTTTTCTTCCATAATTTTATTCACAGAATTAAAATCAGTCTTCGACTGTGAACCACAGGTTTTATCTCCAGTTATGTACTCATACGGAAATATTCCCTTTAAAGGTTTTAAATTATATTTATTTAATATTTTACATTGTTCAGGTTTCAAAGTTTTTCCCATAACATCTAATGAATAAGGAGTAAAAAATCTAAATGCATCTAAAATTCTAATACAACCTAATTGCATTGAAAAATATTCTTCTTCTGTTTTACATAGTACATTTATTTGTTGTTGTAATTTTTCAGATGAAAATAAATCTTTCATTACTAGATGGAAATCATATTTAGAACCATTGTAGAAATATAGAGGAACAAAGTTATATTTAAATTTATTAGCATTAAGATTACAAGAATTATGTGCTGCACCTCTATATAATCCATTTAGATGATCATGATCTTTTACCTTGACGGCAGAGCCGTCGCTTCGCTTGTCAAGATATCTACCTTTGCCATTTTTATAATTATTTGTAAATTTTTTTCCACAGTAATAACAATTTGTTTCATTAATAAAATTTGATTTTTCTTTTTCTGTTAATGGCATCATTGGTATATTTGTTTCAAGCAATTGTGAAAAATAATTTTGTAATTCTTCTACTTTCTTTGTAAACTTTTCTGAACTATCTTCACCATAGTATTGATAATATTCTGATTTAAATAATTGAGGATAATTTGAAGGAATGTACATTCCCCAACATAATGGTTTTTGTTCAAATAAATATTTTTCTTTACTTTGTTCAGCTGCACTTTTTTCATATTTACAAACCGAAGGTTCTAATTGGTCCGTACCATTATCAGAATCGGTCGAAGCACTAGAAGACATCTGCGATGTCCCGTGCTTTTGTGTCATATTAACATTATATGCTTCGAAATCACAATATATTGTAAAGGGTACTTTATTTTTGAAATACCATTTATTGTATTCTAAATAATCATCTTTAGGAAAAGTATTTTCAACTGCTTCGTTTTGTTGACAATTCTCCAAATGTCTATTCATTTCTTCTTTAGTTCTAAAACTTGTCATACATTGGAGACAAGGAAAATTAGCATTATCTGAAGTTTTTGTAAATATAGAAACATCTTTACACAATATAAAATGACCCTGATAATATAATATATTCGCTTGTGCTGGTTGTTTTGTCTGTTCTAGTTTTACAAATTTATCTTGATATATTTCATGTGTTTCATCAATTTCTTTTCTAAGATTAAATGTATTTCGATGGAAATTTTGATTTAATATTTGTAGCTGTTGTTCATATTCTTTATTATATTGTTCTTTATATTGCTGTTGACATTTTTTTAAACATTCATTTAATTCTTTATTTTCTTCATTATTTAATTCTTTATTGTCTTCATTTAATTTTTGAATCGTTTCTATCTTATTTTGATATTTATGGCCAAATTCTTGTACTAATATTTTTGTTTGTTGTTGATAATCTGTTTTACATTTTTGTAAACTTTCATTTAAATTTTGTAATTTTTGTTGATATTCTAAAGATAAAGATAGATAATCGGAATCATAATCATAATTATAATTACGTCCTTTATAATTATTATGATTTATCATTATTGGTGATAATGTTTTAACAATTTGAAATATTTCAGTACATATTATATTTCCTTGGTAAAAAATATTATGATGCATGTAATTTCCTCTATCATTATATACTATTTCTGATTGACATAAATTTTTATTATTCAAATAAAATTTTTTTGAATCTGAGTAAAGTGGAGTAATTTTACCAATAGAAACATAATTCACATTTAATTCAAAAACATTTACTTCTATTAAATTTTTATTCTTTTTATGAAACTTTTTTAACCTATTATAATCATATGGAAATTCATGTAAACCATCCGAAAGATCAAATTCCTTTATGTATTCTTCTTTATTATAATGACTTGGTCTTTCTTTATGACATTCTGCAGGATGTAAATGTGCTATAATACTCCACAGAAAACAATAATCATCTTCATTTTTTATGTTAATTATTTGTGGTGAACTGAAAGGTAAAGGAACATAACTACCACTAGTATTATTTTTATATTTATCAATTACTATTTTCTTAGGTAGTATTTTAACAAATCTCCAACCAGATTCACGTAACTGGGCTTCAATTATACAATTTTCTAATTTAAGTATCATCGATTCAAATATGGGTTGTATATCATTTACATCATGAATTTCTTGTGAATTCGTAAAATGTCCTTGTATTATTTCTTCAGGAATTCCATCAGGTCCATTTTTTGTATAAAGTACTTCTACATTCATATAACATTTGAAAGATTTCTTAAATATTTTGAAAAAGTTTTTTAATACATTATAAAAAGTTTCATCGGTTTCATTATGTTCTACGGGCGAAGCCCTGGAAGACATCTTTGATGTCCCGTGTACAGTCTGATTAAATAAATATTTTATATTCACTAAGTCTTCATCAAATTCATCTATTTCGTTAAATTCATCAGTATCATTAAATAAATATCTTTCAACTGTACGGGCCAAGCCCTAGAACCTTCGGTTTGTATCGTCTCATCTTCAGTATTAAAAACTTTTTTATATTCCGAATGTGAAATAATCATCAAACATTTTTTTAACTTTTATATCAGTAGGCAATGTTTCTAGATAGTTTTTATAACTATTTAATTTTAATATATTTCCTTCATCAACTCGATCTACATTTTGTAAATGCAATTTACTATTTAAATGAGATTGATAACTTCTTTTTGTTTGCAACTTTTTTTACATAAGACACAATAAAACTTGGTATTTTCCATTTTTTTATTTTTTAAAGAAAAAATTGTGTTTTAATTTTAGATATAAACATTCTAATAACAAGGTCTTGAGAGTTATTATATATTATTATATATTTTACGTTCTTTAGTTATTTTATTTTCTTTATCATATTAAGTTTAATCATATTAAGTTTTATCATATAACGTTTTATCAAAAGATAATTTAAATTTATTTTCACTAACTATTGATTCTTCATCATCATCATAAATTGTTTCTTCAACATCATAAATTACACTTTTTGGGATTGGATACCATTCTCTTATTGGTATATCTAACTCTAAATTACATTTTTTATCTGATAATAATATAATAGAGAAAAATATTGGTCTTTGATCTCTTTTGGAAAATTTAATAACACCATAATCTGAATCACTTTTAGTTTTTATTAAAGATGATAAAATTTTAAATTGATTAGATGTAAATCCTAATTTAAATTTTGTAGACCCGACACATAGTTGTCTAACAGTATCTTCAACTATACCATCATTATTATTTTCAATTGTAAGAAAATGAAATTTAGATAAATTTTGATTATATGTAGTATTGATATCATGTACATCAGTATGAGATATAAATTTTTCTTCACCATATTTTTATAATTACTAATATTTTTATAATCTTTTTTGCCATTCACACCTTTTTCAGATGTTTCAGAATCATCGTCTATGTTATCATCATCTATATTATCATCATCATTATTATTATAAGATTCTTTAAGATCGGGCAAAGCCCTAGAACCTTCGGTTCGTTTATTATTATAAGATTCTTTAAGATCGGGCAAAGCCCTGGAACTTTCGGTTCGTTTATTATGATTATGATTATGGTCATTGTTAATAGTATAAGGTGTTGTCCACATATAAAGTTTTTCTTGTTGAGCTAAACCATTTATATAAGATTTTAACAAATTAATATTTAAGTTTGAATATAATCCTATATATGTAGCATCATCATATCTTTGGGGCATTTCTAATGTTTCTTGTTTATAAATTGTAGCTCTGTAATAAACTTGACATAATAATTCTTCATTATGTTTTTTACTTTCTATATGAATATTATATTGGTTTTGTTCATCAACAAATAATCTAATTTTTTCCTTGGAAAACGATTTTAAGTTTTTAACTAATTCTTTAATATTGATATAATTGATAATTTTATTTTCTATCCACTCAGTATTACTAATCGGCAAAACTGCTCTAATGAATCCATAAACATTATTATGACCAATGATTACCATATTTTCTTTATTCAATTCTACATACGCAACATCATTATATTTACTTACAATCTCCATAAATTTTATAAATAGATCTCCTGGAAAAATACAATAATTAGTTTCAATAGAAGGTAAACCTTTAGTCTGTTCTCTAAATATTTCTGCTTGTAATTCGAATAAAAGATTTACATCTATACATGGATTATTATTATTATCAAAACATTTATTATCAAATCCCGTTGATCTCGTCGAATAAGAAGAACAGGATCAAACGGGCGAATATAATTTTTTTAAATTTTGATTTTCCATTTTTTTATTTTTATTAGAAAAAATTTTATTTTTTTATTTTTATTAGAAGAAATTTTATTTTTTATTTTTATTAGAAGAAATTTTATTTTTTTATTGTTAAAAAATGATGTTACCAAATGTTGGTGGAGGTGCATATATCCCGAATAATCGTGAATCAGAAATAGAAATAGAAAATTATATCATGAAAACTGGAGACGTTTTATCTGGTCCATTGCATCTTTCTATTCTTCCGCAACAAAATACAGAGTTAACAAATAAACAATATGTTGATACACAAATCAATGACTTAAAAGAAAAATATATAAACGATGTTTTGGTTCCACTGATAAATGAATTAAAGTTGCTTAAACTCAATGACCAATCATTAAACGAAAAATTATTAAAACTTGATAAAAAGGATAGAGCTAGAAGCAGATATAGCGAAACTTTTTAAAAAGATTTCAGAACAATCAAAAATTTTAATATTACTTTCTTTAAATTTAAAATCTGCTGTAATTAAAAATAAACATCAGATAAAAATGTTAAAAGAACAATTAGAAGATGAAATAGAAAAACTACCTGAAAGGATTAAAAAAAATTTAAAGCAGTTACAAACTACCTTTAAAAAAAGTGTTGATGAATTAAGTTCTAACTCAACAAATGAAAAAGATGAATAGAATAATAAATGAAGTAAACTCACTTAATGAAAAAGTTGATAAAATGAAAACTCTTAAAATCAATTTAGAAAATGAATTAAAGAAAAATTTACAAGAAAACTCTAAAGAAAATAAAGAACAGTTAGATGCTGTTAAAAGACAATTATATGTTCTTAAAATTAAGTTAAATGCACTTAAAACGGCATTGAAGATTAATCAGCAGAAAATGCAAGTTAATAGAAAAGAAATTAAAGTACATCACACGCTGCTTGACGCAATAGATAAAGTGCAACAATCAATTAATAAAGTTATCTCGAAGTTGTTGTCCATTCACAAACGTAAATCTTGATCGACGAAGTCTTGGGTTTCTAACCTATCGGAGCGAAGCTCCTCTGGTTTCAGCCGATCGGACCAAAGGTCCTGAGGTTACTAACCAATCCTAAACGTAAATCTTAGCCCAAATATTAACGTAAATATTTTTTCCCAAAAGTCAAATTTAATCCTAAAAAATGCCTATAATTCGAAAGTATCTGGCAAAGCTGCAAAGAAGTCTAGCAAGGCTAAGGCCCCTAAGACCGATAAGAAACGCAAGCGTAAGCGTAAGGAGAGCTACGCCATCTACATCTACAAGGTACTCCGTCAGGTGCACCCCGACACTGGCATCTCCAGCAAGGCCATGTCAATCATGAACAGTTTCGTGAATGACATCTTCGAGCGAATGGCCAACGAGAGCAGCCGACTTGCTCACTATAACAAGAAGTCGACTGTCTCCAGTCGGGAGATTCAAACCGCCGTTCGCCTTCTTCTGCCCGGTGAACTCGCTAAGCACGCTGTGAGCGAAGGAACGAAGGCAGTCACCAAGTACACTGGCTCCAAGTAATTATCGCTGCTTCTGTGAACGCTTCTGTGCGTTCGCGAGTAAGAAAATTACTTGGGTGTATTCTTTTGCGACTTCTTCGGAAGGAGAACAGACTTGATGTTCGGCAAAACTCCACCTTGAGCAAGCATAACTCCGCTCAATAGTTTGTTCAACTCTTCATCGTTCCGTATGGCAAGCTGAAGATGTCGCGGGATGATTCGCGATCGATGGTTGTCTCTTCCAGCATTGCCAGCCAATTCCAAGGCTTCCGCTGCTAAGTAAGGGCTAAGTAAGTAAGGGGCTGGCATCTTTTCTGGTATTGGTAGTATCGTTAACTTAATTAAAAATAATAAAGATTTGATTACATCTGCTGCAAAAGGAGCAGCTGCTATAGGTAGTACAGCTAGTGCAATATCAAATGCTGTTAAATCTCAAAACGAATTAAAACAACTAGAAGCTATTCGTAAACTTAGGAATGATTCTGAAGAACTAAAAAATTTAAAAAAACTTTCAGAGGAAACAAAAAACAAAATTGCTAACATAGCTGTGGGGGGTGAAACCTTGAGGAGCGGAGCTCCGTCTGATAGTAAACATAAGAAGAAATCAGGCGTAGCCATAAAACGTTCAATTGAAGAAATAAGAGGTAATGGTGTTAACAGCAACCTTCGGTCTAACCAGCAAAGCTGTAGCGGAGCTGGTCTTGCAAAATTCTAAAATTATATTTTAGTAAAAATTTTTTAGTAAAATTCTAAAATTATATTTTAGTAAAAATTTTTTCTGTCTGTGAGAAAAACAAAAAGTCAAATTTTTTTTTATAAAAATGTCTTCGCTTATCGAAAATAAATTTAGATTAGACGATCCTCCGTTCGTCAGTTACAATCAAAAAAAGAATGACTATATAAGAATTGCTATGAATCCCGGATCTTCCAGTAGAGTAAATACTGGAGGTGATTTAATTTTTGAAGTTGATAATCAGCAGAGTTATATATATTTACCTGATTCGTTTTTACATTGTGAATATTCTTTATATAGTGATGCTAATTTTACAACACCATTACCAGATACCGATAATATTGCATTAGAGAATAATTTCTTTCCAAGATTATTTACACAAATGCGTTTAGATGTTGCAACTCAAAATATAGAAACAATAAGTGATTCTCCAGGTGTAATTGATACAATGCTTAGATTTGTAACAATTGGTGAAAATAATAAAAAGCATGAAGTCGAAGGTTGGTTTCCTGATACTAATGATGGTATAATTATAGATGATTTAACTCACGCTGGAACAGATGCAGCAGGAATTGCGAAAGATGTAGAAAATATTGCAAATCATTTAAATAAAACAAACAATAGTGCATATAAAGAAAGACGTGAATTTAACAAAGTAAACAGACAGTTAATTGGTCATTGTCTCCA
This sequence comes from Prostheceraeus crozeri, assembly GCA_907163375.1. Classification (NCBI taxonomy): domain Eukaryota; kingdom Metazoa; phylum Platyhelminthes; order Polycladida; family Euryleptidae; genus Prostheceraeus; species Prostheceraeus crozeri. The sequence goes on along the minus strand of CAJQUW010004272.1, from coordinate 69,727 downwards.
TTATTCGGATATTTAGATTATGACAAAATATCATATCAATTAAAATTTAAATTAATAATTCATCGTACAGCAAATAATGAAATAATCTTTTTTGGTAAGACTGGAAAAAAGCATATTTAAAAATTGATAGACTTGAATGGTGGATTAAGCATATTACTCCTAGTTTAGAGATTGAAACAGCTATTGCAAAAAGATTAAATACTAACAAACCAATTCCAGTAAATTTTCTAAAGCGAACTGTTAGTTCAGTAACTTTTTCCGAACAAAGATTTAACTGGCATTTTACTAGGACTGCGAATACTCCAAGATATTTATTACTAACATTTCAAAGAAATAATTCTCCAAGTTTTGATAAGAACAACAATCTTTTTCATATTAATACAATTCGAAGTTTACAAGTTTCATTAAATCAAACCCGATATCCAATTGATCCATTAAGATTCGATGATACCAATAATCAATTTATGGAAGGATATGATTCTTATCGAAATCTTTGTATAGAATTTGGAGTTGAACCACAATTAACTCCTTGAGATTGGAGACATTTATATCCTGTTTTCTGTTTCGATTTAAGTGCACAATCTGAAGATATTATCAAGACTGGTTGCGATGTAACAATTAATATTGAAAAGAAAGATTCCAAAACTTCATTGATGGCTTATGGTTTATTGCTAGAAGATGTAAAATATTCTATTGAAATTCTTAATGGAAAGATGGCTAGGATAGGCTAAAGCCCAAGACTTCGTCGATTATTTAATTTTTTTTCAAAACTTAAAATTTTGATAACTAGAATAGATTAAAAATTTTTGATAACTTAAAATTTTTCATAACTAGAATAGATTAAAAATTCTTAACTTAAAAATTTTTCATAACTACAATAGATTAAAAATTTTCGTAACTTAAAATTTTTTTATTAAAAATGTCGCAAGCGAAAAGTAATAATAATAAAACTGTTGAATTAAAATTACGTAATATTGTTGACAAAAATACCCCTAAAACTATTACGATTAACAAAAAAAGTATTACATAAGTAAACCAATAATAGAGAATATTTAATTACAAGAAGAAAAGAATGGCGGGATTCTCCCATTAATTCCTCTAATAATAGGAGGCATAGCAGCAGCAGGAAATGTTGCAGGTGGGACAGCTGGTATTGTCCAAGCAGTAAATAAAAATAAATCAGAGAAGGCAGCATTAGTAGAACAAAAACGACATAATAGAGAGTTAGAGAAAGTTGCTAGGGGTGAAGGAATAGTAGATAATTTTATTAGTAAATTAAAATTAGTTGATGAAGGAAAACGACTTCTTAAAAATATTCTCCACAATGTTGATGATTTAATTGAAATTAAAGAAACTAAAGATGGTTCTGGAATATATCTAAGTCCTAGTATGATTCGGTAATAACCTCAGGACCTTTGGTCCATAAGGTAAAACATTTATTTTATCTTTAAAACTTTTTTATCTTTAAGAATGGATTCCACAAATTCCGAAAATTTAATTAAATTAAAAATTGCTAATTTAGATTTATTAAATTATCTATTAAACAAAAATAAAAACTCAAATTGTAAAATTTATGAAGGTAACGACGACAAACAAAGTTTGGCTACTACCTACGGTGGTGACATACAAAAAACATTAGAAAACTTTCCTGATTTTATTTGGAGTAAATATTCGAAAGAAAAACATCTTCCTGGTCATTCATATACCGGTCCAGGAACTCGATTAGATATAAGACTAGATGAGAATAATAATCCGAAACCAGGTGAAGAACCAATAAATAGAGTAGATGCCGCAGCTTACAGGCATGATTTAGCTTATCGAAATCATGATCTAAGTTCTCGACATGCAGCTGATAAGAAAATGATTCAAGAATTAGATAGTATTCAAAATCCTTCCTTTAGAGAAAAAATTGAAAGAATGTTTGTTAAGAAAGCTTTACAAGCTAAAATATTATTCGGTCAGTGTTTAAATGAAACGACAGCAAAGCTGTCTGAGAGCAACGCTCGAACCTACGCGTCTGAAATTCACAAGGAATATAGAAGGCCTAAATATTTATTGAAAGTAAAAGTATTTAATAAAGATGATATTTGGATTGCTGATCTTATTCATATGCCGAATGAAGGAGGGTTTAAGTACGCATTGACCGTTATAGATTTATATACACGATACGCTTGGGTAAAGCCTTTAAAAAACAAAAGTGGTCTATCAGTTAAATATGCTTTTGAAGAAATCTTTAAAGAAAGTAAGAGAAAGCCAAAAAAATTGTTTGTTGACAAAGGGTCGGAATTTTATAACCGAAACGTTCAGCCACTATTTGAAACTGTTTATTCAACTGAAAATGCAGGGAAGGCCGTAGTGATAGAAAGATTCAATCGGACGTTAAAAAATAAATTATTCAAGAAATTTACTGAGCAAAGAAATCAGAAATGGTTGAAGATATTACCAGGAATTGTAGAAGAGTACAATAATAAAGTTCATTCTGGTATTGAAGAAACTCCAAAGAATGCTTCTGACGACCCTGATTTGATAAGAAAAAAAATATTCGAGAATCATTATTCGAATGAGAGTAATCCGAATTTGCAGAAACTCAAGCCGAAATTTAAAATTGGAGATAGAGTTAGAATATTTAAATATAAGAATAAATTTGAAAAAGACTTCGTCGGATACTGGACGAAAGAGATATTTGAAGTTTGTAAAATAAATCAAACTTATCCGATTACTTATGAAATTAAAGATTTAGATGATGAAGATATCAGAGGCCGTTTTTATCAAAATGAATTACAACGAACTGATTTTTAATTATCATTATTATTATTATTATTGGAACTAACGTTTCGGGAATGAAATTCCCTTGTTAGGCGTAGCCATAGAACCTACGGTTCGTTCAATTCTAACACAATATCAAGAAATGGTACTCCTTTTTGTAATTTAAATAAAACATAAAGACATAATTGACCACAGTAAGTAGTTCCCGGTTTTTGAATTTGAAATGTATTATAAATTCCATTACCAAGTAATTTTTTGACTTCGTTTGTAGGTGGAAGTCCATAAGAGTCGAACCAATAGTTCTCAGCCTCCGGGCGGTCGAAATAGTAATTATCTTATACCTGCAGACCAATGTATTCCTTTTTCATCTGACGTATGAAGATTTGTTATGAAATTTATAGTTATTGATGGAACTTTGTTCCGGGAACTGAAGGTTCCTGTTCGCTTATTTTTTAAGAATTGTAATTCGACTCTCATTAGAACATGAAAATTCTTTATTCCCAATTGATTTGCGATTTTCTTTAAATCGAAATTCGTTGTTGTTTGTGTTCCATATAATTTCAAAAACTCATTTATGTTGCTCATTTTATAATAAAAAGATTTCTTAAGGGACCCCTAGAAATCAGAAGGGAGGGGGTATTGATTTAAAACTGTTCCATAATGATGTCTTTCCTTACTACTTAGTCAGAAGGGGCTATTGATTTAAAACTGTTTGATAATGATGTCTTTCCTTACTACTTGGGGGGGGGTATTGATTTAAAACTGTTCCATAATGATGTCTTTCCTTACTACTTATTCGATTTTGAAATGATTTAATTTAATCTAAATTCAAACGTTACATTGTTACATTTTATTAGTAGAGTTAGTGTTTCGTACATCTTTTAACAATAGTAATTCGACCCTCATCAATATGTGAAAATTCTTCATTCCCAATTGATTAGCAATCTCATTTAAATCGAAATTTGACGTGGTTTTTTTTGCCGTATATTTTTAGAAAGTCTCTAATGTTACTCATTTTAAATGAAATATAATCTATTTCAGAAATTTCTCAAAAGAATTGGCGTGTAGCAGCTGCTAAATTGTGTCAGCTGATACGAGTGAAGGAAATCACAGACAATAGCTCATGATACGGGTTGTGAAATCTCATTCACACTATGAGAACAAAAGAACAAATACAATCTAAACACAATAGACATATGAGAGAGAAGAGAAATGAATGAGCATTTCTCTTCATTTTGGTTTCCATAACAACCATTCATGCGACATTATTTTGAATGGAAAAATACACCAATTGTCGAACCATATCGGCACTTTTATCGGCAGCCATATCGACACATTTTCCGACTCCCAGAACAATTTTGGTGTAAATTTCCATTAGCGTTCAAGGTCATTCTATTAAAAGCATACGGGAATTATTCTCATTGAAGACAAGCAATTGTTTTAAAGAATGCATGTCATTGTGAATACAATATTCCTGTAACAGACAGGATCGAGAGAGAGAAAGAAAGAAAGAAGTCACGCTGCTCCGTAAAAGTTTAATTGAGATAACGAAGGATATATTCTTGCGGTTTCTTCCACTTTTGTTTCATCCACTTTTGTTTCTTCCATTTTTAAATAAATATTTTTAGTCACATGATATATTTTAAAAACCTGAAAGATGGATAAAATTCATGAATTTGAAATTCTCAACTTTTATGATTTTTTCGGTGTCCTGGAACGGTCATGATTTTAAGGGTGAAAATTGTAATTCTCAAATTTGAGATTCTTAACTTTTATGATTTTTTCGGTGTCCTGGAACGGTCATGATTTTAAGGGTGAAAATTGGGTATTTTTAAAAACGCCTAAATTTATAAATTTAGGTCTTAAAAACCTGAAAGAGGGTTCAAATTCATAAATTTGGGCGTTTTTCAAAATACTATTTTTTCAAAAAATGATACTTTTTAAATGGACTAAATTTATGAATTTAGGTCTTAAAAACCTGAAAAGGGTCTAAATTCATGAATTTATGTCGTTTTTAAAGATACTATTTTTTGAATTTTATGGTGTCCTGGAACGGTCTTTTGCCCATTACTAGTGTGGAGAAAGATCAAAAGGACAACATCAACTTGCAGTTACAAATGGGACTTGAAAGTTTATCGAATCCAGTAGATATAGATATTCTGTAGATAAAGTGTAGTAGATCTGCCGTAATGGGTGATAAAGTTGTCGCAGAAAGCACAAGTGGTAGACAATCTATGCCAAAAGGTTCAGTCAGTAAATGACGAGAGGAGGTGATCTAATGTAGGCATCTAAACCAATCTAGGAATTTTTTGTCGCCATCTTTATTTCAGCTTTTGTTGATGAATCTTTTATTCATAGGTGTCCCCTTTTTAATGGTGTCTCTTCTTCTTTGTTATGCTGATCAAATGCAAGCTCGGTATTGATTAGATCAAAACCGCTGTTGATTCTACATGTAATATTAAGAACATCTTGAAGTGAAATTAAGTGAATCCTAAGTCTAATGTTGATGCACAGAATCCATCCATGCGCTTTAAGTTACGTGTTGTTGATGCTGTTGTATCAAAAAGTATTAGTAATTCTGAATTAATTAGTTTTGCGCGAATTTGCAGGTGGAGAGGGCAGTTTGAGTCAGGATATGAGCAGTATGGAAGCATCGGGAGTAACGTTCTCGGATGGTACAAGTATTGGTCTGGACGAGGATTCGAGACAGATGGATGTAGATGCTGAGGAATTGGAGGATGATGGCCAAGAAGTGATGATCCAGTGAGTGCCTTGATACTGTTTCAATTAGAAAAAATCCATTAAACGAAAAACGTGAGAAATCACGGATATTAGGATCCCTTGATTGTCAAATACTATTTTTGTGTTTAACCTACATCTTTACGTCGATTATACAACTGATCTCTCATTACTGATATATTAACCTCTGTATTACGCAACTTTCATGAGCAACATCTACTTCAGCCAGCTATTCACATAGGACTCACGTCGGCGTCATAAATGAGGCTTGACATTGTATGAACCTGATGTCCTGTCATGTATCAAAGCCTGCATTACTTTTGCACTTTTCGCTCCATTAGAGTTGGTTTTGTAATTCATTTCATACCTTCGATGAACCGGAATGTGTTTATATTTTGCTTGAATTACTGATTACCATCTGTTTGTCAACATTGCTGGCTTAGTCGACCAATACAATGATTTACTTATCAAGAGATTATGATATTTATTGGCAAGATTGTCGTGGGGATTGAAATTTAAATCCCCACCCCATACCCACAGAAAAACCGGTGGTTATCCGCATATAATCCTCATCCCCCCACAGGATTAAAGACCTAATTTATAGGCTGTTTTTCTTCATATAAAATAACAGATGCCGAATTTTTATCATAATCAGCAATTGCAACACTATCTTTCTTGGCAATCACATTGAGGATGGTCATCACTCACTTTGTGGAGTTTGAAACTGAAGACGTTTATAATTTATATATTTCTTTGGAAGTTTACCGCCGACAGACTGAGATGATTGCTGCTTTACTACAAATCTATGAACGTGTCAAAAGAAATTTTGATCTCAAGTCACCTATCACTGTGAAATGAAACAGTTGTTTTGACAGTTATTACTACGTAGGCTCTTCGTGCAAACTATTAATAGTTATAACTAACTTCAGGCACTTTAATTTTCTCACAGCTTTCCTTACTGCTGCAAGTGTGACTGCAAATTTTGCATTACGTCTACAGCAGGACGACCGATCTTTGAGCACTTTTTTGGGTACCGAACATCGCCCAAATCAGAATACGCTGGTGTATTGCGAGAGTAAGCGCGATGGATTAATGCTGATGAGGCAAACGGAATGCTCGTTGCGAGTCATGCATGTATAGATGGGAAGAGCAGAAAAATATGAAATAACGATGTTGATTGAAGTTTTTGGATGAATTGTCAATGGTGTAGCGGGATCTTTTTGATGTACAAAAACATTTCGCTTTCCGCTATACCACCGACCGATTTGATGTCTTTGCCACTGGCGATGTTTGGAAAATCGTTTTTAGCTCAGTAAGTTCAAACAAAACTCGGTCAAAACGAGGGCTGCATTTGTCAAAACGAAGTAAGATTTTCATTAATTTTACATTGAAAATTGAAGCTACTCTCGCAGTGGTCGGATTTGGGCACGAAAAATGAGTGTGGGCACGAAAATTGGACCTCCTGAAATTCGTGCCCACCTTCTTCTGAGAATCACCTGCATTTTCGAACACAATCTGTATTAATAGCTGTATGCTTCATGCATTACTTCATTATATGTATTAAAACAGCTTGATTCGCTGATTCTGGAAATCAAATCTTTTTCAAGTTTTTTTTCAAAAACAAAGCAAAATAGCACTGGTATGCGTCATTCGATCGAGGTATATTCAATCCTCAGCGTAGTTCAGGGAACCACTTATGACTCTAACACACCATTGTTTCATTTACGTACAGAATAAAACCAATCAGAAAAATGATAGATGACTCAGGTAATTTGGCGGTAAACTCTAATTAAAACTAATTCGATGGCATAACCTACTCTTCCAATTTGGTGTGATTATATAGTACATACATGAAAGGAATTACCATGGGATTGGTATTACAATTATCTCTTTGTTCATTCAACATATCAAAAGGGTTTGACCATTCATTTTTTTTGATAATTGATACTGCCAATGAGTATCAATGGCCTGTGTCGATAATCTGAAGCTCAACTGAATATTCCACAACTTCAGAATAGATATTGTCAGCACAATAATCCATGAATATTACTTATTGATTATTTGATTGCCACCAGGCACCTAGATACTCCCGCCCTTTGAAGTCTAGTTCCATCCAGATTGTACAGGCCTATGAGATGAGACTAATTTTTCCAGATGCAGTTCGGCTCCCTAGACTCCGTTCTTGTCGAAGAAGTCATCTATCATAGCACGTTTCGCAATCGTTTCTCGATAATGGGCTACTGGCTCGAGCGATCTCACTGAAATATTGTCACGTCTTTTGAAAGAGGACCGCCAGTTCCAGCCAATTTAACTATTATTTCCAGTCATAGTATTCGCAGAACGAGTGGTAGTAAGTAATCATATCGATACTTTATTAACTCCGCTCTTGCCTGGCGATTAGGGATCGTGGGTTACCAGGATTCGGATTAATAGAAGTTTTGACATGTCGTCTCAATGTATTCTCGAAAATGACGTATTGCCTGGAGGCTTTATAGATTGATATTCGGCTGACTACTGTTACTGCCTTCCTAGCAGCAGCAGTGCGTGTTTACCTATTCATCGTCAGCCAAGTGATGAAAAAATACTTCTTTTCAGTGAATTAGCTAAGTATCTAGCAGGTGAATTTTGATCTAGTTTGACTTCATCACGCACGTTCATCGTGTTGGTCGGTTGTGCGCTCTTGCTGTCTATCGAATCTTACGTTTATTGTGTTGGTTCTGGTGGCCCCTGTGGTCATTACGCCTGATTTTTGCACTCGTTCGGATCGCTTTCCCCTGGTCTTTCTTTTTCTTGCGTTGGTTATCCTCATTACTGCCGTTTTTGCCGTTAATTTGGGATTTTGTTGGATTCTATTGTCAAGTCGCATTGAATTCTGCTCCCTGCCTCTCATCTCCAGTACATTGTGTGTCTATCTTACGTCATCGCTATCAGTGTGTCATTGTTCTCTTCGGCGACTTTTCATATTGATTGCTGACCGGCTGGTATTGTCAGCTGTTGATTCTAAATCAGCTGTTATTAACGCGTCTGCTAGAGGTCCCCCTGCGCGTAGAAATCCAGAATATCGATTTTTCATCACGTGATCTGTGTCGCTATATCACTGCGTTCGGTTGTGTGTGGAATCGCAACGAATCTTATCATTATCACTGTCTTGTTATAACATGCCTCTACAAACCCCACCAACTAAGAGAACGACAAGAGGGAATTCACAATCGGAAGTCACAATTGATGTATTGAAATCGATGTTCGAGACTTTCAAAAACGATATCATTGCTTCACTTAAACAAGAGATTGAATCTTTAAAGGCAACCGTATCTTCACTTGCATCCCGTGTGTGCAAGCTAGAATCCGAGAACATCGAACTGATAACTAAGTACAATGAAGTTAAAAATTGCGATACTGGTAAAGATCTATCGATGATTTGTGATGAGTTAAGAGAAAGAGATATAAGAAAAAACAACATAATGATTTCAGGTTTGCTTGAACCTACTAGTGGATCTGTTGCGGAACGTGCACTGGAAGACCTGCAAAAGTGTAAGGATGTTTTTCGAACTATTGGTAAATCTGAAATAAGTATTGAAAGGGTTTCCCGTATTGGGCGACCTCGAAATGACAATAAGCGGTTACTCAGGGTTGTTTTGACGGACCCGAAACAGAGAATAGAAGTGCTCCGTGATTCAAAACTGCTTCGCGAATCTCCCCTGTACTCCAGACTTTATGTCAGAGCTGATCTGACACGTCTTGAACGTGAGGTTCAATTCAGACTAAGGAAAGAGGTTCGCGAAAGGAAAATGAACGGTGAAGATGTCATTATTTCTAGAGGGAAAGTGGTTATTCGAAATACTATGGGTTTTCGCGAAATGTTTTAAGCCATCATCTTCCGTCAACTTCAAGATGCGAACATTCTCGTTATAAAAATGTGGAAACGAATGCATGCGCCCCGAAACTTTTTCTTTCAAATGTACGGTCCATCTTTAATAAATTTGATGAGTTTTGTCTGACCATTTCCAAAATCCATCCTGATTTGATCTTTGTGACTGAATCATGGCTTCATTCTGCCATTGACGACTCACTATTTTCTATTGATGGTTATAGTTTTTTACGTGATGATCGAGTATGTAAAAAAGGAGGAGGTGTTTGTGCTTGGGTGCGAACTGAGTTCGTGCCTTATGTAATTGCCCCATGTATCGACAAACCTTCGTGTATTGAATGTTTGATTATTTCTTTGATAAGGCGTAGCATCATATGTTTTGTATTATATATTCCTCCTGGACTGTCAGTCGAAAGTCATCGTCTAATCTCATTGTTTTTGATAGGTGAGTTAGACCGCTTGTTAGAAACAACCCTGACCAATCGTTTGTTGTCAGCGGCGACTTTAACGATTTCTCTACTGACTTTTTCTCTATTGATTTTAGCTTCACTAATAAGGTTGTATCCTCAACGAGACTGTTCTCTATTCTTGACCACATCTGGGTAACTCCCGATTTAGATGTACTTTATGAAGATTCAGCGCGTATCGGTCCGCCAATCAGTAACTCCGATCACAACTGTGTAATCTTGAGCCCTAAAACACCGCTTGATATAAATGTTTTCGAACGGTCTGTCTTAGTGTGGGACTATCGTTCATCAAATATTGCTATGTTTAACAATTTTTTGTCCACCATTGATTTTGACTATCTTTTAAATTCGGAAGTAAACGTCGAAGACATGTGTATACGTTTCTACCAGCTGCTGCATACGGCTATGGACTTTATCCCTCGTGAAAACGTCGTGATGTCAAATCGTGATAAACCTTGGGTTACCCCTTTATTGAAATCGCTCATCAACAGAAGGTGGGAGGCATATAGAGCCAGAAAGTGGGATCTTTTCCATCACTACAAAGAAAAGGTGAAACTTGAAATAATAAAGGCTAAGAAGATGTGGGCTAATAAAAGCTGTGAATCCAACAAGCACATATGGAATGTGGTAAACGAGGTCCGTAACAAGTCCAGCACAAGTGGCATTGACAACTTGATTCATATGAATAATGGCATTGAACAAACCGTTGTGGCACTATCTGGCGAATTTTATTCAAACTTTAATCCCAATGATGTTCCCCTACACCCAATCATCGACGCAGACTTTAATTGGGTAATATCAGCAGACGAAGTTTTCCTTAAGCTTGCAAAATTAAGCAACAAGAAATCATCCGGCCCCGACAATATCCCTCCTCGTATTTTGAGAGAAGGTGCTGAATGGCTTTGCAAACCTCTGGCCATAATATTCAATCGTTCTATTGCTGAAAAAACGTTTCCATCTGCGTTTAAAACTAGTAAAATTTCTCCAATACCGAAGAAAGCTAGACCAACGATAAGTGACTTCAGACCCATATCTGTTCTTTCGGTTATCTCAAAAGTGTTTGAGCAGCTAATACTGGATCGTGTAAGGAGAGATCTCATTTCATTATATGGACCACAACAACATGCTTTTCGCCCTCTTGGATCCACTACCAGTGCTCTAATTAGTGTTGTCGACAACTTGACCTTGTCTCTTGATTCTCCTGAGGTTTCTGCTGTGCATTTATACTCACTTGATATAACAAAAGCGTTTGATACTTTGAGTCATAATCGGTTGTTGAATCATTTGAACTGTGCTGATTTCGACCACGGTTTCCTATCGTGGTTGAAATCCTATCTGACTGGCCGTAAACAATTTGTCACTTTATGCAATGTATCAGGCCCTGTGTTTAACGTCATTTCGGGTATCCCACAGGGATCAGTGTTAGGGCCCTATCTGTTTGCGGCTTTTATGGGTTACCTTTCAACAAAATGTATGAACTCAACATTTGTAATGTACGCTGATGACGTCAATGTAATTGAGCCAATAATACCTAATTTTGCTTCGAACGTACCCGCTTTTGAGGCTGTACTTTCTGATATGGGGTTTTCCATGAATTTTTCAAAATGCTCGAAACTATGCATAAAAAGATCTGCAGATCACGATTGTTCTCGTGGTAATGTCAATCTAGCGTCTACATATACTGATGGAACATCTGTACATCTTTTGGGCTTTGTGCTTAATGCGAAACTTGTTTGGGACGAGCAGATTTTGTCAGTTTTGAAGCGTGCATCTCAGCGCTTGTACATCTTAAGAGTGCTTAAAAAAAACACTTAGTGTTCATGATTTAAAAATTATATATAAGTCCTTGATTGTATCATTGTTCACCTATGGATGTCCAACTTATGGAAGACTATTTGCTAAGCACATGTTGATGTTTGAAAGTCTACAAAACAGAGCACATTCTTTAATATGCGGATCTCGTTGTAAATGTACTGATTTTGAAAGTATTGAGCTTGTGTTCAAGAGAGCTACTATTAATTATTTCAGAAAATGTGAGCAAAATGTAAATCATCCCCTTCATCATCTGATACCTGAGAGACTGATATACAGTGGACATTTATGTTTACCTCAATGCAGAACTGAACGACGACAACGCACTTTTATTCCGTACGCGTGCTCACTTGTAAATAGTTTGAAATAAGTGTCTTATGTGTCTTTTGCGTGAAATCATCATTCTGTATCTATTTCGCTTTTCTATATGTACTATAAATCAATTGTATGATTTTCAATTTCTTATAATAAACGCCTTACTTACTTACTTACTTACTTACTTACTTACTTACTTGCATTGAGTTTCCAACTTGCAATAAATGTTCAGTCAATACATAGTTGTCTGTCGGCATTATATCACAAAATGTTGAGAAAACGTTGACTTTCCCACGATGTGTATGCATTAACAGCGAATTTTTGTTACATATCTATGGTTATCTATATAAAGAATATCGTGTAACATCACTTCCGTTGAAGAATTTTTGATCATTCTAATGTAATATGATTGACGTGAAGTGAAGAATATCGGATTTTTTAAGCAAGAAAATTATTTGATCAAATTAAATACCTCCAAAATAGCCGAGTTTACCCTTTAAAGATGCACGGGTCTCATCAGCAAGCTGATCAATTGCCTATATTTTGTTTCGGTTCCTTTAATATCTTGGCGATCAGCAGCAGGTGAACCCACGACCAAAGCAGGGAGTATAACGGTTCTGCGGATCCGCGGATTTGGTGATGGAAATGGTCATTCCCGTATTTCGTGCAAATATGGAATCAAAAATCTAAGGGTAAGGGGGAATGAAAAAATACAGGGGCAAAGGGGGGCAGCCGAAAATTATTAGTAGGGACCTGCGAAGCTTCGAGGAGATTCGATTCGCGAATCGGCTGCCGATTTCATTTGACTGCTCATCTCTTTATGATTACCAAGGAGTCACTGCATCTTTCAATAGCCATGTAAATTGCGTAATTATTAGTTCCTAATAGATCGGCCTCTTTCCTTAATGGCTAGCGGTGAATCGTACTTAAAAACCTACTTAAATAGCCCATTTAAGTTCTCTATGATTCGATTCGCGAATCACGTACCGATTCGCAGGTCCCTAATTGTTAGGTGTCAATAAAAAAGACTTGCTCATCGTGTGTATTGAAAAGAAAATTCAGAGCTGAGATAATGAGGGATTTGGTTAACCGCCGCAGGCGGAACACGAATTCCTAAGACAATGGCACATTTCCTGCTCCCTATTTCAAAGACCTACTAATTATTGATTCATTTTCATTATGAACTTGAACAATTAAAGGGGAAATCAATCGTTTTAATATACGATATTTATTCTTCGCACGATTTCTTTTCCTTATCAAACGCACCAGGTGCCGTGTGTTCAGGCGTGTATTTTATCCATTATAACTAAGGCCCGGAGTTTCATGTTCTCAAAAACAGCAATATGTCGTATTTTACCTGACGAAGAAGAGGATAATATGTGAAATGTTTTAGTTTTTGACCCTTTAGAAACACAAAGTATCTTAATTCTCTAAATACGTTCTGCGTAACGCCCCCGACAGAACTAGCACTTCAATCAATAAAACGAATTTATAGAAATACATTCAAACAAAATTCAAAATTTTGATGAAATGACTTCTTGCAGTCATGGCATCCGGTCAATAGTAGGCGATATATCCATAACTCAACCAAGAAGAAATTTTAGCAGTTTCATACATAGATTTTACAGTTTCAGATTATGTATTCTATTATGATTTTTTCGGCTGTAAGTTGTTTTAGGCAATCTAATGCAATTCTGAATGAAATGTCGAAGCTAATGGATGAGAAAAATCTGGAATCAGACAGACTATTTCAAAAGTTCATGAAAAGAAGGATCAGTGTTTGCCTTGACATTGATGATGATAATGCTGTTCCTAATAAGAAATGATTTTTATAAACGTTTCCACGTAATATGCGTACCACGAATAATACTCGTACTTGTAGCTAAATACAAAGTGCATTTCTAGGCATTTCGGCATATTTTCAGTTGACTAGTTTCTATTGCATGTACATGTATATGCAACAAATGTGCATTTACGAACTCAAAACAACAGTATGATGATTGTACAATACGATTTATAGTCATGCATGTGAAGCGGTAAGCTCTTTTAGCTGGTGGCACTGCATGGGCACGAATTTCGAGGGATGGGCACCAGTGTTGCGATTCGCGCGTGTTTACACGCGCGCGCGTTTTTTTGACAATTTGCGCGTGTAAGCGTGTTTTTTTCCATTTTTATCCATTTTGCGCGTTTTTTAAGTTTTCGACTTCTATTTTTAATTTTTGATAATAGAAAACTTTGGTTCTAAAATATCAAAATCAAGATATCAAAATTTCAAATTACATGCAGTTTCTAGATAAGCCACATGTATAGCCTATCAAAGATCATTTAGGTTCATTAACATCTCACTCAATGGATAGCCTATAGGCCCACTGCTCGTATGCATCTACCACTTAAGGCACGTGTGTATTTGACTTGTCCTGAAAAATACCAAAGCTCTTACTATCTGATCTGCAAATTTAAGCTTTGTAAAAATTCGTTTCATCAAATACTGGCGATCATAGTTGCCATTTTGGCTTATTTGTAAGGAAATACATGTGCACGTGTTTTTCGACCTTGCGCGTTTTTTTTTACCCTACGCCAAGAATCGCAACACTGGTGGGCACGAAAATCCTGAAAATTCTCAATCCGACCACTGCTCTCGTGTGATGTCGTCCGTTGATCACTGATTGGGAGCAAGTGAATTTGGCATATTGAAATGAGTGTTACTGCTTATCATGGTTTTACATTCCTCGAATTCAAATAAAATCATGATTGGTGCCAAATTAGACACGAGAGGAAGATGACAGAAGTCGAAACACATCATGTTGCACCACTGACACAGTCTTAGGAAAAAGATGAATTCATATTTTGCTATTTAGAACCACCGCAAATGTGGGCTTATTGAAGCTTTTTCAGCATATCCTACTTATATAACCTTTCTTTCCTTTTAAATCACGAGTTTCTTGACATTGGATTTACTGAGAATTTTTATGTGCTCCTAAAAGACACACTGTGCACGTTACACCACCAACCGCCACGTCGACTGCATAATAGTAGTCATCGAAGGGCATGAAGAATTTGTGCGCGCCATAGAGTATGATAACAATCCTGTGCAGTCGAATAATGAATACTGAATTCGTTCACAAAATTTCAAGTTTTCTGCTGAATGACCCATTTACATGTATGTGCTTTATACGGAAAGTATAGAAGACATATTTTATTTGAACTTCTATTTCGTGACAAGTTTCAAATGAAGGTTAATGATTAAACGCAATTATCACACAACCGCAATTATATCGCACAATCATTATGAATATATCTATATGTGACATTTTATTCATGTGTGATTTGATCTGCTTGTATGCGATATATGCAACTAGGGCTAATATTTTCAATATATATTTGAGTTTATACCGGCATAAAAGTCGTGTAAATTAGCCTCCATTCAGCTCTGCCGCAAAGCAGGCTTGTGTTGTAGCGTTTATCCCCTTCAGACGTCCCTGATTCAAGCTATTATAAGTAATTCAAAATAAAATCATTCACAATGTGTTGAGGATGTTAAAGGAACTTAGATATTTCATAGAATTTAAGTTCGGAGATCGTAAAATGTTTGATAGTTGAAAAAATTGTAATTTTTGTGTGATAGAATGTCAGTTCTGGTTGTTTCAAGTGAATTTCAAAAATCAAAACAATCCCATATAAGAGCTCTGGGGATGACCTCAGGACCCATGTCCATCCCATACCCACGGGTATACCCACAGAATCCCCATACCCATGGCAACCTTGCATATTGGTACTGAGCTTTTATTTCTAGGATTTACTAGTGCAGGATGTAAGAGCTGACATGGGTTCCAGCTTTGATAGGTCGTGTCCATGATTTTCGAAAGTGTGCACTTTTTGTGCTCATGGTTGGTCATATGACGACTAGGGTTGTCACGAAATATGTAATGAAGTTTATTTTTTTCGAGTGCAATGTCGTTTTTCTTATGCACTGATATCATATCGAAGTTCTGCTTATGAAAGGTGTACTTTAATTTATCATTTAAGAATTAATTGCTACTTCAAGGGCTGTGATAAGAAGGTGTTCATCAGTAGACTAACTGATTTTTCTTCACGAGCCAATCAAATCAAGACAAAAACATGTCCCCATTGCCATGAGTACGGTTGCGGAAATAAGACCGCTGCAACGTTTGCCATTGCTTTATTCGTCGTTCAAGGAACTTATGATTCGATCAGTAAACAATTCATCATTTGATTATTCCGCTCTTTAATGTACAGTACATACATAGCTGAGGACCGTTATTATATGGTAGTCCGTAAAGATTGTCGGTAAAGAGTTTATTCCTATAGTAATCTAATCCGAGTCACAGTCACAACTCACAATGTGCTTCAAGCGTTCGTGATCATATTATGTGTGTACAAAGATGTAGTACATTTGCATTGGATGATGTGGTGTGGCGTGTGGTAGTGCCGCAGCTGGCACCCTCAAAGGTAGATGGGGTGCGGCAACAGACTTCACGTTGTATCTAATGATATTCAATAGAGAGGCGGAATTGAGTTTTCATAAAATTTCAATGCGATAAAAAATAAAAGTTAATAGTCAGCCTGTTCATTACCGATAGGTTATTTATTAATTGAGAACCCACAATGGTCGTAATTCTCAGCTTTAGAGTTGTAGTTAACACGACTTACAGTAGCAGATAGCTATTTTGAATAATTTTGACTTGAATATATAGCTTATACTTTCTAGAATGTGTTTTAGCCGTATATAGTCATATGCCTAAATAGGCCAAAAATTCAACGTATGCGTAGATATACAGTACATGTAAAGTAAATGGTGTATGGTCAGCTAAGTATGTTAAACTATAGCATAAAGGCTATAGTCTGCAAAGTACGCTATGTAGAAAGAACTTTCTACCTGAATTAAAATCCTTAGTCTCTGCATTAGAATCATGTTGATAAGTAAATAAATTTCATTACTGACAGTGAGAAGCCGTAAGCTTTTGATAGGTTTATTAGCAGCAAACATGTTTCAGTAGGCAAGCTACCATCATCAGTACCGTTGTCACTGATGATGGTAGCTTGCCTACTGAAACATGTTTGCTGCTAATAAACCTATCAAAAAATTTCATTACATTGGATGCGATCTCATTTAATCAATGTACATGTAAGCTATGCTAAAAATTGCAAAAAAGGCTTCTGACTGGAGAAGTAAGTCGTATGTTATTAAAACGAAACGAAGCGTAGGTCGTATGTTGTTAAAACGCCTGTTCAAACGAAATGTGATATTTGAAAGTTTAATAAATTGTGGAATTATCAAAATGTTAAGAATGCTATTGCCTGTAATCCATTAATTCTACCAGCAATCGCGCTTGTTGATTCAAAGATCAAATATGCTAATAGAGATTACATACTAAATCTGAAATATCATATACATGTACGTGTACATGTACATGGAAGTCGAAGTAGACTGTGGTTAATTATGCGCAAATTCATCCAGTATAATGAAAAAAATGAAGCGAGCCGACACAACGGAAAGTGTTGAGATGATGGACTTCTACTTCGGTGGTGAGATGGGAGTGGGACCAGAATTGGTGCAGGAATATGGGGTAACAGTGGAGGAATATCAGGAGGATGACGACGATGACCTTCAAGGCGCTAATGTAGATGTTCTCTAATACCAATTTTATTGTTGATCAACATCAATGTCGTAGTGTTAACATTATTGTCGATAAGCTCAATCGCTGCACTGGTCATATAATCTGACCATATTCTGTACAAACTCTGATAAATGTCAACATAGCCCTGAGAATGCTAACTTCTAAATCTTCTAACATCAGAATTTACAATGCTGAAAGTTGATCTCAAAAAATTACGTGTAATCAATATGAAAGCGTTCTTCGGCTAGTCATCGCCCTAGAATGACTTTTACATGCTACGGTATGACACAGCTGGAAATTTTCTTTCTTCAGATAATAAAATCATTCTTAGTGTAAACACTGTTAAGCGATGGCAGCCCATTAAAACAATATGTTTTCACTTATTTGGACCCACCAATTCAAAGAAACATTTTTATGAAAATTGAAGTCTGAAATAATAACTTCAGGCGATTGCCCAAAAGCAGTCAAGATTTCGTGACTGTACTCGAACAGGAAATGTCTCTAAATCCAAGAAAGAAAAGAGTTAGGAAATACGCTGCCATGTTTTATGTCCAACTGTATATTCGAAAAATTATGCCCAATATTGACCGTTTCTAGGTTACATGTCATCTAGAATGAACGGCGAATTATGTTTCGAGCAGTTTCTGATCATACTCTGGGGAATTCTTTTGTATTCATCCAAAAATAATAAACTTTGATCAGCTTCGATAAATGTCGCGAAGTATTTGATTTTTTTATTTCCTCCGAAGCAAAAAAATTAAACTTCGGAGTTTTGCCAACCCTAATGGCGACCTATGTCAACCCAGGTATATCCCTGTCCCCTTGGAAAACTGATCTCTAAGACACCTCTAAGAATTTGACGGATTTTCATCTTTTAACTTCTATGCTTTGATAAATTATCATGACAGTACACAGAACTACGCCTGTCGGTAAATTTCCATGCGGCGTCTAGACAGGGTGTAGGGCGCAATTCCATCTTATGTTTTTGTTGCAAGCACTGTGTACATCACAAGTGCTGGGGGATCCGTGGGCAACTTGAAGATAATCCCAAATATAAATGCAAAGTGTTCCGAGGCGAGCTTGCAAATCTCGCAGAAACAGTTCCTACGAATGTGAAAGTCGACGATGAAGAGTGCGAAGTTGTTCTTGCTTTTTGTTACCTTGGTGGAGTTGTGATGAGAGTGCGTTCCGCTTGCAAAAGCTTCCGAGAGTTTCTCCCCGTCCTTACAGACAAAGGTATTCCCTTCAGAACACGTGGTCACGTTTAGAGCGTGTGTGTCTGTAGCATATTCGCAATTTGATTTCACGACGGAAGATATATTTCGAATACACATACATTAGATAGGCCCTAGATGCCTGTCTATCCAGAAAGGCATCCGTTTTAACGAGTACAAATCGGACATAATAAGAAAACTTCTGCTTTGCCTGATGCAATCAAACGCTCGTGCCCTCATTTCCAGACTAGAAATAGGTATACAGTGCTGTCAGGAAAATTCGGAACTTAAGGGAATTATGCAGAAAAGAAGATCATTATACGTTTGTATTGACTACACTTTCATAAACTACAGAAAGCAAAGGAACAAGAGAACAATGAAGAAGCAAAACTTGATAGTCTTACTTGTTATCAGTGTTTTGTTGGTCTTCCGTTGTTCTTCAAAACTGCCGCTACTCTCTTGGGTATGCTTTGAACCAATTTCACCAGAAGCTCTGGGGGTATTTCGCTCGTCCAGCGAATAACCTTGGCCAGCAGCTTACTTTTCGTCCTTGGTTGATGATGACTGACTTTGCGCTTGAGAATCTGCCACAAATTCTCCATAGGATTAAGGTCCGGACTGTTTGTGGGCCAAGGTAGGGAAACGAGGTTGTTGGCAGTCCTGAAGGAAGCTGTCTCTGTTGAGTGACGTGATGGAGCTGAATCTTCTTGGAAGATCATGCTGCCATCGCTGAAATTTTGATTTTGATGAAGTTGGACTCTAGTCCTTAGGATCTTCACATATTCATTTGAGTTCATAGTTCTCTCGCAGAGTTGCAAGTATTCGATTCCTCGGGCAGTGAATCCTGACCATATCATTATGCTGGACGCATGCTTCGCATTGGGGAGTTGACTGAACGAAGAAGCAGTTTCTTGAGAATATCTCCGCACTCGTGTGTTCCCATGATGAGAAGGGAGCTCAATTTTGGACTCATCGGAGAAGAAAACTCGACTCCATTGTTCTAAGGATCAGCTCTACACCAGGTAATCCTTGCGAGCCGCTGGTCTCGAGTCAGTAGAGGTTTTCTGTCCATTCTTCGATATCCAAATGAGATCAGATGAGTTCGGATTGTTTGAAGGTGCTGCGATCACTCGAGTACATTCCTGTCACTCTGGGTAAAGAGCTTTGGAAGATATGTGACGGTTGGATGGACACAGTCGTCTCAAAATGCGACCTTCCTTCACAGTTGACTTCTTGTTCACAAATCAGCTTTACAGCGATGTATGATCCTTCGTCTATCTCCATTGATTGCGCCTTTTTCGGCTTCGCCGAGATCGCGTCGTCGTCCCATACCAAATAAAGGGTAGAAAATTACTTCCTGTGATGTGAATTACGCTATTCAAATTCGAATTCAGATCAGATTTCAAAATATATCCATAGAAATTGAAATTTTTTAAGGTTGCAAATTGGTAGCAAAGTTCAGCTTAATCAACATATAAATCTACTCGCTTCGTTCCTTATCGCTATCATAGAAATATTTCCTCTGTTCGCTATATCGTGAAAAGTTTTTAATTTTCCTCTCAGTAGGTGGAGAAGAGCTTCAACTTGCCCGTCTTGTGAATTTCATTCAGGACCTCTTTCAAGATATCGTTATCTTTTTATGTAATCGTATGTGCTGTATAATGTATTACATAGAAATATAATGCACGTAAATGTAAAGATACTAGCTTGAATTGAAATCAGTAGGACCAATGGCCAACTTCATAAAATTACAGTTTCTGTTATTTGCATATACGAGGGTTGTCCGAAAAGTCCTGTTACGAAGTGTATAGACTTTTATTCAACAAAATTTTATGGAACTATTCAAAGTCCATCTTCTCAAACCACTCTCCCTGTACACTGATGCACTTCTGCCAACGTTCCGGAAGCTTCTGAATCCCGTCAGCGAAGTACTGAACATCAGTTTGTCTCACCCACTGACTAATTGCACCAGATAGGCCTTGAATGGTTTGAAAATATTTGCCGCCCAGGTATTTTTTCATAGGTCCGAAGAGCCAGTAGTCGCATGGAGCAAGATCTGGGCTATAGGGCGGGTGAGGAAGCAGTTCGAAGCCAAGTTTTTCGATAACAGATAAGGTCTGATGACTTGTGTGGGGCCTGGCATTATCGTGCTGAAGGATTGCTCCATGTGAAAGCAGTCCCCTGCGCTCAGTTTTGATAACCCTACGGAGTTCTGTCAACAGATCAACGTAGTAATCACTGTTGATTGTGTGTTTCTCTGGAAGCCATCTAATCATCAGGATTCCCTTCTTGTCCCAGAAGACAGTGGCCATTCTCTTCCCCGCAGAAGGTATGGAACGTGCTTTGGTGGGCATTGGCTCGTCAGGTCGCTTCCATTGCGTGCTTGCTGCTTTTGACTCCGGCTCATAGTGATGGAACCAGGATTCGTCAACTGTTATCAACCGGTCCAGGAAACTTGGATCGTCTCGGAAACGTCGAAGCAGTTGCTTGCAAACTTGAACTCTAATCTTTTTCTGGTCTTCGGTAAGCAGTTTCGAGCTGAGACTCGTGCCATTCCAAGATGTGCCTTCAAAATGTCATGAATGGTGGTATGGGGAATTCTCAGTAAGTCCTCGAGCTCTCGGACGGTCAGTCTCCTGTCTTTATCAATGGCGGCTTGTACACGCTGAATGTTCTGCGATGTTGTCGTGGTAACGGGTCTGCCGCATCTTGGAGCATCACTGACTTCCTCAAATCCACCATCAAACTTCTCCATCCAGCGGCTGATGGTCATTTTGGAAGGAGTTTCTTCTCCGAAAACGGGTTGCATCTCACTGTGAATCTCAGCATTCCGTTTCCCTTGCTTCCAGAGAAACCAGATCACCGCTCTCTTCGTTGAATCACTTTTCTGCATTGTGTTCTGCAAACTGAATGAACGCAAGAAATTCTTCATGTGGCAATAGATTGGTAACGACTGCAAAGTGAACGGATTTCACCGAATTTCACATAGTTCCTGAAACCATGTGCTAAGCAAATGACATTTAGTGAATACAGATCAAATCGAATTGATTGAAAACAACCCAGTGGGTTCACAATGTTATGTTAGTCAAGACTTTCAAGTAGATTTGATCTTGCTTTCGTCTTCATTGCCACAGCTTGATTTGTAACAGGACTTTTCGGACAACCCTCGTATATGACCTTACCAGGTTAAATCCAGAAGCAGAAAAAAGATTCGCAGTAAAATGAAGTGATGTATTCTACTTTATAGAAACTTTCTGGTGTGATGCATTGAATTTTTATCGGATTTTCCTTCGGTCAGTAAGAGTGGAAGAGGCGATTAATTTTCCGGCTAAACTTTCGACTGTTTTAGATGCAGGGTTGGGATCAAGCACTTTGATTGTACTCGTACTTGAGTACAGGCACAAGTACATTGAAAACATAATGAATACAAGTCCAAGTACATATACTTGATCCAATTGTTATTCAAGTACAATTACAAGTACCGACAAATCAAGTACGAGTACTGAATAATTATTACCGAGTTAAATCGCAAAGCATTCTTAAATTGCATTGTTATTCCTGTTTGTGCGTTCGTGTTAGTCAAGTTCAGAACAAAAATTGTGAACACTACATGTGTATGCTATTAATATTGAAAAAAATTAAATAGTACATGATAGACAAGTGAGGACAACACTTGATTGAAGAATGAAGATTCATGTATTAAAATTTCATGGAGCAAGAAGGACTATTGTTGTTGACAACGTGTTATAAGTATAAATCTTATAACATGTTAGGAGGAGAAGTCATTTGATTTGATAAACATTAGTCTTTCGAAATTTTGGTCTTTAATTCGACAACGATCTAGTCTGTCTTCCCCGTCACAAGGATCTCTTCTACTTTGATAAATTATGTATGTGTCCTATCGTGCTCATTTTCAATGGTATTTGTGAGCAAAGTCTAGTAAACTGAGAAAAGTTTTTAAATGTATTTGAAGGTAAAGGTAATCTGTCATTGATGGTACATTTCTTATTACAGGAATGAGAATTTTCCGCGGGGTTCAATTAGTCTGTCTAATGTATTTTTAATTTTTTCTATTTGGGCCCCCTTGAAATATAAATTTCCTCCGCGGCCCCGATTAACCTATTCTCAACACTGTTATCATATACTCAATTAAGTTTAACTGCGAATATCTTGTCAATTTTGTCAATTTTTTCACTTTCAAAAGTTCGAAGTTACTTTTATACAGTTAAGTAGAGCACCTGAATTATCAAAGTCTTCTAATATGTGTCGCTTTATTTACCGGGTTGATCCTGATACTTTAGTGGACGAATCAAGAATGCAATTTCATCAGAGAGTAGTCAAGGGAAACTGCCGTAAGTATACAAATCTAGGCTAATGTGAGGCATTAAAATATGAGGATTCTTGAAATGAATACTACGGTTGGTGTAATAACTCAATGTAAGAATTACAGAAGCAATTGAAGCAAAATGTAAAGCACATCCCTTTACTCTTTGGATATCTGACTTTTCACTTTTTCGATAATGCGTATTTGACAGAAGTGATGAGAAAACATATGGTTCATATTAATTGCAGTGATTGCAAATCTCAAATAGTCGGTGAAACTTGAATAGTCAGTATTCCCATATTTTCAACTCATTTATGAACTTAGTAGTGAGGTAAATGAATGTACATGCAATTCTGTTCCATATATCACTCACAGCCTCATATATTGTCATTCAGGTTGAAGCAAGTGGCTCACCAGCTGAAACAGTTCTCGCCAGATGGATCAACGAATGAGGCGACAGTGTCGGCTTTGCGCTCTCTCGCCGAGTTGCTAACAGGTGGCGTGGATGTTACACCATTCCAATTGTCCCACTCGGAGCTGGTCTCTTCACTCAGTCTCTTTCTACGCGGTTCGGAGGGACGGGTTCTGCGCTGGGATCTCTTCTGCGAGGTCTTCCTGCCTTCCGCCATCTCCTACTCCCGTCGATTGCGAGGTCGCGCGGAGAGACGACGTTCCCCTCGTCGCACATCCAATGCTGTAGAGGAAAGCACATCGTCTCTCGCTGCTCTGGTCTCCCGTCTCCTCCAGTGTGTCCATCACGATGAACATTTCGCTCTTCGCGGTCATGCTCCCACACCACTCTCCTCCGGTCTCCTTCACTCCATGACGTCACAGCACGTCACCTGCGAGTTTCGACCTCACCCCTCTCCCTCCCCACAACCCTCAGGCCCACCGCTGCCGACTGACAGTATTCGAGCCGCACTTGACCATCACTATCGTATCGACCTGCTCACCAAAATTGCCACCATCGAGCGGCATTTGGTGGAAAGGATAGCAGATCGACAACTGCATTCCCGGGCTGGTTATCATCTCACCCGCTCTTCATACAGGTCCGCACCGGGCGTTACAGTGGCCGGTGAAGGAGGAGAGGAGGTAGAGGAAGATGATGACGATGAAGAGGACGAAGACGACGATGATTCAGACTATGAGATCAGCGAATCGATGGCCACATTGTCTACAGCCGGTAGCACACCGACACCGAATCCCGCTATCCCTACCAGTAGTGGCACGTCTGGTTCCCGGCGTAGCTCTGCAGCCGCCAACCATGGCCCCTCCTCCACTTCATCCACAGGTCTTCGACTCCAACTGCTACTGCACGACCATGTGCTACCGACAGAGATGACGCTGCTACAGGTACGTTTATTCACTCTATCATAGAGACCACACAAAGGATATCAATTTCCATTCGAAACTTGTATTACTCTTAGAGATTCGATTAGTTTCGGTTTTAGTAAGCGAGAGTAGAATGGAGACCAGTTAATTGTAGGTGGTCATTTCAACTGCTTAGTTAAGTACCAGTCAGTGTGT
This sequence comes from Prostheceraeus crozeri, assembly GCA_907163375.1. NCBI lineage: Eukaryota > Metazoa > Platyhelminthes > Polycladida > Euryleptidae > Prostheceraeus > Prostheceraeus crozeri. The sequence continues at coordinate 45,056 of CAJQUW010004272.1, read as the reverse complement.
CAGAGTTTTTGCTAATCTTTGCTTCATTTTTGGAAAATATAGCAAGTGCATTTTCTTGGAATATTAGCACTAGCCTTCGTTTTAAAATAATGCCATAAATATTTTTCATAAATCAATTCAGGAATTCCTTCGGGTGCATATTGACAAAAATTAATGCTTTGATATATCACTGACCGCCATTCCAGATTCAGCATGAAATGAATGGTAGACATTTATTTACTTACGAAGAATACTTTAGTTATAAATGACTTGAATGAAAATGAAAGGCGCGTACCCTGGCTCACATTCAGATTTGCTTTGTTCAGGCCATTCGCGCATACGGTTCCGCCGGCAACGTTCAGGAGCAGCAAGCGCCATTGGAGCTGTTGACCACTCAGACGCTGGTGATGAGTTATCGTCCCGGCGTCCCACCGACATCCATATCCTCCTCATCGGGTTTAGATCGGCGACATGGCCGTCGTTCCTCATCCTCCTCCGCTATCACTGGCGCCAATGCTAAAAAGGTTCGCAAGGAGCTCGGATTCGTGGCGGGAATGCCACCTAATCTCACTCCCTTCATTTCCACTTTCCTATCTACACGAGAACTCCATATATCAGATCCCAGCTCCGCCGCGCTCTCTCTTCTCCAGGTAAGCTCACCATCAACGGTTTGTGAATGATTCGTTCCGGATTTTTAGTGCATTTGTTCTTATGCATTGTATTAGAGTAATTTTTATTTAATAATAATTTCGGGGTTGCCACTCGTACTTTTTTTCGAAGTACATCGTTATTGTACTTATTTTTTTGAATTTTCAAGGTTTGTACTTATAATTTATATCAGTATCTTATAAAGACAAAGGCCACTTACTAATACTTGATCACAAAGGCGATTTCTCCATTCACAAGTGAAAGCATATTCAATATACTTAGAACAATACCTTTCACTCTGTATTGATGAGACAAATAATATGTCGGGAATGAAACAGATGGATCTATGTTCCATACATTTCTTTCCTATTGTCAATGAAATCAGGGTTAAATATCTGACATCATCAGTCCTGCAGATCAATTGGTCTGATGTCATTCAAGGAATCATTGGAAAACAACTTGTTCCAAAACTGTGTATTGCGGAGAGACTGGCCGACGGTATAGAGCATTTTTTGATGGCCTCCAACTTTCCTCTGAAAAACAAATTGCCATTAGTAGGGACGGTCCAACCGTTATGCGAGCAATGATAAATGAAATCAAGAATGTCAATCAATGTATCATTGATTTTGGTTCTTGCTCCTCCCACAAGGTTCACAACGAGATTGGTCTAGCCAGCGAAGGTTTCGTTGGTACTTAGAGGGGTTTGCCGTCGATCTTAAATACTTCTTCAAGCATCAGGCATTGAGGATGGAAGAATTAGCTGCACTTAGTGATGAGATTGATTTCGTATCATTGAAACTTCCACAATATTGTTGAAGTTTCTACAATATTTTCTAATGACTTCCTATCTTTGTTGGACTTTTGCAAAAGGACTTTGACTCTTTACCCTGCTTTTGTGGCTTATTTCATTCAGAAAGGTGAAAAAAATTTGTTGGCAAATCCACGATTCCTTCGTTTAAGAGCAGTTTTTAATGATTTTAGAACAAAGGCAGAATGTTGACTTTCCTGCAGAGGGATGACCCTATCGCTCCACTTTACTTTTCTGCAGTAACTTCTTTCAGTAGTCGCGCTTTTTGTTACCTTCCGTATGTGCTGAGATAAAGAAAGGAAAAGTTGCACTTTCAACTACTGATGCCAGTAATTACCTTTTCTGATGTAGACATTGGTCTCAACACATTGAAGTATTGTAAAGAGAATGTCACAAATATAGATCTGTCTTCATTGAAATACGAATTCAAACTTTTCTATATCCAGGCCTTCATAAGCTTAGCTAATTCTTTGGGTGTCATGGACAGCGATGTTAAGTCATTCTGGCGAGGAATGGAAATTTTCCGTCCTGATTCTCCTTGCTTCACTGATGACAGTGACATGAAAACCAAGATGTCATATGTCGCGTGCCTCATGTTGTGAGACGTGATGATATTCAGTCTGTTTGACGCTTAGAAGGATTTGGCTTCACGCAATCAAAATCTGACGACTAGTGTACAGATGGCTTCTACTTTTGATGATTCTCGCTTCTGCATTCATCACTTTTGGCGAGAAATACTAGTTAAACACTCTAGACTATCGGTATTTGTCAAAGCTTTTTTATCCATACAGCCGCACAACGCAGCCATTGAACGTTGATTTAGTGTGAACCTTTACATAGGAAAGAAACAATGTCTTCAGAACTGCTGGTCGCTACACGTCGTGTGAAATCTTATTTACGAAATATAGGCGGTTGTTCGAACTTCGATGTCAATGACAAATTGCCGGAACGAAGCGCAAAAGTAGATACTTCGAGACGCTTGGAACTGAATTGGACTCTGATGAAGCTGACACTGATTTTTTCAACTTATTGCAATATTTACTCTAATAATTGTCTCAATCCCTGTAAACACATGTCTATATCGTTCGTTTTTTATTATTAAATCGTTCATTTTTATAAGTCGATTTGAACAACTACAAGTTTACCTGAGTCTGATTAACCCCATTCGATCAGCATGAATTTTTATATTGCAGGCGTTATCTATAAATTGATTACAGTCTAATTATTGTGTACCGTATCTATTATGAGAAATGGTTGCAGAGTAGAAATAGGCAGCGAAGATTTTAAATGTTGTTTTCAAAAGTTTATCGTGAGTGAATGCCTACATTCCGCTCATTAGCGAAATTATTTAAGTTTCATTGAATTCATGTGCAGGTTTGATCAATCATGCACTTTCAATAATTAATTATGCGTTGTCTAATCTCGCTACATATGTACTTGTACATTATGCATGTAGCATCAAATATAATTAGGCTTGATTTTTTTGTTATTAAGAGGATTGCTTACATAGATGGTTACTAAGTCTAAAACGATTTCGATTGCGGTTTGATGATACAATGTCTTTCAGTAGCAAAATAACAGAAAATGTTGAAAATATTTCTTAAGTTAGTGAGCCCGGAATTTCTGTTGAATAACCAGATTCCCATAATCACGATTTCAATTCATCTGTAACAAATGCTTTTCACTGTGATTATTAGAGCAAAAATGACAGGTTGATTTATACATATGTGTATTCCACAAGCCATATTTTGATCAGGTCTCATTCAAAAGTATGATGAAATATAAAAAGTAATATAAGTAGACATCATAGCGGATGTTATCAGGTTTTCCTGTGCTTTACGAGCTTATCGTTTTTGGTTAAAATTCTGTTCACAAAACACGATTTTGTCAGTCCGCTTGATAATACGAAGTCATCAACATGTCTAAAAGCTAAATTCCACATTAAGTGCAAGGAGGTTTTGCCACAGTAGGTGCGGAAATGTTATCTGAAGCAAATTTTTAGCCCTTTTGTCGAAGTAACAAACAACTACTACTGATCAAGATGGGCAGTAGAATGCTGGAATTATACTTTGTTATATTTGCTTGAATATTTATAAGCTGTATAAGAAATGTCTTGTCAAGACCACAGTGAAATTTTCTATTTTTTGCCAGTGCCTCTTCGCCCTCTCGCGATTTACCTATGCCGGAAATTTAGCCCATCCTGCGTCCTCACCGCTCCTCCCTGCTGGCCACTTTGCATCCTCCAAATTAGACAGCAAAGTGTCGCGACAATTACAAGACTCAATGGCATTATTGGTGGGCGAAATGCCTAGGTGGGTGCGCGATTTAGCGCATTCGTGTCCATTCCTTTTCCCATTCGAAACCAGACTGCATATCGTGCAGCTTACGGAGTTTGACCGGCCGCGGATATTTCATCGATTGCAAGAAGTTGCAGGGGAAATTGCTGATCAAAGTCCAGCGCACAGCCAGATTCATAATTCAGAGCGAGCAATGAGTTCTTTACAGCTCACGAAGAGAAAGGTGACGGTACCGCGTAGTCCCGAGGACATGTTCAAGACAGCAGAGCGGACGTTTGATCAGATGGGGAACTCGTTGCACGTATTGGAGGTGAAATTTGCTGATGAGGAAGGAACTGGACTTGGGCCAACCCTCGAGTTCTATACTCTCGTCAGCAAGGAGTTTCTACGTGACAGTTACGGCCTTTGGCGAGCCAGTAGTGTGAGTTGATGATATTTCCATTTCTATCAAATATGAACAATGCATGAATAATTAAAATTGCAAAGTGCAATATTTTAAATTGGTCAATTGTGAAACTGAAGATATAAAACTGTTGTTGGAGATTTTGATCTTGGTAATTTTAATCCACAAAATTGTTGTTCATTAGCTTTGCTCAATATGCTTGAATCAGGTGTTTTATTATCATTGGTCGGGCTTCTATATGTCACTAAATAAAGATACACTTTTTTGCGATCGTGTAGTATTGCATTTTTAACTATTGAAATGTGCTCATTGCAGTGTTTATACTGTACAATGTCCTAAGAGATGTCCTTTTGCAGACACCCTGTCACGATGACTATGATACAAAAGTAAATTTTGCAAATTTTGACATTATATTTGATGCCGTTAGAAACCTAAAAACGTGAACAAAATTATCCAATCGAATCTTTCACAATCGAATTTTCAGTAATTTCATAATTTTGAAGTAAACATGACATCATACAGTACTCATAACTACGGTTTCCGCTGTCTGCGCACCCTCACCAATGCATGTACTGGTGGTTGCATTACGAAATGAAGGCAAATTCATCCACCGGTAAGCGATCAGAATCATTGATTAACTTCCAATTGAACTGCATTTTGGAGATGTGCAGTATTTTATTGTCTAGGGTTGCTAATGACATTTTTATATAGTAATCGTACGTCATTATTGTCAGTTCATGAATACTTGGGAATCAAATTGAAATACAGATTACACACAATTAATATTTATTGATATTGATTGATGATTGTAAATGATCTAGCAATGCGCAAGGCATGAAATCATGTTTATCTTGAGAAACTAGCAATTTTATGGTAGTCTTATGTTTCGTTTCAATTCGCAATTCGTTGAACCTTCTTTCAAAGCATATTCATAATGAACTTGGAAATTTTGATAATCTCTGAATCACAACGCTAGACTGTAGTGTATTCAAGAATTGGAGAGAGATAAATTACTTGGACAAAAAGGATGCCATCAAAGGCCACATGAATGACCAGACAGTGATCGGCTTACATTGGCAATGCAAGAAAGAAATCCTCGTTACCATCGACCTCAGAAGTCGCAGGACGCCGAAGACTCGTATCGTATTTTAAAAATTATCTTTTGCAATTCGAGACCAAAACTTAGTATTTTCACGAGAGTTTTAGTCAAAATAACATATTGCAAAGCGTGGATTATCCCGGAGTTTGGTCAAGTACGTGAAGAAAAAATCAAAAACATGGACAATGTAGTTAAGTCATCAACAGACAAAATGCATGATGATAAATAAAACCACAAAAAATGACTCAACTTGTCTCCCTACATATCCTTAAATCAGCAACACACTTTCTGTATTCCTCACCACTCACCAGTAGGGACTCAGCAGATGAGCGATTCAAACCACCTCGTACCACCTGCTGGACTGGGAATTCGTCAATTCTTCATGCTTTTCTTACGTACAGTATGTCATAACTTTCAGCTTTCTGTATAATCTCTTGGATGCTAATCGTCCAAGTACCCAATTCTCCGATGCACAATATTTGCCTCAAACTGAATATTTACTTAACAGAATTACAGCAATTTTATAAGTAACTCATCACTTTTGGTGTTCCTGACGTCCGTCAACTCCCCTTTTGTCCTGTATTACTTTTATGATGATGAAACTTAATGCATTAAGCGAAGATCATTCATTAAGGAAGACTACTCAGTTGGATTAAAGACTGATAATGACGATTTTACTTTTAGAGAGGCTGATTTTTAATTACTCCCTCGTCATGCAGATTGAAAATATGACATTGATGATTTTTGCCGGACATTTTTATAGAATCATACACATTGCTGTGACATTGTCTCGGTTCAGGACGCCTCAGTCATACGAGCCACGGAAGCAGTAAAACGTAATACTTATTTTGACTGAAGCCAATCAACATTCGCTCATAATTAGGCAAGGGATGCAGAAACTCGAAGAATGCTTACGGTATTGTTTGTCGACCAAGTCCCAAATCTTGCGATTAAAATGTAAAGTGCATATCACTATATTCATGTACAATTCATGTACTCACTAAATTTTAACGCTTCAGTTGAAATTGTTTCACTTAATTTTTTGTGCTTTGCTTATCTTGCAAGTAAGTGAGAAATAGATGGAATTTTTTAATTTGCGGTGCGTTAAGTACACTTCTATCCACATAATTAGTTATCATGAAACTATGTTTTCATCGTTTCAGAATATGAATGAAGTTTTAATCAGTATTGCATGTATTGGAACATGCTTCAGGTTACCAACATAATCTTACTTAAAAAAGCAAATGCACATTCTGATATACATACTTGAGATGCCTAACTTCATTGATTACTAATTACCGCATTCTTTCCAACAGGTAACTGACGATGGATTTGTGGTTGCTCCTCGCGGTCTCTATCCTCAGCCATGGGGTCGGAATACAAATTCAAGGTCGGTGCGTGCAGCGAAATCCAAATTTCGCTTTCTCGGTCAATTGTTGGCACGTGCAATAATCGACAATCGTCCTCTGGATCTCCCTTTATCCCCGCTGATGTACAGATGGTTGCTGGGCGGGCAGTACTACATGACCGGCGCGGACTTGGCACTTGTGGATTCTGATCTCCATGCTACTTACTCCCGTCTCTATCGGGCTGTGGAGAAGAGGAGACAAATTCGTCTCGACAGCTCCATGTCTGCGGAAAATCGCCGACTGGCTATGAATTCAGTGACAGTTGACGGTGCTACGATTGATCAACTCTGTCTCTCCTTTGTACTCCCGGGCTATGAGCACGTTGAGTTAACTCGCAACGGTCGCAATGAGGCAGTTCGTGCCGACAATCTTGAGCTCTATCTCGATCAACTAGTTCAGTGGACATTGATCAAAGGAGTGAGTCGTCAAATGACGGCTATGAAGGACGGATTTGAATCTGTTCTTTCTTGTCATTCACTGCGTTATCTGTTGGAAGAGGAACTTGAAGCTGTATTATGTGGAGCAGAGATGATGGCGATGGGTCATGCGGCGTGGGAAGTTCCTGCTTTGATGGAAGTGTGTAGATGTGACCATGGATATACATTGGAATCCCGACCTGTACAAAACCTGTTTCTCCTTATGTCCCAGTTCACGAGTGAAGAAAGACGTCTTTTCTTGCAGTTCGTTACAGGGTCGCCGAGATTACCCGTTGGAGGTAAGTTAATTAATCATGAATGCTGTAAATCAATATCTCAATATAGCAGAGTTTTCCACTAAATACACCCGGAAACTGGAAAATGACGAAATTGCAGAATAAGTTCGGATTATGTTAATATACCCGGCTATATTAAGTGGAAACACCACAATATAATCATATTTAATATATGAGATGGAATTCGTCACTTAAAGCAACAGTAATTTATTACAGATACCTATAATTTGGTGCATATGAGATTGAAACTAAACTGTAATGAAAACAAATTCACAATTTGAATGTAATTTATTATAATTATTAGAGTGTAATTAAAATTAGCAATATCGTAACAAGTATCTGAATAAAATCTGAGTAGCAGTTCTTAGGTATACAGTAGGGTTTTCAATCCCGGTATCCTGGGATTAACGCATTTTTACAGGATTCTGAATCCCGGAATAGGTAACATCTGTTCTCAGGCAGTTAGGAGCTGTATGAAGATGGATAAACAAGGCTATTGATAAGGAACATTGAGTAACAGATGCAATGCGTGAAACGTAAATGTAGACTTCCCACAAACAGCTTAACAATAGACACTTGCAAACTCGAGACAGAGCTACTCCCATGCATAGAATTGCATAGAATAATACATTTATTGTCTATCTCAACCAATTTATACTAATATCTAATGAATTTTTGAAGCGATTATTATACAATATCGGGCTTTTACCAGACATCAGAAAAATCGCGGGATTTGCATTTCGATTCAAAAATCTCATCACAGATTTTAATGCGACAACGCATATTGCGTGCGATAACCAGATCTACTTATTATCAAAGGTTATGTTTGCATGTGAAAAGATAACTTTATCATTAATTCATGGACATTAAGGCACATGTCTATCTGATATCATGAGCTGTATTGTACTGTGCATCGTTCAAAATACTCGTCAAAAGAATTTAAAACAACGCCTAGTATTGTCCAGCCTACGCTAGCTCAAGCGCACCATCGGTAAATGAATAAAGCTTGATAATCCCGGGATCAGAAAAAGTCGGGATTTTGAAAACCCAAGTATACAGGTAATTAGACTTATTCCTTCGCCTGATCTTCCGGTGTGATCACTTGAGATACCAAGATGATTGCTTGATTTACAAAAATCAGCAGAAGTGTTATTTCCAAGAAAATTGTTGAATGTTACAAACAGATAATGAAAGTTTGGTGCGACTTAATGTACCCGGGTATATTAAGTGGAAAACTCTGGTAATCGTTGAACCCAGATTTTCCCTGCCCCGCCCAAAAAGCGAAGGTATGGCAAATTGCGGTGGCAATTCTCATCTGGAAAGGTTAGCAACGTCTAGTGAGAGCAGTGGTCAATAGTGAAGGCGCTATTGGGTCTACCCGCTCGGACAAACTCAAACCCTTGCTATCCTTGTGCCTCCTATGGTCTGGCCTGCAATTTTGGTATACACAAGAGCTTGAAATGCAATAAATGTAAGGCTGCTCATGAGCCCAATGTCAGTACACTAAGTAATTGAGATGACTAAATAGATGAGTTTTTTTGACTAATTGAGATTACTTTTTAGACTGTTGAGAACCTGTGCAATGGGTATCCTATTCAGTTAGAGAATTCGGTCATTGTTAAGTTCAAGTGACCACTAATGATAGTATTATCAATAGCGACAATGCTCATAATGATGTTATTTCATGTAAACATGCATGTTTTGAAGGTTGCCATAAGTTACCACACAGAAATACGCGAAAATTATTGGGACTTTATCTGAGATGATAAGTAGAGTGGTTCATTTTCAGCATGTTAAAATTTTGTTAACCTTGCCGCTTACTTGTGACGTCACTGGTTTTCCTATTTGAATTTCCCTGATGCGTTTTTGTCTTCTTTCAGGATTCAGATCTCTTCGACCGCCACTGACGATTGTGAAGCACCATGAGCAAGATCCTGATCAATATCTGCCTTCGGTGATGACATGCGTCAACTATCTCAAGTTGCCAAACTATTCTTGCATTGAAACACTCCGCCAGAAGTTGCTGCTGGCAATGAGAGACGGGCAGATGAGTTTCTCACTTTCATAATACCCCTTTACACCTCGCCGACAGCACCTGTGTTAATTTCTTCCCGCCTCCAATAAATATACGCTTCTATCTCTTGGCTGTATCGCAGACGTTTGGGAATAAAGTTTTACTGCACACAATTTCTTTTTTCTTTGATTTGTTTGTCGGATTCTAAGATCTGATCAATAAATTTGTTCTATTTTAGCTGGTTCTTAACAGTACTAATACCTTTCGGTGAGAAAAAGTGCATTAAAATTCTTGAAGCTGATAAAGCAAGAGACAAGAGTCTATTTGAATTCCAAAAGCATTCTAGTTCCGGAATTCAAGTCTTCATGCAGCCAATAGCTGCTACACTCAACCTACGGATTTCTTGTGCAACCCGCTGTTTTGAGGATTTCTTTATCGCTGCGGACGCTCTTTCTAAGAAGGATTAGTGTAGGAGAGTAACGTTTCTATTTTTGCAAAGTTAATGGAAATCATGGGCACATACAATAACAAACAGAGCACTATACGACAAATACATTTCAAAATTGTTTCAATTAACATACATTAGGTGCACCGTGCACGGAAATAGTCCAACAAGTAAAAGCTTGTATGAGATCAAAAAATTATGAAACATGATTTTAAACTCAATCAGTCAAAGTATTATTAAAAATGATATCTGCAGCCGGGAAGGATGAATTCCTTCTGCAGTGGTTTTACAAGGTGGAAACTTCAAACGACCAGTTCTTCAAGACCTTTCAGGACAAAAAGAAAACAAGGCATATGTTCACGATTCGGAGAAATATTTTGGAGCAACTTTACGGTTACTTAGCTCTATCCTGAAGTCAATGATCATCAGAGATGTCACAGGAACAATCACCATGCATTACAGACCATTCTATGAGCCCGAAGTGTACAAATCAAATTGCGTGTATTTTCAAACCAATGATAAGTACAATCATGACATGAACAATACCGAATAAAGAATCTCCTAAGCAAAATGTGAAGATGTCTCATATCCTGCCATGACGTAAGGGAGAGTTGGGAATGAACATGTTTTTTGAACTTTCTCAATAGTTGGAATAACTAAATCAAACTCGGATGAAAAGTTGAGGCCGCATATGGGTAAATCCAATTTATTCCACAACATTTGACGAAAATGTGTCTTTGATTTGTAAAATCCATATTTCTGAACCGATTTCAATAGTTTTTTTTTTAATCGAACCGTAAAGATCTCATCAATTACGGCATGGTTTTTAAAAAGTCACAAAGCCAAGACCTTCTTCACAAGTTGCCGTTTTTTGCCGAAAAAAGACCAAAAAGGCATGTCCAAAGTTACAGTACTCTTACTTCAACACGGATTTTCGATTAGATACTTTAAAATACACCCACTAATAGTTATATCATCTGAAAGAAGAAGATCAGCTCTTTAAGACAGTCTAATTTTAAATGTTATAATCAATATTAATCATTGAATTTTCACTGGGTTTCCATTGTCCAATGAAAAAAATGTCCTCTGACCGAGACGTTTTCTGTCCTCTGACCGAGGTACCTTTTCTCGAAGAATATTGATTCTTCCATTAAACGTTTTGCACCAAACGAATCCTCTAGTGTGCTAGTTTATAAATCCGTAAAGAAAATTCAGTTTGATGCCGTTACAAGTGAGCAATATTGATTTAAAAATATTTTTATCCGTTTTTTCGACCAGAGAATTTGAATATTCCCAAAAATTTCATATGGATGCTGAAACCAGAAATTTAGTCAGGAATCGATGAAATTTCACAACATAGGAGGGATCCATGCTCTTAACATCTATGCAAAAGAAATTTTTTATTTATATCAATTAACCCTCTCAAAATCTCCAAAAACCACGAAAATGTCCTCTGACCGAGACCCTAAAAAATCTCGGTCAGAGGACAACGTTGAAATTGAAGATCTCGGTCAGAGTACAAGGGTCTCGGTCTAAAGACATGATAATGTATGCAATTACATTTAGATCACTTCGTTTTACGCGTTCAAGTATTCGTCCTAAGTTCCCGCAGTCTCATGAACCCAAATGCTGAAACCGAAGAGTTTCCTGTTCGACATCAATTTGTCCTCTGACCGAGACCTTAAAAATCTCGGTCAGAGGACAAGGTAGGTCACGGTCAACGGACATTATATGTAATACGTTACATTTTGGTCACTTCGCTTTCCGCATACAAGCATTCATCCTAAGTTCCCATGCAGTCTCATCAGCAACCCAAATGCAGAAGCCGAAGAGTTTCCTATTCGACATCTATCTGACCGACATCAATTTGTCCTCTGACCGAGATGTAGAAAAAATGACTTTTTAAAAGTGCTAGATTTCTATGGAAAGTTTTTATTTGGTGTGGTCGCCGTTAAGATTTTCGTGTTCAGCGTAAAAAAATGAGTATATATGCAAATTTTCACGGAAATCGGAGACCCAAAGTTGAAAAGACAGAAATGTTGTGGAATAAATTGGATTTACCCATATGCTGATGGTAAAATTTAGAAATTTTAGTGTTTTTTGAGTGATTCTTGTCTTTTGGATCTTGTGGACAATATATCAATTGTGACATTCCACGCTCAATTACGCGTAATTATACACACATCCGTGGCTATGCGTGACATTGGTGCAACATCGTCGGTGCGTCCTGTTATATAGACTTTGCGTCTTTATGTGTCTGCATGTATCAGAGGCTAAACAATGTGATAGGACCTCAATTTCATGCTCAGGGAAGACAGAACATATGCTTAGCGGTTCAACCCTGTGGGAACGAATCTTGCGAAAAACTGGCGGATGTCAGCTGCAGAATATCATACTACAGTTCAGTCATTTTTGCGGGATATTCGCTGGCGAAGTTCGCCGGCGACAATTCGCGCTCTATATGTCACCTTTTACTTTTGACTTTCTCACTTATTTTTTTTTAGTAATCCGCCTCTACAGCAGAGGCTCTATTTTCTCCTTCACCTCCTCATTATCCCCCACATATGGCTAATCTATCTAAGAAATAAGTGCAGACTATCATTCTTTGATAATGATAAGAATATAGAGAATCCGCATATATCAATTTTCATAACATCTCTTGACATTCAATAATTTACAACAATGACAAATATTTGAATAATATCATAGCATTTACTGCGACATTTATGGAAGATAAATACTTTTTTAGTTTAAGCTTTCGTGAATTAAAAAAAAAATCCCTTTTTATCAGATCAGACTGAGTATGCAATATATTTTCATGTGAAGGTAATATACGAACATTACTACTTACCACTAATTAGTTGCTACAATATCCACGATTTCGCGGTTGGCGAAAAATCAGCTTGCATTACTAAACAAATATCTACCAACTAATTATAGCAATTTTTCGCCACCTGTCGTTTTTTAATTTTACACATGTTTTTGGATAAATGATGACCATTTTCACATGCGGAGATAGTTTTTACACGAAAATGAACCTTTAAAAAATTATCCACATAATCGCTACCTCGCCAGATAATCTGTTGATATTAGCAAGATGCGTTCCCACAGGGAGCGGCAACGCAGACGACGCGCAAACTATAAACGCTCTCCCTCGCGTATTCATAAACATTCCCTATGCTTTAACAGCATCAAATCAAGTAATTTCTGACTCTTAGTGCAGCGCGTATGTACGCGGGTTGAAGAATAGAATGTCAACCACGGATGTTTGGGGTGTTCCGTAATTACGCGTGGCATGTCACCTAGTGATGGTCTATTTGTCAATGTTCTACGCACCATTCGATTGGTCTTTGTCTGCTCTAACCAAATATGTCTGTCACTTTAAGTTTCCATGCAAGATTTTTGACATAAAAATCATTTGAAATTTAAAAAAACCCATTTTTGCATGAAAGATACATTTTTTTGGATTTCTGTCAGGGATGCGGAGTCCTGGGACTCCGACTCCGGGGGTTGATAGGACTCCGACTTCGGGTGGCAAGTATATAAAGCCTAGTTTTTTTGAAAAATGAACTGGTAACCACATCATAGATAATTATCAGCTGAACTTATTTTTAGTGATCATTGCTGTATCAATTGTCATTTTCGATGACAGTTTATCAAATGTCGCTTTCAGTTGGATACATGCGACTCAGCTCCTCCCATCTTCTTGATGTATGCTAAACACGGTTTTTCTTCAGTCTCTACCAGGCAGGAAGATTCCCCATCTTTCTCGAAAAAATATTAGTACACTTTCGATATTATTATGCGCTTTAGAGGAGCCATCACACACGATTGAAGTTAGGGTAAGAGAGTGTTCTCAAACAAACTAGCATTTCAGTTTTGTCTCTGATGTGACCTTTGGCGCGTGTGATCGAGGCTAGGAAGGCTTGTCTTCTGTACTAAATCACCGAGTGAAAAGACAATCCTTTTTTCACTATCACGATTCATTCCGTCAACTATACAAGCTTTGCATGCAGCAGTGACGGAGAAAGTTGACATCAAGACAGCAACAGCTATGTGCACGAGAGTGAATAATTTGTTTGCATTATTTCGGGTCTAGGTATATGCCGGAGTCCTATCATTTGATAGGACTCCGACTCCAGCAAAAATGATATGACTCCGACTCGAACCGACTCCGCATCCCTAATTTCTGTACAGGAAATGCAGTACATATCAAAGCAGATTTTAACTCAACCATTCAAAGAAATATCAAGAGTTTAGAAGTTGCAATGAGATAAATTCAATTCTGGTAGCGTGACATTAGACAGGCAAAATCAATCAATACAACATGTGAAAACCAATGAAACAGATTGAGTTAACAAAGGACTTCAATTGAATATCTTTAATAAGTAGGAAAGCACTCAGCACTGCGATTAATTTTTGGCTGTCTAGCTTTGATTTCAAGAGCCTCAACAATGCTAATCTCATAATCTGTGTTACCTTTGTGCATTATTTTTAAATTGTTGATCAATTTCTGAGTTACATCTACTACAGTTATGCAAATGCTCATTAATTGCTGTTATTAGGTTTCCTTTTATGTTCATCAATCCGCTGTTGAAGTCGGCGTGTAGTTTTGCCAATGTATTGGCTACTTGGATCGCCCAAGCATGAAAATTCATAAACAACGCACTGCTTCATCAACGGAATTGACTTACTTTTAAGTGAGAAATACGATTTTACTTTGTTTGTGCTAAAAACCAGTTTTGCGTCTGCGTTATATTTTTTACATATTCTTTTCAAATTCAGTTTTAATCTTTCGGATACTACTCCTATGTAGTGCATGACAGTATAGATTATATAATCTACATATATTTGAAAAGAATATATATATTAAAATATAGCGTAGACGCAAAAGTGGTTTTTAGCACAAACAAAGTAAAATTGTATTTCTCACTTAAAAGTAAGTCAATTCCGTTGATGAAGCCGTGCGTTGTTTATGAATTTTCATGCTTGGGCGATCCAAGTAGCCAATACATTGGCAAAACTACACGCCGACTTCAACAGCGGATTGATGAACATAAAAGGAAACCTAATAACAGCAATTAATGAGCATTTGCATAACTGTAGTAGATGTAACTCAGAAATTGATCAACAATTTAAAAATAATGCACAAAGGTAACACAGATTATGAGATTAGCATTGTTGAGGCTCTTGAAATCAAAGCTAGACAGCCAAAAATTAATTGCAGTGCTGAGTGCTTTCCTACTTATTAAAGATATTCAATTGAAGTCCTTCGTTAACTCAATCTGTTTCATTGGTTTTCACATGTTGTATTGATTGATTTTGCCCGTCTAATGTCACGTTACCAGAATTGAATTTATCTCATTGCAGCGGACCATCAGCTAGCGCCAACGCTGTGCAAAGTATCTTATCGCACAGCGAACGATGACAAGAGCTCCCGTGCGACAACCAACTAGTGGATATGGTTATCGCACGGCGAGCTTTTTTCGTTTCTTATTGCACTCCTCCAAATCATGGCTGTATGCAATGTGTGAATGCCATTGTGTAGGAATGGAATGAATCGCGGTGTTTACATCATCAACACCTGTTGAAAGTGAAGTCTGTTTGCGGGTGAGAATACAAATGTATGAAGTCAAGTCTTGGTCATGTCACACAAACACAGTAAACAAAACATGGATCGGGCGCTTAAGATTTTGTGGTAATTAATGTGATTTCTTTTAGTTTGCTCTCTATAGTCGGGATAAAGTTGTTTGAGATGTTTCAATTGTAATCAGCACAAGAAGATGTAAAGATTTCAAGATTCTTAATTCGTGCGGGAGAATTTTAAAGAAAGTTCTCAGAGTGATGAAAAATATACTTCAGATACAATTGCACATGAATAGGTAAAAAAGTAATTAACACCATAGGAAACGTGGGAGACTTTCTCACTCCTCCAAAATTGATCAATAGTAATCCCGAACCAAAAACAAGCACAAAATGTGCAACGATGAGTCACCATGCTGACTCAGCCCCCCTCTGGAAGGAAGGTGAGGGAGAAAGCCAAGGATGTGATGGAGGGATGGGTCCGAGAGGAGGAAACGGGTCCCTCCCCCTCTGGAAGGAAGGAGTTTTTCGGTAAGGGAAGGAAGGTGATAGGAATGTGGGCAGGATAAAGTGAGAAAAGGGTATGTGTTGGTGGTTTTGGGATGAGAAAAGTCGCTTTTCGTCATGAAGGAGGTCTCAGATGGGAAAACGGAGGCCAGATTCGGAATCTACGTGAAATTTTGAGTTAGGAAGGATGTTTCCAGCTCAATCGGAGAGAAGAAGTTCTGACCTCCCCCCCTCCTCAGTTTGGTCCCATTTTCCTGGGTTTAGGGAGGAAAATGGCAGGAAAACGTCTACAAGATTTGGGAAAAGCAATCATGAGTCAGTCGTCCGCGTGCCTCCTTTTCCCTGCCGCAACGAAGTCAGGGGAGAAACGGAGGTCTCTGATTGGCTCTCATAGTGTCAAATGTGAATTCCCAGGAGACTATAAAAGCAGACGTCTCCCCAATTTCTCTTCATTTCATTCTCTTGACTGGGAAAGCGTGTGTAACTTGCGAAAGGCATTCTCCGTCTCAATTTTGTCTGATTCAATCCTGTTTGGAAATTTACAAGTGAGTGTCATGACTGTGTGGCCTAAGCCTTACCAACATTTTAGAAGAGAGACGCATGAGAGTGTGTGGCCGATGATTATGCAAGCTTATTTTGTTGAACCATCACCACCGCCACCTCCACCACCTAGACGCTTTTTTTAAGTCTTCTAGGGAATTGATACTTAATTCGTGTCCTAAGCTTAAGACATTTAATTTACTGGACGATGACGAAGACTTAGACTTTGGTGATGAGCTTTAAATCATGTGAACGCCCCAAAAGGTCCTCTTAAGGGCCACCTCATATGTCACTGCTACGCTAACAATTTTCTTTTCTCTGATGATCATGAATGTACTTAGTGGTATTCTTTTGTTACAGACTGCCATGGCCATGAATCCTACTCCAACTGCAGCATCACTGAATCCTCAACATCTCGAGCTGTGGGATCCGAAAATTGAAAAGGTAATTCATTACTCATTTTCCGCCTCATATTGCTTATTGTGTTCTTCCATAAAGGGAGAGAACATATCTGGACTGACTATGCCAGATTCGGGTGCGAGAGGAAATCAACGGTTCTATTCTTAATACAGTCTGGATAGATGAGGTCGACTTTAAATAAATAACCTATGTCGGCCTCATCTCCCAGTGCCATGATGTGTGCTGGATTGGAGAAGTATTCAATGTCATGGGACTCTACCCATTGGAAGTCAGACTGTGGCAAAGCTTGGATAATGCACTCCCATACAAATTATTTTGGTCTATGTACATTAAATGCGTGGTCGATCCTATGTCTTGGGTGCTGTTGACATGTTTGTTGACAAATGTTAAGCCACCCCTAATACCACGTTCAAATAACGTGTACATTTCTGCATCTTGCAGTAAATGAATGCTCTCTTTCGTCATCTTGAAGGCTGACTGATAGGACAGACCCGGCAGACTAGCAAAATGGTCGGGGTCTAAGGCGTCCTGTTCTAATGTGACTTTCCTAAAAGTCTCAAACACGTCATCCAACAGATAGACGTCTAATTTTAAGTAGGCAAGAATGTAGTCACCAAAAGTGCGACACCCAAATTCTAACCATGCTTGCTCTGCACGCCTATGGTCATCCAACGAACAGTCCTTACCCGTCAAATCATTTTTAAATTTATCGATTGATGGAAGGGATGTCTCCTTCAATGTATCCATTGAACTAAAATAACTATAAAGAAACACCCCTTTCCATCGCATCAGACTGTCACTTATGTTGGTATAATCTTTCTTTAAATGTTGAGTGAGGGGAATCGTTTCTAAATTATTAGCCAACGTGGCTAAGAAAGAAGACATAAATTGAAAGCTATGTAGAAACTTTATGTCATAGAAGACAGGCTTCCCCTCCCTCGTCTTATCGACTTGGACTTTAGCAGTGATGCACATGAATTTTTCCTTGCTTTGTGCAATCACTTTGGATGACCAGGATTTTATTTTACCAAATCCATGGCGAATGATGATGTGAGCATCATAACATTTAAAGTTATGAAAGATGACGGGGAGCGTTCGCCGTTTGAGCCTAAGTTTCATATTGCATTTACTGTATAAGGCAGACCTAAATTTACCACTGAGATGGCAATGGTCCCTCACTATCTTATGTTGCTGATCATCAAAGGATGAACAGCAGCGGGGACATTCCGCGCTACTATCAAATTTGATTTTATCGGCTTCTGTGAAGCACAAGGGTTTCCTAGTCAGCTCCGTTTTATACCGTTGATGAAAACGGGCTTTCCTATCTAAAATGTTGGGGAAGTTTTCAACGCACTCACCTTGCCACACATGCATTTTATTTTGATTCCTATAGTATGGATCCCAAACTTCATAGCAGGCAATTGCTGCTGGCTCATGACTTAGGTCTTCTTGTTCAATGTAAAATTCAATGTCCGCATAGATGGTACATATGGGACTGAGGTCATTGCCGTTTTCCTCATACCTATAAAATTTATCTTTGGGCATGACTTCCATTTGAAGCTTACCCCGAGAGCTCCACTCGTAATGCTGTTCAAAAAATGGTTTTGACATAAAGCGTCTAGTGCAGCGATCACAGTAGTAGAAATTGTTCCTATATGCAGTTTGATGATGGTATAACTTTGAAATTTTAGGAATGCCACAATAATGCCATTCTGGGTGGTTGTCGCTATAGACTAGGAGAAGATTGACAACCTGGTCGAAGTTACTTTGGCGGTTGTTATACCTAACGCCCTTCAGACCTTTTTCCCATAGATGGACAACGATCTTAATGTTATTGAGGTTTTCAAATTGGGGTATGCCTTTAAAATCTAATGTGTTGACATCTAACCCGTCAAACTTAAGCTCATCCTCCAATTCGCAATACTTGGTGACTCTTTGACGATTCCTATCTATAGTGAAGAATGGAGAGGACGGCATACTTGAAACACTAGGACTGACACTCTACATTGACGACAGCCTTTTTGTCAGCCAGTGCTTTAGGGAGGGTGAAACAACCGCTCCCTTGCAAATTTTCTAAAAGATTGATTTTACTATCTACTTTCTCTATCCCATCAAAGACCGGACCGCTGTCTCTTTTATTAAATTTATTTAAGTTGCTGACGAGATAGGTCGCATGTCTCTCTATCCACTCGTTTACATCACCTATGAGATCAGCAGCACAGGAGGCTATCCTAATGATCACAGTGGACTCTACTTCTCCCGTGCTACTGTCTACCTTATTGAAACGAGCAGTGAGATAGAACATGCCTTTCAGTAAAAATCTATCTAAGCTCGCCAACAGTTGATGTATTAAGCCTATATTTTTCATCAAGAAAAGATGAATATCTTGCACAGCTTCAGAGCTTTCTAACTCTCAAGGCCTGAACGAGCCTCTCAAGGGAAAACTTGCTCAGCCGTAGAGTGACGTTGTTGTCAGTGTATAGCTCAGTGGAATGTGTGTGACAGAGTGTGTGCGAAGAGAGGACAAACTCTGTAGGAAAGGTCTTCTGACACGAAGAACAGGAAAAGCCAACGTGCGATGAAGGATGCTTCCTACCTGTTGTTGTCGGTGGTTGCCTCACAATGCCACAGAAACCGCCTTCGATGTGGACTCGCAAGTTGGTGCTGTTGTAGAACGTGCGTCCACAACCTTCACACTTGGGCCGTTGAGGGATCGGTCGGCGCTTTCCTCCCCTGCAGGCATGGCCAGCGGTGTGATGTCTCACATTGTAGGCTGAGGCGAAGACCCTGTCACACCGCTGGCATCGAAAGTCCTTCTCTTCGACTTCAATCTCCCTCTCCTCTCCCACTATCTTCAACTCCTCCTGCTCCAACAGTCTCTCCACCAACTTGACGGAGGGGAGAGGGAGTTCGGCCGCTGCAGTTGGTGGTGGCGAAGCTGGGATGATGATGGGACGGGAGGGAACGTCGCCGTTCAGGAGGTAGACCGCGAGATCTGTTGAGAAAAGAGAAAAGAGATTAGTAACATGATCATAATTTCAAGTTTGAAGTCTTATCCCCCTATGTCCCAATCATGATTACTTACCATCTAATGAATTGATCTCCGGCAGCAAGGATGGACACGGAGGAGGCAGGAGAGGGACGCGAGCCGAGGGTGGAAGGGTCCTGAGCTTCGGTGTCGGAGGGATGTGGTGACGAGGAGCAGGGACTGGAGCAGGGACGGGTGCAGGTACCGGAGCTGGCGGTGGAGGTGGGTCGATGACGATGCCCGAGGTCGAGAGAGGAGTCGCACCTTGAGCGGAGGTAGACAGGTGGGAAGGTAGGGCCGGAAATTCATCGTGGTATTTTCGCCTCGCGGCTTCCTCCCACTTCTTCATCTTTGCCAAGTCTGTAGAGAGGAAAGAGAGATTAGAGGTTGCGGAGATAATAATGATAGAGAGTAAGCTGTACGGATACAGAAGTGCTAAAACATGACATTCCAACTCTCAGTTCTCATAGGTAAGGATACTTACACTTGCCAAGCCGCTCATAGGCTTCCCCGATTGCTCCTTGGGGGACGGGTTCCCCATTGCGAATACATTCATGCACTGAAAAAGAATGACAGCGAAGATAAAATTTGGATTCGGTTTAAACTATGAACAAAATAAGGGAAGGGCTCTTGATTTTAATGAGGCTGTCTACCCTAATGATGTTAGTAATAGAGTCAACCTTGATACAAATACTTACATTGCTCGATGGTGGCCTTCTCCATCTCGACAGCAATGCGGTAGTTCTCAATTTTTGCGAATTCCATTTTTGAACGATCGCAGATTACGTTAGCAGATTTCAATCACTGAAAAGGAAAGATGAGAATCGTTTCATTTGCCTAGTCAACGTTTATCATGCGAACAATCATTGAAGTGACATCTAATGAATTACATTTCACTCTACTCCATATCAGAAAGACTAACCTTTGTCGAATGGCTGAAGTACTCTGACCTGGCGAGAGAAAGCGTCACGTTGAGTATGAAGTCGAACGCCCAACATGAGCAACGGCTCAGAGGTTTCGGTCTAACAAACGACGAACAATCCGTGCAACGCAATCCCTCTACGGCAGTACCCACCGTCCCGAAGGAACGCTCAAGCAAAGGAGGTATTACAGCGATGATATGTTTTATGAGCAGAAATGAATCTCTTGATAGCAAGTCAAAACAACCTGATAGCAGGAGCTCACCGACCTTGTGAAAGATAAATGTGAAGAACAGAGCTGGTGCACTAGTAATGGGCAAAAGACCGTTCCAGGACACCACAAAATTCAAAAAAATAGTATCTTTAAAAACGACATAAATTCATGAATTTAGACCCTTTTTCAGGTTTTTAAGACCTAAATACATGAATTTAGTCCATTCAAAAAGTACCATTTTTTCAAAAAATGGTTTTTTTAAAAACGACATAAATTCATGAATTTTGGTCATTTTTCAGGTTATGAAGACCTAAATTCATAAATTTGGGCGTTTTTAAAAATACCCAATTTTTCAAATTTTTCAAAATCTCAAATTTGAGAATTACAATTTTCACCCTTAAAATCATGACCGTTCCAGGACACCAAAAATCATAAAAGTTGAGAATTTCAAATTTGTGATTATGACATTTTTCATTGCTTAAATCATGACCGTTCCAGGACACCAAAAATCATAAAAGTTGAGAATTT
Organism: Prostheceraeus crozeri; assembly: GCA_907163375.1. Classification (NCBI taxonomy): domain Eukaryota; kingdom Metazoa; phylum Platyhelminthes; order Polycladida; family Euryleptidae; genus Prostheceraeus; species Prostheceraeus crozeri. Next base: position 23,502 of record CAJQUW010004272.1, on the reverse strand, counting down.
CAAATTCATGAATTTTATCCATCTTTCAGGTTTTTAAAATATAACATGTGACTAATAATATTTCTTTAAAAATGGAAGAAACAAAAGTGGATGAAACCGCAAGAATATATCCTTCGTTATCATATGAACGTAGTTCTCGTACTTTAATGGACATTGAAAAAATGAATAAAGAAAAACACAAAGATAGAGTACGTTATATGAAAGATAAGGAATCTCAATTATTATTAAGATTAGAGCATTATAAAAAGTTAAGAAAGAGATGGTCTAAAGTTAAGAATGTAACACAAGGAATTGGCATATTCTTAACAATAAGTTTAGGTGCTTTAACAATTGTTATATCTTCAGGTGTTTTAGTAATTCCAGTAGTTGCTACAGCTTTAACAGGTACGGGTGTTTTTGCAACTTCACTTGTTACAATGTTAGATAAATCTTTAATAACTAAGAAACGAAAATCATTAAAAACTAAGCATTTACATATTAAAGAAGTTTATGACAAATTACACTACTACTTTCAAAGAGTATGTGATGATAATGTTATTACGTTAGATGAGATTGAAAAATTTGATCAAATAGCTAATGAAGTAAATCAAACTTTTCAATTACAGTCCGAAAAAGTTGATGATAAGAACAGACAGGATGGCAAAATTTCTAGTGATGGTAAAATTTCTAATGAAGAAAATGACAAAATTTTTTTAGAAGAGCTACAAACTTTAAGCGAAAATTTAAGCAAAACTTTATCAAACAAAACTTTATTAAAAAAAACTTAAAACGAGAAAACTTTAAACGAAAAGATGTCAAACAATAAAGCAATAAAAAAATAATTTGTTCAGTAAAATGTTTTTGCTGTATTCCAATGTTACCACAAAATTCAAATATTATATTTTAAAAATGGATAAAATTAGAGCTGATAATTTTAAAAGAATAAAACAATTAGAAGAGTTAATAAAACAAAAAAATATTATGAAAGAAAATCATCTTCAACATAGAATGATAAAAGCTGGTATTCAATCTGATATGTTTGAAAAAATGCAGCAAACCGAGCAAGTAAAAACTGATTTTGAGAAAACTATGAAACCATTTAAAACTCTTGAAAAAGAAAGTACAAATAATGATAAACAAATTGATATAACAGATCCAGAGCACAAAACTATATTAGATGACTATGGATTACTAGAATCAAACATTAATAAGAAATTACCAAAATCTATGCAATTTGAACATTCTATTTCATTTATAGATGGAAAAACAATACCTAGATTTTATCTCGGACAAAAAGAAATATTTCCACAACCTTTTCGAGGTTTAATTTTTTCACCAGATAAATTTCCTTTTAATTTAGATAGAAATTTTGTTAATCTTTTAAGAGGAGCAGATTTAAATAATTATGCTGTAGAAGATCTCATAAAATATAAAGCTATGTTAGATAGAGTTGGTGCAGTAAAATCTCTTAGACGTTATAAACAATTAGAAAATTTATTATCAACGGGAGTTAAAGTAGGAAAAGGTTTATCTGAAAAACAGAAAACAGAAACAACTGTATTCTTGCCAGATGATCCACAAGAATTACTAAATAGATTAAATATTTTATTATCTGCAATAAAAGAAGGACATAATTCTAGTTTCAATGAAATTCATGCTATATTGAAAAGACTGTTAGAAAAGAAGATTCTAAATGAAGAGGATTATAAAAGTGTAGCTGAAATATGTTGTTTCTAATTTTTTTATAAAAAAATATTTATTTAAAATTTTAACTAAAAAATGTGTTCAGCAGATTTAGACAAAATTAATAATCATTTAGAAAATTTGACAGAGATTTTGGGTTCATCAAAATTTAGTACGACGTTAAAAATTATAACAACTACTTCATCACACACTTGTAATTTAGAACCCATTCTACATTTGGAACAAAATAAAAATTATCAAATTGCATTGACTAGTTTCTCTACATTTAACACTATTCAAAACGTTATAAAAGATGTGAATGATCAATTTAGATATTCTACTGATAAAGGCAAAACGTGGAAAGTACTAACTTTTCTTCCTGGTTCTTACGAAGTTGAATCAATATCAAATGAAATTAAGAGACATTTAGGTATACCATTTAAAGATAAGAAACAATTACATTTTGCAGTTGAACCGGCAGTTAATAAATTTTCTCTTACTTTAGACGAAAATCATCAAGTTGATTTTAATCATGATAGATCATTGTCAAAGCTATTAGGATTTAATAAACAAACCTATAGTCAAGGTTATCATTTAGGTGAGAAGATTCCAAAAATAACTGAAATAAATTCAATTGTTGTACATTGTGACATTATTGAAGGAGGATATATAAATGGTAAATTGTCAAATTTAATATTCAGTTTTCCAGCTTTTACTGTACCCATTGGTTATAGATTAAATGTAATTCCGCAAACATTAATATATTTCCCTATTACAAGAAAAACTATTAACAACATTAACATTAGAATCACTGATGAAAAAGGAAAAGAAATAAATTTTGGAGGTGAAGAGATTATGATAGATCTTTTGGTTCGGGAGGTATAAACTCCTACGCGAAGCTAGAGAAGTTTAATTTTCTTCTTCTTTAGAAACAAAAAATAAAAAAAATAAAAATAAATTTTTTTATTAAAAAATGAGTGAAGTACTACCATTAAATAAAAAAAAACTCAAATTTAATCATCAGCCAAATTTATCTAATAAAGTTTTGTCAGTTATTTGTGGAAGATCAGGTTGTGGTAAAACGTATCTATTGTTTAAAATTTTAACGACTCCAAATGTTTTGGATTATAACAATCTTATAATTTATACAACAACGGCAGAACAACCCGTCTATCAATTTTTAAAATATGGATTTGAAAATAATCTTAAAAAAACAGCAATTGCTTCATTATTCAAAGAATATGAAAAATCTGAAGATGAAGAAGAAATAAGTTCGTGGTGTGAAGAAGCAGCAAAAAATAATCAGTTAGTAGAATCTAATAAAAATAAGCATATAAAGATACAATCAATAGATGATAGTGGTAATATGCAAGATCCTAGTAAACTAGATAAAACAATGAAACATTGTGTAATTTTTGATGATTGTGTTAATGATAGAAATCAGTCAGTTCAGAGAAATTATTTCACAAGAGGTAGACATAATAACTGTAGTGTTTTTTATTTAACACAAAGTATGTATTCATTAGACGGAAGTGTTATTAGAAAGAATGCAAATATATTTATACTATTTGAAATAAATGCAAGAAACTTAAGTGATTTGTTAAGAGATTTATGTGTAAGAAATAAAGATGAATTTAAACAATCGTGTAACAATGCTTGGACAAAAGATTATGGATTTATCACAATTAATATTGATAAAAAAATTCATGATAGAGTTATAGAACATTTGTTTACCGAGTGATAAAAAAATATACAAATATAGTGTTATAATATTTTTTTAATTTCATATATATCAGATTTGTCTATCTTAGAAATTAGAAAATTAAAAAGGTAAAGTAGTTATTCCATCAGGTAAAATTTTTCTTTTATCATCAAATGGATCTAATGCTAATTTATGTTCTTCTTTTAAATACATTTTATGTTTCTTTGAATTAAGTCTATAATTACATGCTGTTTTTATTTCATTATTAAATAATGCATTTTTATAATCTTGAAATGTTATTTGGTTAGCCACTGATGCCTTTGAAATTCCTTTTAATGTTTTATGTGTTTTAATATTATTAGTTGTATCATAACAGTAACATTTAGATTTTAAAAATATAGCTTCTGTTATGAAATCTTCATTTCCTTCTAGTTCATCTTTTACTTTACATAAATCAGAAGGATGAATGATATCTTTTATTTTATTAATTTCTTCATCAAGTGAAGAATTATACGGTATTGTTAATTCTAAGAAAACAGAATCGGTATCTGTAAAGTGTAATTTATAGTTTTTGCCATAAGCAGGTGCTAAATAATCATATATAAATCTATACATAAATAGTTTAGCTAATTCTACTATAGTGAAACCAATGAAATTAAACTTATCATTTTTTACGCTAATTCGACGTAAATGTACAGCACATAGTTCATCACTAAATCTAGTAGTTCTTTTATATGTAGGTTTCCTTGTTAAATTTTGAAACCTATCTTTATCATAAACTATTTCAATATTTTGTCTATTACGCACATTTTCTAAAGTCTTACCGTAAAATGCATTATTCATTAATTTGAAGAACACGTTTCCGAAATCATCTTTATTTCTTTTAGCTATTTTACGTTTTTCAATATTGAACTCTATATAATTTTTTAACCACCTAGATTTTCTATACACTAGTTTCCGGTGAATTTTTGTGAGAATCATTCCATGATCTAAATACCAATCTAGCATTCTTCCTTCAACAACATACTTTCCTTTATTACTTTGTGTTAACATAAGTTTTTTGTTGGTCTGTATTTTTTAGGAATTAAAGATTTTTGATAATCTGAAAAATCTTCTATATTAGGAATTTTGTTTTCGGGGCAGAAAGGAAAATATTTTGTTTTATCTTTTATTTCATCAGGATATACTAAATCAACTTCATATATATAACCATGATTATAATTTCCATCATATGTTTTTTGATAATCTAGAATATTACACCATTCCATCTCACCTGTTGGTAATTCTTGTATCATGCAAGAAGAATATAAGCTATTAAAATCATAATATAACAAATAGTTTTCTCTCATGATTTCATCAACTGCTGCTTGACTATCTTCATTTGATATAAGTCCTTCTATATTTTGATTAAACAATTTTATAAACTGATCACTTTCTTCTGGAGATAAAGGGTTTCATCATTCCATAATCATCAGGATTTACTTTTTTATTGTAACACTGTACATAACGATTACCTAAAACTGATGAAACTCCACCTCTAATTCCAGATTCAAAAAATAATAATTTATCATATGTATTTTCTTTATAATGTTTAAGTTTAACACCAGTATGTTTTAATCCTGCTAGCCATGTTAAACCTGGTGTAGAATAACAATAACATGGATCTATTCCGTAATATTCTAAACACATATCACGAAAGTTTTCGAAAAGATCAGCTAGTATTAATACATCTATCTGAAGATATTTCATTGTATAATCATACATTGTTTTACAATTTAACTCTCTCCAATTCTTTTCAGCTTCTGCATAGTCTTCTTTAGATAATTGTGATTGTTTTAATGTTGATTTAAATTTATTTATTGGAGGAAGTTGTTTTTCTTCCATAATTTTATTCACAGAATTAAAATTTCCAGTTATGTACTCATACGGAAATATTCCTTTTAAAGGTTTTAAATTATATTTATTTAATATTTTACATTGTTCAGGTTTCAAAGTTTTTCCCATTACATCTAATGAATAAGGAGTAAAAAATCTAAATGCATCTAAAATTCTAATACAACCTAATTGCATTGAAAAATATTCTTCTTCTGTTTTACATAGTACATTTATTTGTTGTAGTTGTAATTTTTCGGATGAAAATAAATCTTTCATTACTAGATGGTAATCATATTTAGAACCATTGTAGAAATATAGAGGAACAAAGTTATATTTAAATTTATTAGCATTAAGATTACAAGAATTATGTGCTGCACCTCTATATAATCCATTTAGATGATCATGATCTTTTACCTTGACGGCAGAGCCGTCGCTTCGCTTGTCAAGATATCTACCTCTGCCATTTTTATAATTTTTTGCAAATTCTTTTCCACAGTAATAACATTTTGTTTCATTAATAAAATTTAATTTTTCTTTTTCTGTTAATGGCATCATTGGTATATTTGTTTCAAGCAATTGCGAAAAATAATTTTGTAATTCTTCTACTTTCTTTGTAAACATTTCTGAACTATCTTCACCATAGTATTGAAAATATTCTGATTTAAATAATTCAGGATAATTTGAATGAATGTACATTCCCCAACATAATGGTTTTTGTTCAAATAAATATTTTTCTTTACTTTGTTCAGCTGCACTTTTTTCATATTTATAAACCGAAGGTTCTAGGGCTTGGCCCGTACAATTATCAGAATTATCATTATCAGAATCGGGTGAAGCCCTGGAACTTTCCGTTCGATTTTGTGTCATATTAACATTATATGCTTCAAAATCACAATAAATAGTAAAGGGTACTTTATTTTTAAAATACCATTTATTATATTCTAAATAATCATCTTTTGGAAATGTGTTTCTGACTGCTTCATTTTGTTGGCAATTCTCCAAATGTCTATTCATTTCTTCTTTAGTTCTAAAACTTGTCATACATTGGAGACAAGGAAAATTGGCATTACCTGAAGTTTTTGTGAATATAGAAACATCTTTACACAATATAAAATGACCCTGATAATATAAAATATTCGCTTGTGCTGGCTGTTTTGTCTGTTCTAGTTTTTCAAATTTATCTTGATATATTTCATGTGTTTCATCAATTTCTTTTGCAAGATTAAATGTATTTCGATGAAAATTTTGATTTAATATTTGTAACTGATAACTATATTCTTTATCATATTGTTCTTTATATTGTTGTAGACATTTTTTAAAGATTCATTTATTTTTTGATTGGTTTCATTTTCTTCATTATTTAATTCTTTATTGTCTTCATTTAATTTTTGAATCGTTTCTATCTTATTTTGATATTTATGGCCATATTCTTGTACTAATATTTTTGTTTGTTGTTGATAATCTGTTTTACATTTTTTGTAAACTTTCATTTAAATTTTGTAATTTTTGTTGATATTCTAAAGATAAAGATAAATAATCGGAATCATAATCATAATTATAATTACGTCCTTTATAATTATTATGATTAATCATTATTGGTGATAGTGTTTTAACAATTTGAAATTTTTCAGTACATATTATATTTCCTTGGTAAAAAATATTATGATGCATGTAATTTCCTCTGTCATTATATAGTATTTCTGATTGACATAAATTTTTATTATTCAAATAAAATTTTTTTGAAGCTGAGTAAAGTGGAGTAATTTTACCAATAGAAACATAATTCACATTTAATTCAAAAACATTTACTTCTATTAAATTTTTATTCTTTTTATGAAACTTTATTAACCTATTATAATCATATGGAAATTCATCTAAACCATCCGAAAGATCAAATTCCTTTATATATTCTTCTTTATTATAATGACTTAGTCTTTCTTTGTGATATTCTGCAGGATGTAAATGTGCTATAATACTCCACAGAAAACAATAATCATCTTCATTTTTTATGTTGATTATTTGTGGTGAACTGAAAGGTAAAGGAACATAACTACCACCAGTATTATTTTATATTTATCAATTACTATTTTCTTAGACAGTATTTTAACAAATCTCCAACCAGATTCACGTAACTTGGCTTCAATTATACAATTTTCTAATTTAAGTATCATCGATTCAAATATGGGTTGTATATCATTTACATTATGAATTTCTTGCGAATTTGTAAAATGTCCTTGTATTATTTCTTCAGGAATTCCATCAGGTCCATTTTTTGTATAAAGTACTTCTACATTCATATGACATTTGAAAGATTTGTTAAATATATTATAAAAGTTTGTTAATACATTATAAAAAGTTTCATCGGTTTCATTATGTTCAACGGACTGATTAAATAAATATTTTATATCTGTTATGGGCGAAGCCCTGGAAGACATCTTTGATGTCCCGTGTACAGCTTCATCGGTTCGTTCAGCTTCATCTGTTTTTTTAATTTCGTTTCATTCATCTATTTCGTTAAATTCATCAGTATCGCTAAATAAATATCATCCATCTGGTTCATGTTCATCTTCACTATTAAAAACTTTTTTATATTCCGAATGTGAATAATCATCAAACATTTTTTTAACTTTTATATCAGTAGGCAATGTTTCTAGATAGTTTATATAATTATTTAATTTTAATATATTTCCTTCATCAACTCGATCTACATTTTGTAAATGCAATTTACTATTTAAATGAGATTGATAACTTCTTTTCGTTTGCAACTTTTTTTTACATAAGTTACAATAAAACTTGGTATTTTCCATTTTTTTTATTTTTTTAAGGAAAAAATTGTGTTTTAATTTTAGATATAAACATTCTAATATCAAGGACTTGAGTGTTATTTTATATTATTATATATTTCACGTTCCTAAGTTATTTTATTTTCTTTATCATATTAAGTTTCATCATATTAAGTTTTATCATATTAAGTTTTATCATATTAAGTTTTATCGTATTAAGTTTTATCATATAAAGTTTCATCATATAATGTTTTATCAAAAGATAATTAAAATTTATTTTCACTAACTATTGATTCTTCATCATCATCATAAATTGATTCTTCATCATCATCATAAATTGTTTCTTCAACATCATAAATTACACTTTTTGGTATAGGATGCCATTCCCTGATAGGATACCATTCCCTGATAGGAATATCTAATTCTAAATTACATCTTTTATCTGATAATAATATAATAGAGAAAAATATTGGTCTTTGATCTTTTTTGGAAAATTTAATAACACCACCATAATCTGAATCACTTTTAGTTTTTATTAAAGATGATAAAATTTTAAATTGATTAGATGTAAATCCTAATTTAAATTTTGTAGACCCGACACATAGTTGTCGAACAGTATCTTCAACTATACCATCATTATTATTTTCAATTGTAAGAAAATGAAATTTAGATAAATTTTTATAATTACTAATATTTTTATAATCTTTTTTACCATTTACACCTTTTTCAGATGTTACAGAATCATCATTATTATCATAAGATTCTTTAAGATCGGGCAAAGCCCTAGAACCTTCAGCTCGTTTATTATGATTATGATTATGGACATTGTTAATAGTATAAGGTGTTGTCCACATATAAATTTTTTCTTGTTGAGCTAAGCCATTTATGTAAGATTTTAATAAATTAATATTTAAATTGGAATACAATCCTATATATGTATCATCATCATATCTTTGCGGCATTTCTAATGTTTCTTGTTTATAAATTGTGTCTCTATAATAAACTTGACATAATAATTCTTCATTATGTTTTTTACTCTCTATGTGAATGTTATATTGATTTTGTTCATCAACAAATAATCTAATTTTTTCTTTGGAAAAAGATTTTAATTTTTTAACTAATTCTTTAACATTAATATAATTAATAATTTTAGTTTCTATCCAATCAGTATTACTAATCGGCAAAACTGCTCTAATAAACCGAAAACATTATTATGACCTATTATAACCATATTTTCTTTATTTAATTCAACATAAGCTACATCATTATATTTACTTACAATCTCCATAAATTTAATAAATGGATCACCTGGAAAAATACAATAATTGGTTTCTATAGAAGGTAAACCTTTAGTCTGTTCTCTAAATATTTCAGCTTGTAATTGAAATAAAATATTAACATCTATACATGGATTGTTATTATTATTATTATCAAAACATTTATTTTCAAATCCCGTTCATCTCGTCGAATAAGAAGAACAGGATGATGCGGACGAATATAATTTTTTTAAATTTGGTTTTTCCATTTTTTTATTTTTATTAGAAAAAATTTTATTTTTTTATTTTTATTAGAAAAAATTTTATTTTTTTTATTTTTATTAGAAAAAATTTTACTTTTTTATTGTTTTAAAATTGATGTTACCAAATGTTGGTGGAGGTGCATATATCCGGAATAATCGTGAATTAGAAATAGAGATAGAAAATTATATCATGAAAACTGGAGACGTTTTATCTGGTCCATTGCATCTTCCTATTCTTCCGCAACAAAATACAGAGTTAACAAATAAACAATATGTTGATACACAAATCAATGACTTAAAAGAAAAATATATAAACGATGTTTTGGTTCCACTGATGAATGAATTGAAGTTGCTTAAACTTAATGACAAATCATTAAACGAAAAATTATTAAAACTTGATAAAAAGGATAGAGAGCTAGAAGCAGATATAGCAAAACTTTTTAAAAAGATTTCTGAACAATCAAAAATTTTAATATTACTTTCTATAAAGTTAAAATCTGCAGTCATTAAAAATAAACATCAGATACAACTATTGAAAGAACAATTAGAAGATGAAATAGAAAAACTACCTGAAAGAATTAAAAAAAATTTAAAGCAGTTACAAACTACATTCCAAAAAAGTGTTGATGAATTAAGTTCTAAAATTACTCAACAAATGAAAAAGATGAATAGAATAATAAATAAAGTAAACTCGCTTAATCAAAGAGTTGATAAAATGAAAACTCTTAAAATCAATTTAGAAAATGAATTAAAGAAAAATTTACAAGAAAACTCTAAAGAAAATAAAGAACAGTTAGATGCTGTTAAAAGACAATTAGATGTTCTAAAAATTAAGTTAAATGCACTTAAAACGGCATTGAAGATTAATCAGCAGAAAATGCAAGTTGATAGAAAAGAAATTAAAGTACATCACACGCTGCTTGACGCAATAGATAAAGTGCAACAGTCAATTAATAAAGTTATCTCGAAGTTGTTGTCCATTCACAAACGTAAATCTTAAACGGACCAAAGTTCCTCAGGTTACTAACCAATCGTAAATATTTTTTCCCAAAAGTAAAATTTTATCCTAAAAAATGCTTATAATTTATAAACACAATCTTAAACATTTTGCTTCAAATCAAAAAATTTCTCATGAACCATCTATGAAATCTGTTTACCATTATGACAGTGTAGAAACAATCGGAACACAAAAGTTCCTAGGCACCGCAGGTGCCGTCCAAAAAGAAGGGGCTGGCATCTTTTCTGGTATTGGTAGTATCGTTAACTTAATTAAAAATAATAAAGATTTGATTACATCTGCTGCAAAAGGAGCAGCTGCTATAGGTAGTACAGCTAGTGCAATATCAAATGCTGTTAAGTCTCAAAACGAATTAAAACAACTAGAAGCTATTCGTAAACTTAGGAATGATTCTGAAGAACTAAAAAATTTAAAAAAACTTTCAGAGGAAACAAAAAACAAAATTGCTAACATAGCTGTAGGGGGTGAAACCTTGAGGAGCGGAGCTCCGTCTGATAGTAAACATAAGAAGAAATCAGGCGTAGCCATAAAACGTTCAATTGAAGAAATAAGAGGTAATGGTGTTAACAGCAACCTTCGGTCTAACCAGCAAAGCTGTAGCGGAGCTGGTCTAGCAAAATTCTAAAATATATTTTTTAGTAAAATTATTTTAGTAAAATTTTTTTAGTAAAATTATGTTTTAGCAAAATTATTTTAGTAAAATGTTTTAGCAAAATTATTTTAGTAAAATTTTTTAGTAAAATTTTTTCTGTGTGTGAGAAAAAACAAAAAGTCAAATTATTTTTTATAAAAATGTCTTCGCTTATCGAAAATAAATTTAGATTAGACGATCCTCCGTTCGTCAGTTATAATCAAAAAAAGAATGACTATATAAGAATTGCTATGAATCCCGGATCTTCCAGTAGAGTAAATACTGGAGGTGATTTAATTTTTGAAGTTGATAATCAGCAGAGTTATTTATATCTACCTGATTCATTTTTACACTGTGAATATTCTTTATATAGTGATGCCAATTTTACAACACCATTACCAGATACCGATAATATTGCATTAGAGAATAATTTTTTTCCAAAATTATTTACACAAATGCGTTTAGATGTTGCAACTCAAAATATAGAAACAATAAGTGATTCTCCAGGTGTAATTGATACAATGCTTAGATTTGTAACAATTGGTGAAAATAATAAAAAGTATGAAATCGAAGGTTGGTTTCCTGATACTAATGATGGTATAATTGTTGATGATTTAACTTACGCTGGAATAGATGCCGCAGGAATTGCGAAAGATGTAGAAAATATTGCAAAACATTTAAATAAAACAAACAATAGTGCATATAAAGAAAGACGTGAATTTAACAAGAAAAGTAAACAGACAGTAAATTGGTCATTGTCTCCATTATTCGGATATTTAGATTATGATAAAATATCATATCAATTAAAATTTAAATTAATAATTCATCGTACAGCAAATAATGAATTAATCTTTTTTGGTAAGACTGGCAAAAAAGCATATTTAAAAATTGATAGACTTGAATGGTGGATTAAGCATATTACTCCTAGTTTAGAGATTGAAACAGCTATTGCAAAAAGATTAAATACTAACAAACCAATTCTAGTAAATTTTCTAAAGCGTACTGCTAGTTCAGTAACTTTTTCCGAACAAAGATTTAACTGGCATTTTACTAGAACTGCGAATACTCCAAGATATTTATTACTAACTTTTCAAAGAAATAATTCTCCAAGTTTTGATAAGAACAACAATCTTTTTCATATTAATACAATTCGAAGTTTACAAGTTTCATTAAATCAAACCCGATATCCAATTGATCCATTAAGATTCGATGATACCAATAATCAATTTATGGAAGGATATGATTCTTATCGAAATCTTTGTATAGAATTTGGAGTTGAACCACAATTAACTCCTGGAGATTGGAGACATTTATATCCTGTTTTCTGTTTCGATTTAAGTGCACAATCTGAAGATATTATCAAGACTGGTTGTGATGTAACAATTAATATTGAAAAGAAAGATTCCACAACTTCATTGATGGCTTATGGTTTAATGCTAGAAGATGTAAAATATTCTATTGAAATTCTTAATGGAAAGATGGCTAGGATAGGTTAAAGCCCAAGACTTCGTCGATTAATTAATTTTTTTCATAACTAGAATAGATTAAAATATTTTGGTAACTTAAAATTTTTTCATAACTAGAATAGATTAAAAATTCTTAACTTAAAATTTTTTATTAAAAATGTCGCAAGCGAAAAGTAATAATAATAAAACTGTTGAATTAAAATTACGTAATATTGTTGACAAAAATACCCCTAAAACTATTACGATTAACAAAAAAAAGTATTACATAAGTAAACCAATGATAGAGAATATTTAATTACAAGAAGAAAAGAATGGCGGAATTCTCCCATTAATTCCACTAATAATAGGAGGCATAGCAGCAGCAGGAAGTGTTGCAGGCGGGACAGCTGGTATTGTCCAAGCAGTAAATAAAAATAAATCAGAGAAGGCAGCATTAGAAGAACAAAAACGTCATAATAGAGAGTTAGAGAAAGTTGCTAGGGGTGAAGGAGTAGTAGATAATTTTATTAGTAAATTAAAATTAGTTGATGAAGGAAAACGAGTTCTCAAAAATATTCTCCACAATGTTGATGATTTAATTGAAATTAAAGAAACTAAAGATGGTTCTGGAATATATCTAAGTCCTAGTATGATAAGGTAAAACATTTATTTTATCTTTTAAAATGAATTCTACAAATTCCGAAAATTTAATTAAATTAAAAATTTCTAATTTAGATTTATTGAATTATCTATTAAACAAAAATAAAAACTCAAATTGTCAGCATATTGGAGGTGACATACAAAAAACATTAGAAAACTTTCCTGGCTTTATTTGGAGTAAATATTCGAAAGAAAAACATCTTCCTGGTCATTCATATACTGGTCCAGGAACTCGATTAGATATAAGACTAGATGAGAATAATAATCCGAAACCAGGTGAAGAACCGATAAATAGAGTAGATGCCGCAGCTTACAGGCATGATTTAGCTTATCGAAATCATGACCTAAGTTCTCGACATGCAGCTGATAAGAAGATGATTCAAGAATTAGATAGTATTCAAAATCCTACATTTAGAGAAAAAATTGAAAGAATGTTTGTTAAGAAAGCTTTACAAGCTAAAATATTATTCGGTCAGGGTTTAAATGAAACGACAGCAAAGCTGTCTGAGAGCAACGCTCGAACCTACGCGTCTGAAATTCATAAAGAATACAGAAGGCCTAAATATTTATTGAAAGTAAAAGTATTTAATAAAGATGATATTTGGAGTGCTGATCTTATTCATATGCCGAATGAAAAAGATTATAAATACGCATTGACCGTTATAGATTTATATACACGATACGCTTGGGTAAAGCCTTTAAAAAATAAAAGTGGTCTTTCAGTTAAATATGCGTTTGAAGAAATCTTTAAAGAAAGTAAGAGAAAGCCAAAAAAATTGTTTGTTGATAAAGGATCGGAATTTTATAACAGAAACGTTCAGCCACTATTTGAAACAGACGAAAGTCATCGCCAAGGCTCAGTTTATTCAACTGAAAATGCAGGGAAGGCCGTAGTGATAGAAAGATTCAATCGGACGTTCAAAATAAATTATTCAAGAAATTTACTGAGCAAAGAAATCAGAAATGGTTGAAGATATTACCAGGAATTGTAGAAGAGTACAATAATAAAGTTCATTCTGGTATTGAAGAAACTCCAAAGAATGCTTCTGACGACCCTGATTTAATACGTAAGAAAATATTCGAGACTAATTATTCGAATGAGAGTAATCCGAATTTGCAGAAACTTAAGCCGAAATTTAAGATTGGAGATAGAGTTAGAATATTTAAGTATAAGAATAAATTTGAAAAAGGCTTTGTTGGTTATTGGACTAAAGAGATATTTGAAGTTTGTAAAATAAACCAAACTTATCCGATTACTTACGAAATCAAAGATTTAGATGACGAAAATATCAGAGGCCGATTTTATCAAAATGAATTACAACGAACTGATTTTTAATTATCATTATTATCATTATTATTGGAACTAACGTTTCGGGAATAAAATTCCCTTGTTAGGCGTAGCCATAGAACCTACGGTTCGTTCAATTCTAACACAATATCAAGAAATGGTACTCCTTTTTGTAATTTAAATAAAACATAAAGACATAATTGACCACAGTAAGTAGTTCCCGGTTTTTGAATTTGAAATGTATTATAAGTTCCATTTTCAAGTAATTTTTTAACTTCGTTTGTAGGTAGAAGACCGTATGAGTCAAAATAGTAATTATCTCCATTTTTATTAGACATACCTGCAGACCAATGTACACCTTTTTCATCTGACGTATGAAGATTTGTTATGAAATTTACAGTTTGAACTTTGTTCCGGGAACTGAAGGTTCCTGTTGGCTTATTTTTTAGGAATTGTAATTCGGCTCTCATTAGAACATGAAAATTCTTTATTCCTAATTGATTTGCAATTTTCTTTAGATCAAAATTTGTAGTTGTTTGCGTTCCATATAATTTTAAAAACTCATTTATGTTGTTCATTTTATAATAAAAAAATTTCTTAAGGGACCCCTAGAAGTCAGAAGGGACCCCTAGAAGTTAGAAGGGAGGGGGTAGTAGAACTACGTTCATATGATATTGAAGGATATATTCTTGCGGTTTCTTCCACTTTTGTTTCTTCCACTTTTAAAGAAATATTATTAGACACATGATATATTTTAAAAACCTGAAAGAAGGATAAAATTCATGAATTTGAAATTCTCAACTTTTATGATTTTCGGTGTCCTGGAACGGTCATGATTTTCAAAGTAAAATGTCACAATCACAAATTTGAGATTCTTAACTTTTCTGATTTTTTCGGTGTCCTGGAACGGTCATGATTTTCAAGGTAAAAATTATAATTCTCAAATTTGAGATTTTGAAAAATTTGAAAAATTGGGTATTTTTAAAAATGCCCAAATTTATGAATTTAGGTCTTCATAAACTGAAAAATGACCAAAATTCATGAATTTATGTCGTTTTTAAAAAAACCATTTTTTGAAAAAATGGTACTTTTTGAATGGACTAAATTCATGTATTTAGGTCTTAAAAACCTGAAAAAGGGTCTAAATTCATGAATTTATGTCGTTTTTAAAGATACTATTTTTTTGAATTTTGTGGTGTCCTGGAACGGTCTTTTGCCCATTACTTGCACCGCCTTTTATAAGATTTTCCTCAGCGGTGAATAGATGAGACCTCTCGTCCAATCACAGACGAGCTAGAGTTTCCGATGTACGCACACACATTTGTAACAAGTTATTGAAATCGTCCTAGGCAAACATGATGTTTAGCAGTAGACTCAAGCATGGCATCTGAAGTCAATACATTGAAACATGATGATTGCACGATTCGTTTTCATCAAGAGTGCTTCGGAGGCTTAATACAAGATTACATCCTTGAGTTTCAAAGGGAGGAGACAGAATTGGAAGCATGTTTAGACTACACACGATAAATATTTACGGAGCTGATATCTTATTTCAAAGACAGTCTCATCAAGGCTTTCTTAATTGCACATGTCAATTACATTCATTTTCCACAAGGTGAAGTAGCGGAAAGTGTTGACTTTCAATTTCCTTCCTATTGACAAGAATATGTTGTGATGCTTCTGAGTTTTATACACGACATCTGCGGAAGATTATTTCTCGGATGGACAATTTTCATGGTTACGGCGATCATTTGCTTCTGAATAAAATAAACCATATTGTCATTGCTATTAGTAAAGTGGGTTTCAATGATGTTAAATCAAAGACCAAATAAAGTATTTTTCATGACACTTGTGTTGTGCTAAACTTTCTAATGCTGCTGTGAGTTCGGTCAGTCATAAAACTTCAATGATCAAACTTTATTTTCACAAACGTGCGTCGCGGTAAAAACTAGTTGACTACACTAACACTTGCATTTCATGACACTTGTGTTTCGTGAAACTTCGATGATCAAACTTTACTTTCACAAACGTGTGTCGCGGTAAAAAGTATTTGACTACACTAACGCTTGCATTTCATGACACTTGTGTTTCGTAAAGCTATGATGATCAAACTTTACTTTCACAAACGTGTGTCGCGGTAAAACTATTTGACTACACTAACTTTGCAAACCATGATACACTTTCTGACTAAACTTACGAATAAACCTACGATGATCAAACTTTCTAACTATAAATCAACCTGTGTGGCAGTAAAAAACTTTTGTACAACTTGATACACTTTCTGACGACGTTCACAAGAGCTTGTTCACTAGCGAAGAGAGAAGTCTGTGATGTGTTGCATGTGGTGCAAGGGTGGCCTCCCGTTTCATCCCTTCATCATTTAGACTCTGTGATAGAGGTGAGCAGAACGCATGGTTCATTTTTGCATAGTTGGCCAACTGTCGGGACAAGTACAATGGAGATTTTATAAGGCAACCTGTGGCAGATAGCTAAATGTCGCCCTGGCGGTCAGAGTACAACGTTGAGACGAAAGGCAACCACTTGGAAACATGAGGCAGAGAGGTTTCACAAGGATTACCATTGCCCACGTCCCGTGCAGTGCTCATCGCTACGGACTTCACCGCCGTCTCGAAAGAACGCCCAGCCACAGGAAGTACGACACCGAAAATTTCCGTGACTTGCGTCGTCCATAACTTGATAGCCAGACATGAAAACTGGTGGAGTTGGTAAAAGGAAGCAAGTCGTTGCTTTGATCAGCTTGATAGCAAGCCGTAGAGAGGGATAGCAAGCCGTGATTCACCAGCGTTTTGCAATGGAGATGTTTAGATGCCACCCATGACAAGATGGCTAAGACTCAACCGATTGGCGTTCAAAGTAATGCGTTGAGAACTGTGTCAAATGCCCAACATGAGACATGAGTTGCCCCAGCGGTTTCGGTCTAAAATATGACACACTCCCTTGCCACACTTATCACTACGGCATCGTCCGCCGTCCCGAAGGAACACCCTGTCAGTGGAATATTACAGCAAAACTCTCCGTGTCTTGCTCGCTTTCAGTGAAAAGCTGCTTGGTTCATATGTGGCTCAGACATCATTACAAATCCTTTCATTGACTTAAGCAGGGTCGAACACCCCAGAAAACCTCCAAAAAAAGTGAATTTAAATTTTTCAACTTTTTAGCATTACTTCTGAAATTTTATAAGTAGTTTATCACTTAGGGCAGGTCAATAGCGACCGAACCTTTTTTGAATCAAGTCAAACGGACTTGTAGAAGCAAAGTTACAAGCCTTTAAAGTTTTGGAATCTTTCATGGCCTGGAGACGAAGGCCATCTCCTGGCGAACCTCTAAGTCTGACGCCTTAGCTGAGTTCAGCAATGAAATTTTCTAAGTCGGTTTCCCACGGAGACCCGGTTTTTCAGATTTCCAATGCTATCATCGGAGCTCCAGAGTTCACCTACCCCAACCCAGTCGGGAGGAGAACTGATTTCCACAAGCAGAATTTCCACTTATATAGTGTGTGGCGATCAGCTGATGACGTAATATCCATCATCCAAAAACTTTAAACCCGTCTATCTCCGGTTCTAGTGCTCCGATTGACTTCAAATTTTGAGTACCATGTTTTCTCGCTCTCCCCTTTCATTTATGCTATCCCTCGACCCTCTACGATGACCAGGAGCAGAGATGAAAAAACTCGGTCGTTTTTTCAAAAAGTTCCAAAACTTGGAAAATGCGCAAAAACTCGATTTTCAACAGACTCTCATTCCGACACGAAACCTTCCACATATCTGAAAAGATAGGATCCTAGAGAACAAAGTGCGGTCTTGCCCCTAAAAGAAACCCGAGTTCTTCATTCACTTTCAATCCTCCGCTATTCATCGCCAAAGGTGGCCACAATTTAACATTTTCAAGAAAAAATCTC